>JAVJGJ010000002.1:33600874-33638514 GCA_035590215.1 Microhierax caerulescens | reverse complement strand
CCTAGGCAGAAGTAATCTCTTACTAGCTAGGTTACACTGAAGCATGTACACGTGGAAGGGTGTGAGATTTTTTGTTTTGGGGGTGAGGGCAGTATTCCACATAGATATGTGTGTGTGTATATATAATATGTATGTTCTTATGTTCTTAAACACTTGGTTAACCAGTTTCTCCTGCTCCCCCCCCCCGCCCCCTTCATTCTAATGATTGTGTTATTCAATAATCTTCTGTCTCTGAAAAAAACCCTGCTTTTTATGTAAACACCTGATGTTGGGTCTCGATACATAATTTTAAGGAGGAAAGTTTCACAGTCGCTAGGTATGGGACTTGGATTTGGTTTTGATGGTGTTACTGAAGCATGCCCTTAAATCTGTGAACTCTTTTTCACCTGAGAAAAGGTGACAGTGATACATAAATGGTCTCTCTGAATGCATCTTGGAGTGTTTTACACAAGAAGCAGTTCAGAGTAATCTTTCCTTATACATATGCTTTTAAAATAACCTAGTAATAAACCTGTTTTGTTTGACTATTGCATTACTCTCTCAATGACTGGTGTTTCGTTAGAGAGAAAGGAAGCTGCAAGCTAATAGAATGATAGGTAGAGTATCCCTGAAAAGGTAGGGCAATGTGTATTTTATTAATCAAAATTGTATGCCTTATCAGTTTTGTGCACCTAAACATTTGATCTTGAATAACCGCTTTCCCATACCATTTGCAGGCTTTATTTTACAATTTCTGCGTGTTGTAGCCTTCTCCTGTGTTGGTAGTATTTCTTCTCATCTTGAAAGCTCTTCTTGTGTTTTTCCTTTTACCTGCTTGCTTTGTGTTGTGTTTCCCCCCTCCACTGTCTGAAACCAAGATTGTTAAAGGTTGGAATGTCTGTAGGTGGGTAATTAAAAACAGTGGTCAAGAGAGCTGTTGGAAACTTGTTGGGTTACTTCTCTAAGTAGGATGATGAGGCAGCATCATTGAATGGAAGGGGGGGGGGGGAGAACAACAAAAACAACCCAACCCCCCAAAAAACAACCCCAAACCACCCTCCTATTTCTGGCAGTTTGAGGAGGCTGCCTGCTGTCCCCTTAGCGTGTGGCTCCACTAACACTGTCTGCCCATGCCAGAATTGGTAAAACTGGAGAAGCTGTAACTCTGGCTGTGTTTGAGGTTTGCTGCTTGGCATTCAGCCTAGCGCACAACGGAGAGATGAGCAGGCAGAAGTACTTTACGCTTGTGACCTCTGTTCCATATCATCCCTCAACTTGCATGGTGCAAATTAAGGTCTGCATTGTTATCTGCAAAAGATTTAAGTGAGCTGGGATTCATTTACCTTGGGGATTACCACCTTGACACATCTAGCCCTTCTCCATCATGCTACAGTAATTACAGCTTATGGAAAATAACTCTGGTTGCTGATCCCCAGGGTGTGGATCTCCTGGCATCTGGAGATAGAACACATCTGGTGCTGCTCCTCAGAGGCAGAATTCAGCCAGCCCAAAGCTTATTGCATGTGGGGAATGATGCAAGTGACTTGTTTTCTCTGAACAATGGCTATGGGATCTTTGTGAGCATTGGCCTCTCGCCTGGTTATTCTGAGTTGGGTTTTTTTGGTTGTCCCCCCCGCCTCCCCCCCTTCCGAGGAAGTCTGTGTGCAGTGAGGGAGGATGTGGAGTGCTGTAAGTTCTCGACACAGCTGACTCAGTCCTCCAAGCTGTACTTGCTCCTTGAGACTGGTGCTCTTGTGTGTACAGAACGCATGTGTAAAAGCTGCTGTGCCCATCCAGATCTACCTGCTGTGCCCAGGTAGATCAGGGAAAGATCCTGGCTGGCTTTTTTGTGCTTTTCTGATTCCTGGGCTTCTGTGGAGTCAGTGTTGCAGGGACATGGAAGAAACTTCCTTCCAAAAGGAGATGTAATGCAGTGCCCGACTCTGAGGAATGTTCTTGGGACTTGTTAGTATCACCTTCCTCGTACAGATTATAAGGCTCTTGTAGGGTAACAAAACTTGGTTGTTTTTTTTTTGAGATAGAATATGAATTTAAAACTTACCAGCTATTCCACAATTGGTTCCCCAAGGGTGCTTGTGTTTTGGAATGGTTTCCCCACGAAGATCTGTTCTGGAATACTTCGTTATAGTCCTTTCTCAGTCTCTGCCATGGAGCATATTTCTTCCTGGAGGGATTGGGACTGTGTAACAGGCTCATGTTACTCAATCTGAGCATCTGCTCATCACGTCTCAATATAAACTGATTCATTATCATGGTGGTTTATAACATGACACCTGTCCATATGCTTGTTGACAGCTTGTTAGGACCTTTTTGTCCACAAATGCTAGTTTCTGAGGGAGAATGCCTTCTTTTAGGTATTCCTGCTCTTAACATGTTGCCAAGAGCCTATGAGAACATTTTGAGTCTTGTGGTAAGTGTGTCTTCCAGATGTGTTCATGGCCCTTGATTAGCAATTAGCTGCAGGTAGGTGGGAGGACCTCTTGGAAAGGACAACAAGAAAAGTAATGATCTGCTTGGGAGCCCGCAATGCAGGACAGGTACCCTCAAACCGGTGTACTGCTATGGGGTAGGAATTTGTTCTTTTACTTCCAAATTCTGCTGCTCTTTTTTTAATTGCTGCTAAATTCTCCAGCTGTTTAGTTCCCTGGCCATTAATTGGGAGGAAACTGCTTTACACGTTCTTTCCTATGCTCATTTTGAGACTCGAGCAGCAGTTGTTGGTTTTTTGTTTTTTTTTTTTAAATAAAGAAAATATTGGTCTGTGTTAGAAACTAAAATGACTTCAGGTCTGTCTTCCCTGCTGTGTGACTGTCACTGCTGTCGCAAACCTCTCTGTTGACAGGAACTCATCACTGGCTCAGTAAAGCTTCATAGCAATCGAGAGACTATGTACCAGTGCTAATGAAAAGCCTGTGCGTGGTTTCTGGAGGCTTGGGCATCAACAGGCACGTGGAGAGGTTGCAGGGATAAAAATACAACTTGTCAGCTGCTGTGCTCTGAATTACAGCTGCATGCAATGCTTTTTCTTGTATAACTTGCCTGCCACTTTATTGTGAGGCAGCAGCAATATACTGAATTCTACAAAACCCTCCTGTTTTTCTGCAGGATCTAGAATTTTGATAACTTTTTTCTTTTAAACTGAAACGTTTGTATGCAAGAATAGAGCTGTCAAGCACAGTGGGAGATGGGTAAGCATTATGTGCACACACTGATGAGTGCAAAAAAACTTTAGCACCAGTTTGTTATTCTAAAGTCTGAACTAATGTTGGCTGTTTATAAAAAGGAATGGACTTTGCAGGGTTATTTTCCTACTTAAACGTCAGGACACTGGGAACAGATTACTGTGAGTATTTGAGTAAGTTGTGTTTGCTTAGTGTGCTTGGCAACGTTTCTTTCAATGAAAGTTTTAATTTTTAAGCCATTCAAGTTCAATTTCAAAAATTTGGCCTTCATCAGCAAGGTAAGATGGCTAGAAAAAAAATTTCAGTGTTTTTTTTTCCAGTTAGTGTTGTGTATGTTGTCAGCTGTCAGATCACTGTTATGTATGTGGCCAGAAGTGAGTGTGTTTGATTATCTTTATTTAGGAAGACTTGGAAGCATGAAATGGTAATTTATTCAGAGTCCTGTCATAAGTGTTGCTTGTTTCTAAGAGGATCATTTTTGCTGGGAAAACATTAACAAATAGATCAGTCTACAGCAGATAGCGTTCTGTGCCTTTCTCCCGCGTTTGGCTGAGCACGTGCCAAATGTAGCACCAGACTCTTCATCTGCTGGATGCTGCAGATCTTCCAGCTTCAACTCCACCTGTTGCACTGGCTTCAGCAGTGCAGCGGCAAAGCAGTGATGATTTCAGAATTCTGCCCACTGTCTGAAATGGCATGGAACTTTCTGGTTCTGAGAGCTGGAAATTCATGTTAAAAAACAAGAATTCCTAAAACTTGTCTATTAGCAGCCTCAAAGCTTGTCTTTCTGTACAGTTGTAAAACTGGCACTAACAAAAAAGGCGTTGTTTGAATAGTATGCAAAAGTTTACATGCAACCCCCCAAGAGCCTCAAATTTGGTTTATCTGCACCTTACTGTTTAGATTATAATTTTTTTTTTTTTTTCTTCCCTGGAGGCTGATTCGTTGCTTAAATTGAACTCAAGAAGTTGGTTTTGGGTTGACTGGTTCCCTCTCTCTTTTTTTTTTTAGTAGTTTTTGGTTTTCTTTTTAAACAATATTTAGGCACAGGACTGCAAATGAAGTTGCAACTGAGTTATGCCTTTCAGTGGATTTACTCATTTTAAGTGTTCTAGAATTTGCTGGCAACCTTTTCATGACTAA
This sequence comes from Microhierax caerulescens, assembly GCA_035590215.1. NCBI lineage: Eukaryota > Metazoa > Chordata > Aves > Falconiformes > Falconidae > Microhierax > Microhierax caerulescens. Next base: position 33,634,189 of record JAVJGJ010000002.1, on the reverse strand, counting down.
AGGTATCACTTTAAGCCTGAAGAAAAAGGAATTTGTTTGCAAACACCTGCTGTAGATTAGGAAGAGGCTGTGCTTCAAAGAGAGTGTTTTGTCCAGTGTTTTTAGTTTAAGCAGCAGTCAGCTTCCATACCATGCCCTAGCCAGGGACAGCACAAAAATGCATGGCCAGGTAGTAAACTAGATTAGAAGACTGGGCTGAAAGTAACCCCCTTAGTTACCTTTTGTTTTGTGGGACCTCTTTTCCTTGCTCTATTATTTATGTTATTTCATTTTCTTCTCTCCCCTCCCCTCTCTCATTGAATGTGTTATTACTAAATACCTGCATCAGTGAGGAGAAAGAGTGAGTCTGCTTTATGATACAGGGTAAAATGATTTAAATCAGTTTTTCTCTAGTCTAATAAAACTGTTGATACTGCAAGATCAAGGATTTAAGTCTAACATTCAACTTTGAAAGAAGAATAATGCCACATGTTTCTGTGCAATTCAGATGTTACACAGCCTATGATAGTTTGTTCTCTTATTAAAAAAAATTAGATTTATTAAAAAAAAATTAATAAGAGAATAAACTCCATTGTGTTATTTTTGCAAGTCTTTAATTGTGCTGCACCTCATTAGTGACAAAAATAGCATCTTGGAGAATCTCCTGAGCAACAGAGCATGTGTTTGTATTTATAATGTGATGTGATAGAGGGTTAATTGTATGGATTAAGTGTTCTGTAGGAGCAGATAGATGTTTTCTCCTTTGATGTGCTGCTTTGCGGTGTCCTTGGACATTATTGCAAGAGATGAAGTTTTTAGGTGGGAAGCTTCAACTTTAGGACAAGTGTTTGGTGTCACTTGATGTCAATTCTTGTTATTGTGTGTGTATATATATATATATATATATATATGTATGTACTCTGCATTCTAGGGTTTTATAAAAGAAACAACATAATGCTGTAATCAGTGGAGTACGTTCTTGAGAGGTTTTAGAATGCCCTAATGTTCTGCAAGTTGAGTTGATGATTCTCACATGTTGATAACAGAGGAAATAAAGCCCACCTTGCTTCAGAGCCTCATGGTGCAATTACTGAGAAGTAGTAGTGGATGGATGATAATGACTTCTAGTTGCCGGCTCCTCAGTGACTTTTCTAAAATGAGTTGGCTTTGAATCTTGTTTGTGCTGAGATGATAACGCGTATCACATAGTGCTGCTCTACATTGCAAGTATTAGGCACAGCAGAGGAGACAAAAACCCTGAATTGTCCTGAAAAGTGAGTTACTTTGTCACCCAGGTGAGGTCTGTTGATGGCAAGGTTGACCCGTGTTGCATGTGGTAATTAACAGAAGATTGACATGAGCAGGGAGTTGCAGATTTCAGGTGCCCTTTTTAAAGGAGATAGAAGTCTGTTTTTAATCTATGTCTTCTGTAGTTAATTTCTGCACTAGATGAGCTTGATAAAGGAGTTATCAGTTTCCATTCTGTACTACTTTTATTGTAATGTTACAGTGCTTTCTGTAAGTAGAAACTAAAGGTTGCCCTAACTGTGAGTAAGTATTTAGTTACAGAATAAGGTGTCTAAGTTTAGTATAGAAGTGAAAGGCTTCTGTCAGCTATGCTTCAAGTTAGTGTTGCTTTGGTGTGGGTTTGGGGTTTTTGTTGGTTGGCTTTTTTTGGTTGGTTTGGAGGAGAGAGCTTTTCATAAGAAGCAAGTGCTTTTGTGGTCTAGTTTACATCTAGTTTTTAGAGAAGGTAGGTTTTTCTTCTAATTTAACAACACTCTGGTTGTTCAGCCTTCTCTTTCAGTCAGTGCTTCAAAGGCTAGGTGGATGCAGGCACCGTGTTCAATTTTCTTGCAATTCACTAATGAAATTTAAGGTGCCTTCTGTTTGTTTCCTAAACTATTCACATAAGACTTATATTTGGAGCATAATATATATATATTTTTTTAAGGAAGACTTCCATCTTTAGTATGTAGGAAAACCAGCCCTTCTCCTTTGTATGTAAATGTGGATTAAATTGGGTTTGTAAACCCCTGTGATACTTTAAGAGGGTAGGTGCCTGCTTCTGTATTAATCGTTATTGTTCATACCTGGAAGCAGTCACTTAAATGCACGTGGTCATATCTTGCATGTGTTTCATGTTTATTAACAATCTGCTGCAGGGTCTTCATAAAAAGTTAAAATGCAATTTCTAATTGCTGATGGAGTGCTAATGTCTGGCATGTTGAATGTGCCATATTTGTCATGTTTCTGGATTGGAAATGTGATTTTAGGCTGTATGTCATAGCTTTTCATATTAACATTTGTATTTTGCATTGTTTTTAATAAGTAGAAAAATATGCATCTGTATAATAGGGACGGCAGAATCCAGGACATGTAAAGTCCAAAACAGTCTGCAAGAAGTGGAAACAGAAGAGGTGTAAAAACTGGTTGTAATAAGCTTACTGTCCTTAAAAGGCATTCACCAGAGAGGGTACACATGACACTAATACTCACTCCAGCTATGAATGTGTTAAATGCTGGGCAGTGCATTGCAGTGGTGAATGCATTTTGCTTTAGTCAGGCTCCCAGTCTGGCTCCTGAAGGACGGCAGTTATTTATTTCTTTTTCTCAACTATATCATAGGATTGGGAAGTTGTTTGGAGTATCATTTCATCTGAAATGGCCCGGATGTTTTCCAAACACAAAGGGGAGAAGGCTTCCTGCTCTGGAAGTCCTGGGTCGTGTCTTCATTGCTGAAACAGGTGTAATTACTGTACTGATCTTGCCATCTTGACGTAAAAATCCAGATAGAGTCAGTGCAGCTCCCTGCAGCTGATGAAATCTCAGGTGAGAAGTGAAATGATGACTCTGACATTCTCCTTGATGTAAAAGTTTCCTTTTCTGTGCTGGCATTTTTACATTGAAATGGCTATCTCAATGTAATAATTACACCTTTCTCTTTAGTAGTGAGGACACAGCCAAATGAAGGGTGGAGGAAGGATAATCGGATCAGTGATGTCCACACATAGCTTGAGTTAGTTTTGTTTTAGTATAAACAAACGCACTTTGCTCTACCCTCCATGATGGTGCTCCTTTGTGTAATGCTAATAGGCTTGTACCCTTCCTTCTGCAGAAATAAGGGGTAGGTTTTGGACAAAATTATTTAAATTAAAACCCCCATGAATATATTGTCACTGGTTTTCTATAAGCAATTTTAGGATTGTATGATTTTGATTTATATGTGGGGAAAAATGTGTGCATTCCTCTTTTACTGTCTGCCCTTCCAGCAGTGTGCTGCTTGTATTTGTGACTCTGATTTTGGAGATGAGCTGTGTGTCTTTTGACTCATAGAAATGGCAGCTAGGATTTCCTTCGAACTGGCACTGTGGTGTTTGTGTCTTTTTTTTTTTTTTTTTCTTTCTTTCTTCTTTTTTTCCCCTTTTTTCCCCTTTTTCCCTGTTTTTTCTTCTGTATTTGAACCATTTGCACTGTAGTGTAGCCCTGGAATTATTTCTTTTGGCACATAAATTTGCTGAATGGAAAAAATGGAAAAAACATTTAAGTCACACTTCTCAAGACGTGTTGTGTATCAAGAGTCTAGTGGGCTGCCAAAGGGACGGGAGAGTTGGGGTGGCTGAGATAATTTCTAAACTGTTTGCTATAGTAAAATGTATGCCTTTTTTTACTCTTAAAATTTCTAAGGTAGCTTTGACAGTATAAAAAGATTCTAAGTTTACTCTCTGGAAAGAAGCACTGGTTATGGTTCCATTTAGCATGCTGGGTTTGCTTCTTGGCTCTGCCGTGGACATGCTGGATGTCTTGGCCATGGGCGAGACCCTTAATCCTGGTCTTCTGTGGGCTTCCTTGTGTATTTAGCAGCAAAATCTTCAGGTGTGACAGTCCTTCACAGTGTGTCTTTCAGGGTGCAAATCTCAGTTCTGGCTTCTGTGTGTGACTGTAATGTGAATGATGGCAGTTCATGTTGTGTAAAGCTTGCAGGCCTCCCCCACCCCCCCATTTCCTTTGTAGGGAACAGATTGGCTTCCTTCTGATTTTGGACCCCTTTTTATGAGGAACTGAAAGCTCTTTAGACATTTCCCTTTTTGTTTGGGAAAGGCAGATATGTGTGTTGGGTTAAAACAATAATTAGGTGTGGCTGTTTGTACAGGCAGGGAAAACATGGGGAGAAGAAAACTGAAGAATTAAGTCTCAGAGTGAACCAGGAAGAAAAGAATAATATGGTTTTGGTTTTGGTTTTTTTTCACTTCGACCTGCTGCTGAAGTTGAGATGCAACGTACTTTTCTAGTACTTCTACTTTGTGTTTCTGCAATATGAGTTTTTGACAACATTGTGGCAGCTTCTCTTGCTTATGCGTTGCAGTTAATTTCTTATGCCAGTGGGATGTTACTGAGTCTCAAATGAAAATTTCAAGAGGTCAGTAAGCCTAACTTAAAGATGACTGATAATTTGTTGTAGCTCTTCTTGAAAATATTTTGAAATCTTAAATTTGTGGGTGGCTAGGTCTACGTTTAAAGCACATGAGTAAAGCAAATATATACATGCCACTGTATTATTATCTTTTAAACACAAAACCACCTTTAAAGTTTTCGTTCCCCTGAGTAGCACGTGTACAAGATCCAGCAGCACAGTGTTCTGCAAGTCCACAGCCAGACAGTACGCTGGCTGCAGCTGAGCTGGGCAATGAAGTTGCCTTAGCTTTTTTTTTTTTTTTTTAATCTGTTTGCCTTTTTAAAGTGAGATCCTTTTGACAGGATGTGTTCAGGGAAAGCAGCATGTGTGCAGCCATGCTGGCAAGATCTCAGGGCACCAGCCAGGCTCAGCTTCAGGCAGAACAAAACACACCTGAGCCAGCCCAATACAAAGGGCACATTTAAATCGGGATCGCTCCTAACACAGTGTAGCTGGTGCTTGATTTGCACAGTGTGTGGTTTGGCCTGGAACTGTGTTTGTCGGGGGGAAGGTACTGCACCCTCCGCTGCTCCAGGAGTTTGGGGGCACCTCCAGCTGCTCTGCCTTTGGCAGTCCTATACCCTTCCCTCAGTGCAGAGCATCACTACTTCTTTAACGTTGTTTTTAGTCTCCTTTTTGGGACCTTTATCCTTGATTACATATCACGCTATCACATATTTACGTATCATACAATACTGCAAACACCAGAATTCCAACAGGCACCAAGGAGAGTGACCTAGTTAATAACTCTGAGATTGTACAGAGCAGTAACTGGTCAGCTGCAAACCCAACAGGACAAAAAATGTTAAACAGGCCACAAATTTCCATTCTCTCCCAGATTTTCTTCAGTTTTAAATAATTACCTAGACTTAAAACCTTTTCCAAGAAAGCAAATGAGGCATTCTGGGGCTGAATTCCAAACCCCATTTCCCTTCTTGCATACGCAGGCTACCAGCCTATAAAAATAGGTACAAGGAGTCTGATACAGTTGGCTTTCTTTTCAGTGTTATCAATAGAGGTCCAAATGTGGAGAGCCTCTTTTATTCTGGAACTTTGGTAGCGACAACTGCTTTTTCTAGACGTGTCCTTAAATTCTGCATGGTGGAGGGACGAATAGCATGGATGATTATTTTATGTTTCTTCAGCTAGGCTGGCATTTGTACTTTATTGTGCTCTGTTAGGGACCCCTTTGCGCACTTAGATAAAGGAAAGAACAATTTTTGCTAGTTTATGATCTTCGCTATGTTGAGATATAGCAGAATTATGAACAAGCCACATGCATTTCCAATTTAAAGGGAAAATAATTTTATGGTGAACACATCATTCAAGCTCTTCTGTCCATCAATCCCATACTGCCAAAACTTACTGTGGTACTAAGTGTCCTTGGGACTCTGTGTTAGTAAATACAGTCACCAGTGGACAATCTTACCAGAAAGTTTTTGGACCCAAGGATAAAAATGTATTGCAGTTGCAGGTGTTGGCTGTCAGGTAAATGATATCATCAGTTAATGAGCAATATTCACTTAGCTGCTGTACTTGGACAGATCAATTCTAGCTAACCGTGTGTTTTGCAGGTATGTGAACTGCAATGCCATTAAAGATAATGCTGGCATTGATTTGTATTCACAGCAGAGTGCAGGCGTGCCCCAAAGAGTGTAGGATCCTATTCCATTATGTCCATAAAAATCATACACTGATCACCAAAGACACATTAAATCAATTTATCAAACCAGCTGCATCTAGTGGTGTCATGACATCTCTTTAGTCAACACTTGAGACCTTGGACGAGTTGAATCTTTGACACAATTTGCAATATACTGTGATCATTTTAACCCAAAAATAAAGCAAGACAGATTTTTTGTCTTTTTCCTGACCCTTGGCTGACTTCTGACAAAAAAATGGACAAAAAGTTAGTGAAATCTTGAACATGCTCTCTCTTCCAGCAAATCCAATATGTTTGAACAGATGTTTGAGAAAAAGCTAATTTATCAGAAGCGCCGTGTCTTTGCCTCCACAATATTGAAAAACAGATTTATAGAAGAAGAAGAAACAAGAGAACAGAAAATCTTCCTTCCTGAATTTCCGGCAGGACAAACACTCCAGATAACTTGCAGGACAAACACTGACCTTAGAGAGGCAAAAGGAGCCATAAGGAATGAATTTAGATTAATCAATGTTCTTGGCTAAGGCAGAACCATCTCCAGCAAGGAGTGATTTACAAAGCTTGGAGCAGAGTACTGTATGTATGTGCTACATTGGATGAGGCAAATTAAGTATTATCAGCTATATAAATACAGGCACAATATTATAGATTCAGTTATCTTAAATAATCCTTTTCACCTCATCATCTTTTTTGCTCTTCTTCCTAACAAGCTGTCACAAAACCAAAATTTTGAATATTTGACTGGAAGACAGTCATAGGACTTGCATAAAAATCAGAAGTCCAGTCCACAACCTGGAACTAAAAACGTCTTTCAACTTTACAGCTTCTAAAGCCCAGTATCATGTGGCAGGTTCCCTGTAACAAGATGGTTTTATTTGGGAAGATTTTTAACTGTTAGAAGAAAACCATGTCAGATTGTGGCACCTATGTTTGAACCTTCCACATCTGACTTGACTGCACTTTTGTTCCAATGAACGTCTGCCAGCAGCTGAATCCAGTACATGCTATTTCTGAGTAGTTTTCTGTATTTTACAAATATATTACATTTTCAAGGGTACATATTGTACCTTTGGAGATGAAGTAAAATGTCTTTTTCCAGCTTTCCCAAGATTTGTGTGTGTTGGAGTTAATGTAACATCTGGAAATGGAACCAGAAATTGGAAACAATTCAGATCAGAAACAAGCATACCTTTGTCAAGCCTATATTTGTTCAAGTCCTGGAGAAAATTCGCAAGCCAAATTTTCCAGATTATGTAGCATCACTATTTTATTTGTTAAAAGTTTGGAACCATCATCACTGCATGATCTATTATTGGCCAGACAGCTGTCTGCCAAACCAAAGAGGAGTAAATTAAACTGAAAAAAAACCCCAACCAAAAACCCCAACCAAACAGAAAAACACAACAAAACCAAACCCAGAAATGAACCTTGCTCCCATTGGCATCCAAAATCTAAAAAGGGGACACTGCAGGGTTTTTTTTCCATTCATGGATTGACCTGAACAGTTAATCACAAAAGCCACGTTTAGATGTTCAGGGAAGTCACCATTTTGTCTGCATTCTTCTAAACCAGTTTATGCAGAAGTAGGACAAATCTTCAGTTTCCTTTGCAGTTTCAAACCTCTACTGAGCAGAACAAGGGGCTGGGGGGAAATCCATGCCTACTTCGTCTAAAATAACAGCAGTAAAATTATTGCCATGTACTCTGCATCACAATGTGAAACATCCAAGTATGTGTTTTTCCTGCCACATCCCCCATCCCTATTTTTAAGCACTGCCTTTGCCCTTACCCATTTTGGCAAAGCCCAACGGCAATACCATGTGAGAGATCATCACTTCAATGCCACTTCTGCTTATTCTAAAAGCAGAAAATACCAGAAATCTCAATGGACAGGCTCTTTCCAATTTTTGTGGGTACAAGCCGAGTGCCATGTTAATTCTCACAAAGAAAACCATCACAAGTCAGCTGACGGATAGCTTCAGTGTGGTTTCAATATGGTAAATGCTGTTACAGAATTTCAACTAGTATTAGACAAAACACAAGTTTGTACTTTAAAGAATCTTTAATCAAAATAGAAACCTTCTCACTGACAAGGCAATGAAAATGTTTGGTATTACTGAATCAATGCAAAGAGGAGTGATATTTGAACAGCGTGGTCTGGTAGAATGGAAATCAAATCCTCATTCTGCTGAGTTCCTTCCTGGTACTGCCACCCCACAAACATCCATTTCTAACTTGGCTGTTTGAGTCCAACGTAGATACACAATCTGGTAAGGATTTAATGTATAATCCACCTCCTTGCAAAGAGTGGGTGGACGTTGCTGGCACCGCACACACAAATGCTATGACTCATTGAGTTGAAGCTATTCATTCATCCACCTCAGAGTAGGTCAGTGCGAACATGCTGCCTGAGCAGGCAATAAACACATTTGTGTTTCAGTTAACCAGCCAAGATGTGTAAAAGGCTGAGGAGAGAAGTATTTTTTGTGTAGTATCTGAACAGCTATGGCTAACACAAGTCAGAGTATTTATTTAGCAAATGCTTTGATTAGTGCTGCAGTGGTGATGTCAGTGCGTTCTCAGAAAAGGGCCGTGGACGGATCTGCCTCTGACCTTAACGTGCCTGCCATAAGAAGCTGTATTTTTATGATATCTTCGTGGTGACTTGCCTCAGGATGTGGTCCTCGGAGACTTCTGAACTGAGGTGGGGGTGCTGCGGGATTTTTCGTGAGAGAGACTATAAAACAACCCTCCTTTTCCCTTAGCGCAAGTTATTTGTCATTAAGATTGCCTGTCCAATTAGATGTTTGGACACAGGGTTGCAAATTGTAAGTGCTTACAACGTCTTTCAGTCTTAATGGACAGCAGCGTAAAGACTGTAGCTTTGTATAGCTGGAGGGGGTGGTCTGTGATGGATCTGGAAGGGTTTGCACATTACGTGAGGCTTGTGACAGCTTTCCTTGTGTCACACCGTTCTTAATTTAATGTAGAGGAGATCTGAAGGCTGGCTGTGGTGCTGGTCAGTGGGTCGCCCACTGCTGTCCAGTTCCTCCTGTTGCTGCCCAGTTGTTTTTCAAGAGTAGGAAGGTTTTCACCTTCCTTTTGGGGTTACTGTCTACATTTGGACTGGGATTTTCAGAGGACCTTGGGGGCTTTGGCTGTCATCACTGAAGTCTGATGGAAGTTGTCGGTTTGTCCTCCTTTGGAGTTCAGTGCAGGTTCTGATCTCCACCTGGCACCAAACTCGGAAGTTGATGTAAGACTGGAGGATGCGCAGCTCAACAGCAGTTTTCAAAGTGCTCGTTTTCAAAGCTTGTTGTTGGTGTCTCTCTGGAGCCAAAATGCCCTAATCCCCAGTGGACGGCACACTTGTGTTTAAGCTGTCGTGTGCGTTGTGTGGTTCTTGAGTAGCAAATCGCAGCAGAATCCTCAGTAAAATAAGCAAAGTGTTGTGAACTGTATACTCCTGCTTTGGGGAAAATCCCATGTATATTTTAACCTCTGTAAAATGCTGGGGTGGGAACTTGAGGTCAGGGAGAGGTGGGGGTTCAGACTGCAGAGATACTATCTGTTTAGCATTAGCTACTCAGGATCGCATGAGGCTGCAGTCCTCACAACTGTTTGGCTGAGCACCAGTTGCGCATTGCACAGGGAGGGATTGCCAAGAGCTAGTTTTGCAATAATGTTTAGAAATTTCCTCTAACAAAACAGACCAGATGAAAATGACTTTATGCTCTGGTGAATCTGCATTCTCTTCTAAATAAAATGGTTCAAGTGCTTGCAAGTCTTACCTAATGAGTATCTCAGCAGCTTGATGTACGGGTCCCCAAATCATGGCTAATATTCTGGGTTTTGTTTAGTTTTTCAGCGGATCTCTAAATATGTTCTGTGTGCTGCTTGGTGGTCTGTGTAGTGTTGGCTGCTTGCATGGACTTGGCTGTCCTCCTTTCCAGCTGCTAAACTGTGCTAAAAGAAGATGAAATATGCTGTTCCATGTAACCAATTCCAGTATTTGCTACAGGGGCATTAAGGACAGTCTGAGAGAGCCGTAGCCTGGTGCACCAGGAGGGGAGTTCATGTGGCGTGCTTGATGGGTGGTCTGTGGGAAAAGACAGAAAAGTTTGAGGAACCCTCCTTTAAAATAATGTGTCCATAGAAAAGGGATCTTGAACGCACGTAGCTTGCTTCCAGCTTCTGCAGAGATGGAGGTGTGCTAAATTATGCACACTGAATCCATTAATTTGGCTTTTCTGGTATGTGAAGATTTTTACTTGAAGTAGGTAATGTAGCTAAAAACAGGACAAAACAATCATGAGTGAGTTCAGAGTGTGCTGTTGGAGAGTTTTGAAATGTTTTATTGCCATCCCAGACAATCTGAACAAATCCTAAATTTTATAATTCATATAAAGCACCTTTGCTGGACTTCTTCAGAGCATGCTCTTTAAAGAGATGCTTTTGGCATCTTGTGACCAAGGGAAATGAACTAATTCAGCCCCGTGAAGATGAAATGGTATATAATCAGTGCTGTATTTTGTTGTTACTGCTAACATTATGATTTAAAAACCATAGGCTGCCAAACAAAACCAACAGTCTGAAGTAAATCTCCTGTCTTCCTGAAACCCTGTCATTATTGGAGGGGAACCCTACACAATCTAGAAAATATCACAAGATCTTCAAAAAACTTACTGCTTGTTTATTAAAAAATAATAATAAAAGGTAGCTAGAAGTTTATCTAGCAATACTTTAATGTTAGTATTTGGTAAAGCTACTAAATTCATCTGCTTCAGGAGGGCAGCAGAAACAGTGATGTATTGTATTACCAGCAGAGTTTGTAAAACTGTTTTGTGTAAAAGCAAACATAAACACAAGCAACCTCACACCCTTGTAATCAAGATTTTTAGTGAAACAGTATGGGAGGAGTTCAGTCCACTGAGCTGTTTGGTTTTTTTTGTCTTGAATTTCAAGACACGCAGGTGAAACTCTTTTGCTGAGGCAGGAGCTAATTGTACAAGAGCCATACTTGGGGAATAGCTATCCAGCTGCTATTAAAAATCACCTGTTACAAGCAATTCTGCAGCTTCTGTAGTGTGCTCCACTACCTTCAGAGCACATTTCTCTCTGCATCATCTCTGTATTCTCTTCTGTATCAAGGAAACCACAAAGCCTAACCTGATCTAATTTCTGGCAGGGAATCTATGCTCTTCAGCCTCTCTTAACAGTGTTTACAGGTTGGACTGTTGTTTTCTGTATCTCACTGCCTTCCCAGCTCCTCTTCTAGATATTTTCTAAGCCCATTTAAGATTTTTTTACTATACTTTTCTATGGAGCCTTTCCAGCTTGCTGCTGGTAAACCAGATGTCATTTAAACTTACATAATTTATTTACATTAACCCCACTCCCTACCCCCCGTATTTGTGGTTAAAGCCATGTCAGTTCTTGTAGGTACATTGATGGGTAAACAGCCTTCCTTTTACCGTAGCCCGATGGCAAATAAATCGCTGAGATCCTGGCTGTCTTCTATTATTCAGCAGCGATGCTCAAGATAATACTTAGCTCATATAAATAAAACTGGCACCAAATACATTTCATAATATTGGATGCTAGTGTGGATCGGATTGCTTTGCACTGGTTTATGCCTGGTGTGACTGTGTAAGCAATTTAAAATATAGTCTGGTATGGAGTAAAATTTACAAAAATTGTCTGACATCTGTTGCACACAATGTGTTAAATGTGGGATATTCTTAGTGGTGTAAAATAACATTTCTGTCTTCCCCTGAATTTCAGACCTTGATTCTACCTAAAATCTTAAGAAAATTGGTATGATATAATGTGATGTGATAAAAGGGATTTGATAAAGTGGAAATGAATCCTTCTCACTTGGTAACCAGAACGCTTGCTTTCATGGTTTGGAGAGGGAGATTACTGTCTGGCTGGAAGGTTAGAGGGATGGGATGGAATTTGGGGAAGCAGTATATTTTCCTTTTAAGGTAGCACTATAAACCAACCATCCCTGAATTCCTTCACAGCTCACTGACCCACGCTCACTCCCTGATTCACAGAGAGAAGTCTTAGCTGTGTCAGGAAAAGTTGAGTGCATCATGGAGCCTTCTGCTGGAAGATCTTCAAGTGCCGTGCTCAAGCATGACTAGGCTTCACGGCAGCCCTTTGAGATAATTAACAGCAGAAGGAAGGGTATGTTTGTAGTGAGTGGAATGATTTTTACAAATCATTGGGCTGAAGCACCTGCTCAAGGTCACTAAGGGGCTATATGTGGGAGTGAAACCAAGGAGCCTGATTTTTTCAGTCCTGCGCTCTACAAACTGCTACCACCTACCTCTGTGTTGCAGCAGGAATATTCTACAATTTAGTAATTACACTGGGAATTCACCTTATCTACAATAACATGTTTTCAGGATGAAAGCAATAGCACTCTATTCTTTGGAGGACTGTACCTGGCAAGTTTAAACTCGGGTTGAGTATGTGCAGTTAGTACAGGAAGATCAACATTTATCTGTCTTTGAAGTTGGTAATTTCAGATTCTCTGCAGCAGCAGCAGCTGCCAGTAAAAAGGACCAGGGTCCAGAATGCCGAGCTTACAGTATTTAAGAAGGAAACATTTTTTTCCCTGCTAAATATGTAACAGTTGCATTGGCAGAGTAAAATAAACTTAGGTGTCTGTGGGATTTGTACATGCTACATTCCCTTCTTGCCTAGCAAGGTGTCAGGCTGGTTTTTTTCTTTTTTTCAGTTGTGCTTGATTTTAGGAGATAAGTTTGGCTAAACTCTTGATTACCTTCCTTTCTCTTCCATGCCTGAATCTCTCTCCTTTTTACCTTCTTTCTTGTGTCTTTATGGCTCTGGTAGTGCCTGTGTGTTCTGGCACGTGAGCTTCCTGCTGCCACCAGCTGCTGTCTCCCTTCCCTTGAGCGAAGCCATGAAAAATGGGGATGCCGCCCAGAAGGGTGACAGTATGTGGAATAACTTCCTTCCCTAAATGTTTGGAAGGAGCCTTATGCTACACAGCAAAGGTCTAAGACTTCTTATGCTCCAAAAGGGTCAGAGCTGGATGAGAGGGATCACTTTGTGCTGTAGAAGTGGCTTCTCTGATGAATTTATGGCTGCTAGGACCCTACCTATGTGGTCATGTTTCTGCATAGCAGCTAATTTAAGTATGGAAGGCTGGTGCTTCCTCCCTTTCCTGTCATAGAGTTTCCGTAAGACTGTACGCCCTTGGGTGCAGAAGTTTTGACATGTTTGCTTTTTGCCATCTTGTGCGCCTGCAGCAGGGGCTGGGGGAGTTGTTTTTGTTCCTTGGTAATGAATGTTTTTGCGGTTTGGGACATTGACTGCAGCAAGAATTATACGCTATTCTCTCAGTCCAGCAGTACAGATGGCCTAACCACAGAAGTCCCCTATGCATTTGTCCTGTTAAGGATTGAAATAATATTTAGAATGTAAGTTGTTGCACATACTGTAATTTTGGATGGCTATTTTAGCTTGTATGCTTATTAAAATGAGATCTTCATTTTATATTGCGTACTGGGCTCCCAAAATCCTCGGTCGCTTTTCTTAAAAGCACAGTTAAACCTTTCCATGACCTTTAGCCTAGTTAACTGGTTTAAGAATTGTTAAGTAAGGCTTTTCTCCTGTGCTATACATAGGATATGTGTGTGTTTTCCGTAATTCTGGTGCTTCCAAGGGTAGGAATCATGCACGTGCCCTAGTATTCTTGTGTCTTTTTATTTCGGCCTTAAGGGGACGGATACAAAATGTAGGTATGTCAACAAGTATGAAGCGGTGGTATAAATATAACTTTTTAAAACCCTCTTGCTCAGCTTGTCTTAGAACTGTTGCAGCTTTGCAGCTAACCAGCAACTGATGACAAATGTTCTGTTGACTATAATTCACGATCGTCTTAGTCTTGAAATGTAAATGAGTTGAGCCTTGTCAAAGTGGTTTTCAGAGCTGTTACTGAAACTAATAACAAAGATCATACAGTGCAATTTTTAGTTGTTTGTCCCATGTCACTTTGCTGGGGCTATTGGGTGTCCCTGAAACACTTCATAAAATCAAAGTGCTGTAGATGGGATTGGTACAATTAAAACAAGAAATGAAAGTTAATGGCTGAATTCAGAAGCAACACACTGTCCTGTTCTGTTGGAAGGTGGTTACTGCTGGGCAGATGGCAGTAGACTCGCCATACTTTATAGAGCTCATGTTTTCAACAGAGGTAGATGGAAGGCAGAAAAAAAGGAGGATTATTATTACTGCCTTTTTATGTGTGGTGAAGTGCAGAGGAACCTAAGCTTCAGTGCATTTAAAAAAAAAAAAAAAAAGCTTTTTGTATGGCTTATGAATGTGATAGAGATGGTGGTAAGGGAACTGGTAGATGTGCTAAAACTGATCCTGTTTATAGTCATCAACCAAATGAATGATACATAAAGTGTACAAATCCTCCAGCACAAGGCAGCTTTCCTGATGTAGGTATAACAATGAAAATTCAGTAATTAAATGCAGACAAGGAAGCAAAGATTTGCACAAGAGCCTTCAGGAGATCAAGAGCAAAGCTGGAACTTGAGACCATGCTTGATTCCTAACCAGCTTGATCAGGAGTGTTTGCTTTTCTCCAGCTAATACGCTGATGAGAAGTTCTATTTGGACACTGTTGTGCAATAAGCCTCGTGTAGGTAGTGTGTTTGCCAGTTAGCAAAAAGCCACTGGAAAATTGGTGGATTTTTCAATAGAAATAATACATCTTTCTAGAATGAAGTGTTGTTGATCAAGTACTGCATGATCCAAATGAGATCGTAGGCTTCTTGTAGCAATTCTGTAACTCTCTACACTTCAGGCTGTTACCTGTTTAGAGTTCATTTTATAATTTGTGAGATTTCAGGTTCTTTTTTTGCTTTGTCAGAGAACTGTGATCTCCAGCTATGTACAGAGGTTTTTAAATATTGCCTATTATGTAAAAAAATGAACTATTTTAATTTTACTGAAGAAGGATATGGCCTTTTTTTTTTTTTTTTTTTTTTGGTAACTGTGCTGAAATGTCCTTTCAATTGGGTGGTAGTAGACTGGATATAAACAGTTCGTCCTCCACGTTCATCCTGTAGCTGTTTATTCTTTTCTCTTTTCAAAATAGAAGCTGCTGTTTCCCTTTTCAAGCAATTCACAGTTGTCCGGAGCATTGCTGATCGAAACAGAGCATAATGCTAAGTGTTCCTTTGAGGGTATCCTTACTTTCTAACTGTGGAATGACTGCTCAAGCAAGGGATATTGCCTCTTGTGGGGTAACAGATAAGCTCATTTGGAAGTCAATGACAATCAAAGTTGTCACTAGTTTTTTCGGGTCTCCCCCATCCCTCTCCTCAGAAACCGCTGGTCACTGGCCTCCCAGTTTGCCTTGTCAGGGGCTGTGCAGCAAAGAATTAAATGCACTAAGGATAAGAATGTTCTCTGGACCTTCAGGATCAGTCTTCTGGGCTCCCTTCTTCTCAGGACTGAGAAGACAGCATGATTGGAAAGGAGATTAGTCCACATGTTCTTGGAAATGAACCCTTGATTCTACATACACGTGGGAGTCAAACCAACTTCCACTGTATATCAGTGGGATGATCTTGCATCTCTACGATGGTTTGTTGCTGGCACAGCAAATCAAGTTTTGATCAATGCCATTTGATTTGTTGCTTTTTGAGCTTTCTTTGTTTCTCGTTCCAATACCTTTAAAAACCCATTGGTTATAATCACAGAGTATGACTGTGTCTTTTGAATGGCTAAACTGTTGAGTTTAGTAATTCCGTGAAACTAAATGCCATGTGTCTGTCCTTCTGGAACGGCATCTGCTTTCTTGGTTGCTGCTTACTAACTGGTAAAGTGGGAAATCTGAAAAGTTCTGTGAACTTTTCTTGGGACATCTTGGAGGTTGTGTTTTGTCGAAGCTGCAGAGTTACCAGAGCTAGCTTTGCCTGCTGGAGAGCCATCACATTCTGATCTGATGTGATAAATGCAAGGCCATGGAAACAAAGCATTTAACTGCACTTCTGACTTTTGCGTTATTTTTAAAGCTGGGAGACAGTGTGTTTCTTCAGCAGCATTCCAGTCAAGAATCAGTGTTGAGAACAAGTTACTTGTTTTGATCACTGTTTTTTTGTTGGGTTTTTGTTTATCGTACCAGTAATGCTCTAAAAGGGCTCTGCAACCATTTTTTATGAAATTTGGACTGAATGAAATAGGCTGGTGTGGAGGAGCAGAGAAGTGAATGTGGTTTTCAGAGTCAGAGTTCTGCCTTACCTCTTTATTTTTTCCAAAGAAAATTGAATACTCATTTTTTCTCAGAATGGATAAACTCTGGCCATTTTCAGTAATCAATCAGTTTACAACAGTGTATAAACGCAGTACAATTTTAACATAATTGCAAGTAGGGCGGTGTGATTTCCCTGCTGGGTGTTCGTAGCCAACACAATGCGGCTGCACTTCAATCAGGACAACTCTGAAGCACAGAAGTGACAGAGAACACAGTGGTTAATGTGTTATCTGTATGCTGTTACCCTACTGTGTGCATCAGTGGGGAAGAAATCTCTTGAAAGGGATGGGGAGCTGGGATAATATTGATACTGATTGGATTAGACATTGTTCATGTCTGATCTTTAGTTAAGAAGCTGTTGAGCAACTCTGCTGTTGATCGGACTCGATATTTTAGGTTCCTCTTTTCTTTGTAGTAGTATTAATAATGGGCTTAGCATGGAAATGTCTAGATGAAAATCCATCTATTCATATCACTCAAAACACATTTTTGGGACAATATTTTTAAAAATTTGTAAGTAGATGTTTTAGAGCTTTGATCTTTGCCTGGACCTGGGGCTGGTTTTGTCAGGCAGTGTGTTGAACTTGAGAAGCTCTCTGCCCCAGTGAACTTGTGACTTAAACAGAGCCCGCTAACATCAAACTTTCCAAGTGCTCAAACAGTTCGGTACAGCGCCACTTAAAATAGACATGGGTATGGGGAACCAATGAGTTGCAGAGAAGAGAACAAGCACTTTGCATTCTAGACATTTTTTCTTCTTTTTTCAATAACTAACCTGTCAGGCTTTTTTGATTCCATTTCAAGTGTTTTTAAAGATGACAGAGAGGAGGACTTGGCAAGTTAGGAAATGAGATAGGAGTGATAGTGAGACATCATTTATTAACAAATAATTATCTTCAAGCTGTATAAACTTTCTTGAATTCAATATTGCAGAAAACAAAGATACTACATTTTCAGTGAAACACTCACAATAACAATTGTCTGTGCCTTTGCCATCCAAGATCCTCGCTAAAACCACCAGCTGATTTAAATTTTCTTTATTACTTTCATCAGCATAGACTTACTCCAAAAAGAAAAATCAAGCCATCTCTTTCCTAACTTGGGGACGGGTGGGCTATGCAGAATAATAATAAAAATGCTGAATTTGTATGCATGTTTTTAGGCTCATCTGAAGCTGAGTTGTAGATTGTAGCTGAGGTCCTTACAACACGTGAACTGTTGCCAGAGGTGTGCTTCGCTTTGGCCCGTGCAGTGGCACACACTGCAGCGAGAGAGTTCGTGAACAAGACGCCAGCATGTGGCAGGGCTGCCAGCACAGCAGGGCTGCAACTCGGACCTTGTGTCAACTGTCATCTTTAAAAAAGTGCAGGAGGAATTGAGTTGGAAAGACACTATCAAGAGCTAGCTCTCATATTTTAAATACAGTAAGATGAATTTGGAACTGAAGGTGTATATATCACAGGCTTAAGGCAATAGATGAAATAACGTGCTGCTCTGTTCGGTGTGTTGTTCTTTGAGTTTTGAGGCAAGTGTTTGGACCTCTGCTGAGCGTGCATTGGAAGCAGCAGCAGCAAGTGAAGAGACTGTATATGAAGCTATATATATGAAGGTCATATGGCTGGGGTAGAACTCCGGCAGCTGCTGCTTGACTTAGAGCTGGGGGGAGGAGTGGTGGGGGTACGGGGGCTCAAGGTGACAGACAGTAGGGGCAAATGGTAATAGCTCTTCATTTGACGACATAAGATCTCTACCAGACTTTGTCAATCAGGGGAAAAGCTGAGGGACCTCCATCACTTCCAGCATCTAGTGGCTTTTCCTGAAGTACTGGCATTGTCCTTAGCTGCCAGTGGCATTCACAGCTGTGGCTGGTATGATGGCATCATTGTACTTGGCTGCTGCCTTCCCAGCCATCTCTGCCGATAACTATTTTTCTTGCTTACCGCTGGATGAAGAAGCAAGCCTGCAATTTCAGAAGAGAAGTGAAGTGATTAACTTGGCCATCAGTCTGGCTGGTATGGTTGGGAAGGAATGTTCTGCGCTGTGTCTACTTAATATTCTCTTCTGGAAGAAGGAGTTGGGTCGAATCATGGCTTTGTCTCTGTCTGGATCATGCCTCCTCCCCCCATGGTGGGTCCTTTGGAGGGTCTTTATGATCTCCCTCTGCTAGACTTTTGTAATATTCTGTGTGGGGAGCAGAAGGACGAGTTGTAGGGCTCAGACCTTCACACCTTTCTCTCCCTCTCAGAGTGTGGAGGGACAGTCTCAATTGCAAGCACAGATTTATCTCTCTCCTTGAGTATAATGGCAGGTGAGATGTGGTGTGATGGAAAAGTCATCTTGTCCTTGCTAAGATCTCTGCCAGTGTTACTACTGTTTCTGTATGTCTTACTGTCAGATCCAACCCAATGAGGTTAATTTCCTTGCCTTTCGTGAGTCTGTCTCCCACCTCTTTTCTGTCTGTGAATGCCAACACCATCCACCAAGGTCGTGTCATTGTCCAACTGAACCTTGCACACAAGAGCTCTTGAACTTGTGCAGGTACTGCTGGACTATCTACGGCTGTCATTTTGATTTGTCTTTAAGCTTTCCATCCCTTTTGTGTCAATCATAAGTTAGCTCCCCTTTTGAAGCCTGTTCCCAGTCATTCAGCACTAAGACTCCACCACCCACTTAGAGCTTCAAGCAGCAAGAACCTTTCTGCTTTTGCTCTGGCTGCCTGTTCCAGCTAACAACAGTCCCCACAAACTTCCACAACACACATCATCATCTCTCTTCAAGCTCTTTCTTGAGTTTTTCTCTCATGGTGGTGCTGCAGGGGAGAAGACAGTAGTTCAGAACCGCTGTCATGGTTTTTGCTATCTGGGAGGGCTCTGGGTAGGAGCATTTCAGGGTGTTGTGTCTAGCACTGTTAGCTTCCAGCCTGCTACTTTTAGAACTTGCCTTCTGTGTGGTGTCACTACTTCAGATGGTTGGACCAAGGTGTTAAGCTGTGAAGGTGCAATTTGTTCTAAACCCAGGTTTATGGATTGGCAGAAGGTACTGTTGAAGGAAGGGCCTCAGTTTGGACTCTTAACTGTTGAAGATGCTATCCATATGCCATAGATACAGAATTGAGCCTGCTCTTCCCTCTGTCTTTTACTCCTTCATCTGACGTGGAAGGAAGAGGTTTTTGGGTAGTGTGCGTTTTTCTTTTGTGTGAAACTTCCACGTTCCTTTTGCTGTGCTGCCTGCCCTGCTGATGTGGGTAAAGAGATCCTCCTCTGCTATGTTCATGTGCAACGCTTTTACATCTGTAGATGCCAATAATACTAACATGTTTTCATTTTTTCCTTCTGTAGCATCTCCCTTTCTGCTTTTTGCCAACCGGCGGGATGTTCGACTCGTGGATGCTGGAGGCACGAAGCTGGAGTCCACTGTGGTGGTCAGTGGTTTAGAGGATGCTGCTGCGGTTGACTTCCAGTATTCGCAAGGCATCGTTTTCTGGACAGATGTGAGTGAAGAAGCCATCAAGCAAACTTACATTAACCAAACTGGGAATGTGGTGCAGAATGTCATCATTTCTGGTCTGGTTTCCCCGGATGGCCTGGCATGTGATTGGATTGGGAAAAAACTTTACTGGACGGATTCAGAAACCAATAGGATAGAAGTAGCTAATCTCAATGGAACATCTAGAAAAGTCCTCTTCTGGCAAGACCTTGATCAGCCCAGGGCAATAGCTTTGGATCCTGCTCATGGGTAAATATTAATTTGACTTAAATGCTTAAATGGATACAGTGGTGATTTATGTTGAGGTTTTAGTTCTGAAAAAGAAACATAGCCTTTTGTTTTGGTTTACATTTTTCCAAGGTATTTTTCTCGAGATCCGTAGCTGAACATATGTTTGAGCTTAAATATTTCGTGGCAAGAAATGACAGCCCAGACTTAGAGCCAAAAAGAAAAATACAGCTGTTCTTAGGTGCCAAGCCAAATATTCAACCCATATGATTGCCTAACTTATTCCATTGCGCTTCTGAAAAGTAATTAATTTTCCAAGCCTTTTATAATGTTATTTTCTCAGTTATCTTGTCTGGTAAGTTAATTTTCATTTGATATGTGATGTCTATTTAATGTATCTAGACAGCAAGGTGTGTAAATCTGCATGAGTCAAAACAGGAATTCCCACTTGCTATGCTCTGGTAAATAAATTCAGGGTATTTTTAAGTGGTGGTGTTGAATAATCATGTCTGTGCCAGCAAGGAAAAGAATCCAGGTGAAACCGGGACTCTGAATGCTGTAAGGTGACCAGGTTAAGAAATAATAGGGGAACAGGCTGGATGTGTCACTTCTGGTGCTCTTGAAAACTGCTGTTTTACAACGCTTTCTCAGGAATCACTTTATCTTCCTCTTCTGTACAGGATGTGTATGTAGGTTTCTCATCAATAAGAAAAATCTGGCATCAGCTGACATTTTCACTGAGTCCAGCCTCTTTCGCAAATGGTTGCTGAGTTAATGCAAGGGCTTAGGATAAATCACAAATATAAAGTAGTTTGTGGTTTAACCTGCACTGGGAGATGGACAATCTCTTGAGAAACCACCTTCTTCAGGTGTGTGAGAGGTGAAAATTGAAACCAAGCAACAGAGAGCAACTTCAGATTGCCATGTCAGCAACTGCCATGCTACAGATGGGAGCTTCGTCGGGTTGTTTTTGCAGTGGTTCCTGCATAAGGCTTCCCAGATGAATGCGAAGAATTATGGGTACATTTATGATTAATACATAAAGGACTGTCCTGGTTTCGGCTGGAATAGAGTTAATTTTCTTCCTAGTAGCTGGTACAGCGCTGTGTTTTGGATTTAGTAGGAGAATAATGTTGCTAACACACTGATGTTTTAGTTGTTGCTAAGTAGTGCTTACCCCGAGTCAAGGACCTTTTAGTTTCTCACGCTCTGCCAGTGAGGAGGTGCATGAGGAGCCGGCAGGGGACACAGCCAGGACTCCTAGGTGACCTGAACTAGCCAAAGGGATATTCCCTACTGTACAACGTTGTGCTCCATAGATAAAGTTGGGGGGATTGGCCAGGGCTGGCTGATCGCTGCTTGGGAACTGGCTGGGCATCAGTCCGTGGGTGATGAGCAGTTGTATTGTGCATCACTTGCCTGTCTTGGGTTTTGTTATCTCCTTTCTCATTACAGTTATTATTACTGTGAAACTCTGTGTACCCAAAGAGATGAAATCCTTAGGTTTTCTGACATGTCAAATGCTGGAGCTGCCTGTATCCACCACCAGCTGGTGGAAAGGTACAGTCGTCATCAGTAAAAGGGAAAGTGGAATGACTTTTTGGACCAAAGGACTTTTCCGGAGGGGACTGTGTCCATTTAATCCTGACTTTACTACAGATGCCTTTAGGTATTCTTCTCATAGTGAATTGCTGTTTGGAATTCTTCAATTAAATTAGCAGGAATCCTGCGTGTATCCTGACAGCAAGTAATCTATGCAGAATTCATTAATGCAGAAGACTAACTGTAGATCTAGAATTCATTAGTATAATTTAGAGAGGGAATATGATGTTTAATTGAGTATTTTGTAATGTGGTAGATCAGAGTGTGGAATGGCACTTTCCATGGAGTATCAGGAGGGTGAAACTGGTATCTCGAAGTGGATGCGGTTCCTTGTCTTTTGACTGGTTTCTTGATGGTAGTGTAAATACTGGTTGTGGCGATACATTTCATGCCGTGTTATGTGTGTGTGCTTTTTTGACTCTCCTGTTCTGCAAAACTAAAGGGGTTAACTGGGGATATCTGGTAGTATATCGCTTCTGTACTACAGGAATTGTGAAATTATTATTTGTAACGAAAACTGGATTAGAACAACTGGGTGAGAAAGTATCATTGGTACAGCTTTTTCAATATCATCAGTGGTGATGGTGAAGTTGTGTTTCTGCAAATCTAATCCTTGTTTGTGTTTGGAAGGAGACGGGATGCAGGAATTGTTTATTTTGCTTGACTGTGAAAGGCAGTTCTTTGCAGCAATGCTCTGTGCAGAACAGATGTGTAGCATTTCTTAAGTTTGCACAAAATCCAGTAAGTGTAACAACGGAAGGCACCCTTCCGGTGTACGCTAGGCATCCTCCCTTGGGTTTGCCTTTCTGTACGTCTGTGGTAGCCTGTTCTTTCTTTTTTGGAGGACTTCTCTACTTATAAATATCTTGCATTTACTCTTCCAGGGAAAGTGTGCAAGTAGGAACAGTTACTTGGAATGGGCAAATACAAGGAACAAGATGTATTTGCCGAAAATGTGGGTGTCTGCATGTGAGCTGGTCACCTTGAGACTTTCTGGTATTGATCGACACAATTGCTTGAGATGAGGAGAGAATGACAGTTCTTCTGACTTTTGCTCAGATCAGTTCCTTGGGTTGCCAGTGCTGCTGTCCTGAACATTAGTTCAGGCTACAGTTGATTTTTTTCTTCCAGTGGGAGCAGCAGCTTTATATGAAACACTGCAATTGGTTTTAACTTGTGGCAGACATTTCTAATGGTTAGCCTGTTTGATTTGTGTATTAATCCAGTGCAACAAAGCAATAGAAATAAATGGTCTGTGAAAACGCATTATGAAGATACACATGTGGCCTTTATAATTAACCAATTCATTCCCACTGTGGCATATTAAAATCAGCCTCCACAGAGCTGCTCTTCTGCGTAAAAGTGACAAAATCCAGTATTGCAGAAGGGTCCTACTGAATTAAAGGCAGGTTTGCCCAAATAACTGGCTAATGTAGTAAACTTAATAAACCAGAAAATCATACATTGTGTATATTTGTGGAATAAAACATTCAAACTCAATTTGCCTTTACAACCACTTCATTTCACATGGTAGTTCTGCAATATTTCATGGGTGCATCTGTGAAGTAGTGATCATGATATTTGCTTTAGGCACAGCAGGCTCTGGGTTTGAGCACCCCTAGAACTTGTTGTTCCTTGTTTACTGGTGTTTTCTTGGGAAGGAAGGTAGATGACAGTGGGGAAGAAAGAACTTTCTAGTACCTTTCATTTGTCTTTTTGTTAATAAGTTCTTGTGAGCTGTTGGCTAATGCAGTTACTACAACTGGCAGTAAGAATTTGTGCTAAAATCAGGTTAGAGTACTTAAGTTTGTGGGGGTGGTTTTTCTGGATCACAAAATTTGATTAAATTTAGACTAGGATTCTTAGAACTGGTTGATGCAGTCTTAAAGTTGCTAGACATTTGCTTTTAGTCAGAAGTCACATTCCATAGATGTGACTTTGCCCTTTTAGCAGTTTCTTTTAGAGAAGTGGGGAGGAGCTTAGAAAATGAGGCAGAAAACTTCATTAGGTATAGGCCAGTCAACTTCAGTCTCCAGAAGAAAAATGGGACAAATAAGGAGTTTGTAAATGCTTATGTAATAGTGGTAGTATAGTAGTACTCAAACATGTGTTTGTCAGGAATGCTCGATGTCAAACAAGTCCAGTTTCCTTCTGTTGACAAAATAATGTGTCCTTGTGCAGATTTGTGAAAAAGATGTGTTTCTCTTTTGGCTTTAGTAAGGCTGTTCTGCAGAGATGGATGGAGGACTCCATGTTGTGGTGTTCGCAGTACGATGTTATGCCCAGTCTGTCATTTGCCTAATAAATAGGTTTTCTTCCATTTTGAATGTGATTCTTCAAGGCACAGGCTAGTTGGAGATAATCGAGGAGGACGTATTGAATATACAGCAGTCATCTCTCGGGAACATCACAGGCATAATGACCAAGCCTTAGGGTGCGGGAGATGGACTAGTTGACTTCTAGAGATTCCTTTCGACACCCGTTTTTGTGTGATTTCTAGCTGACATTCAAAAGTTTGAGATTTTTTTTGGGGACACATTTTGGCGAGCTTGCTGAATAGTAAATGGGATGTTTTTGTCATAATGGAATTTTTAGAGAACTTCATAGTTCTCAACCTACCTTCTTTAAAGACAGCGCTTATCCAAAGGTTGTAACTTGAAAGAGAGATGCCTTTGTCATCTCCCCAACATTTGTTCAGAGCATTTCTAGAATTTTTCTTTTAAGACAAGATTTGAGAGACTATTGGAAATCATCTGTGGGTCTCTACTCTTCCCAGAGCTAGTGAAAGTCATTAATTGCACAGATTTTCTGATGCTCTATGGCAGCATCATAATTAACAGGCAGCTGCTTAATATGTAACATGGCATTCTTTCCCATATACCTTAAAACTTTCTTGCTGGATCCGCTATATATTCTAGGCAACAAAGGAAGCAGATCAAGTGGTAAACCAACTATTCTGCTTCCCTAAAATTACGGATAAACTAAGCAGACAGAGGAGAGTACAAAACATTTTTCAGCAATTTCACTGTCATTTTGCTTTGAACATCCAGATCCCAGACCTGGTGTAGGTTATGTGAAGCTGAGTTTATTTAATGAAAGACATTAGACTGAAATTCTTGGCACTGTTTTGGAGAACATTAGCATTTGTCTATGTTCTTGCTAGGTGGACCGCTGATGCGAGATTCAGTAGTGCTGGTGTTTTAGTAAGTTTGAGTTTGCAGCTTTTGCCTGAGTATTTCTGTATTTTCAGGACAGCAGCTTCTAACAAAATATGTTAGCATATGAAAGATTTTACTCATGCCCAACTAAAGACATAGTTTAAATTCTGTGCTATGCACTGACAAGAACCTAAATATCATGAACATTGTGTGAAGAAGCAGGAATGCATTTCAGAAACAAGCCCTTATTATTTGTTAGGCAAGCAAACTGCAGTTTCCTGAAAATAAATTTTCAAAAGAATGTGTGAGTGCATAGCCAAAACAAATGTATAAATTCTCAGTCCTGTAGGCAGGGTTTTGGATCTGAGCAGCCTAGAATGTGTGTTGGCAAGGGTCATTAAATCTAGGCTCTCTAGTTCTCAAGGCTTGCTACCTTCCAACCTGTAGCACAGGGCTCTGCTTCTGAGAAGCTGTAGCATATCCACAATTCTTATATTTGATTTTCAGCGCTAAGTGCTTAATGAAGTAGTTAGTTCACATTCTTAAAGCCTACATTGTATTAGAAACATCTACTTTGGTTAATTATAATAAAAAACATCTTGAATTTGTTCTTAGTTGTGTGATAGCTGCTGTGTTATCTTCTGGAGCAAGGTTACTGTTCAAGTCTGGGCTGTGTGTTCTGTGCCTTGGCTTACTCAGCAGACAGTACTGCTTGAGAAGTTTCTGCCCGCTCTGTTTGCTGAAGCACAAAGAGCTGCATCAGATGTCTATGGAACGGTTATTTTAAAGAAAAATAAAATATTGCCTCCAGGAAAACCATGGTGTCTTGTGAGGTTTTTTGTATGTATATAGCAGCAGTCTTCACTTGGTGTAGTCACTGGGGTGGTTGAACTGGCCATACCTGAGCTGGCATGGTGACTCTGGTGGGATCTGGAGAAAGGATGTTCATGGAGGAGAAGAGTGAAGGCCTTTGGATTGGTTTGACTGGCTGAAGGGAAGCTGCAAACCTCTTTCTGCATTTCTTCCTTCATTTTAGTTCTTAAAATGTCTTTTGTGAGGTGGTGTGGGTCTGTTGGGCAGTGGCAGTGCCAGCAGGCTAGTGCAGAAGCTGACTTTTGTGGAGCAGTCTTCCCCTTCTGGAACAGCAGGGCTTTTGGGGGGAAAAGATATAAGATGCAAATTGGAAAACATCAATTAAAAAAATTAAGTACAAAGGGTAAAGCTATTAATTGGCAGTTTTAGCATTCTGCAGAATGGCCTTTAGAGGTTAAAACAAATCTAACTGGGTTCTGCAGAAAGTGTGTGCCATAGCCCTGCCTAACCATCGCTTCTGGTTGCTTATGGCAAGTTAGCCAAAATCTGCAAGCAATGACTATCATTTTATATATACATACTAATGTTTATTTGGCACTGAAGGAAGGAGAAGATTGGATGACTAAATGTGGCAAGTGAGATATTAAAAAATGGGTTTAGAAGGGACAGCTATCAAGACTAGAAAGCTCTCAGTTCAGAGCCTGAAATTAAAAGCTTCAGGCGTGCCCAGTTGTTAATCCAGCGCTCCTCAGTGTCACAGCAAACCCCTGAACCGGACCTATAGCTGTTCTTCCATAACTCAGCTGTGTTTATAGCAGCACTTAAATAAAGCTGCAGTGGCGTTCACTGCCGATTCACCAGGACCTTGGTCCTACCCAAGAGCGTCTTGTGTACGTAAGGTATAGCGTGTTGGCTTTCCGTGTGGAAATCACGGGGACCGTATGCTGAAACCTGGTCTGTACGAGCTGCAGTAGAGTGAGGCTTTGAGTAGGTTGATATAAAGGACTATGGATGGTGAAATGTTTTGAAGAGTGTATCATCTGATCTTACCTCCTCTGGAATAGTTGAGAGGAAGGGGAATATTAAATAAAAACTTAACTGTTGCAAATACCAGAGAAGAAAAACGTCACAAACGGGATGGGTAGAGGTTATGCTTTTTAGCAACTCTTAGTCATTCATGGTTACTTAGATAGATAGGCAGAAGATGCCCCGGTTCTGTGTGAAACATGATTATTGCTGCCTTGAAAGCCAACGATTACTTTATATCCTGTGTGCCTCTATTTAGTAATTAATTTCAAGTATATAATTATTTTGAAGCTTTTGGTTAATTATTTGAAACACTGTAATGAGAATGAATATATGAGTAGCACAGTTCTTTTCTTAGAATATAGGAAGAGTACTCAAACATAAAATGTGTTGTAAGTCTCATCCTGTATCTTGGTATGGCTGTGGTTTCTGGGAGTTGGAAAGCTTTCGGTATGTTGTGTGGCCAAATAGCTGCAGATATTCTCACGCATGAGAAACTTGAAGTTCTTTGGACAGCGTTACTTTAGTTTTGAGATGAATGCCTTTGATGGTGACAGCCTTTCCATAAACGTTTCATTGGTCTCTTTTGCTTATTTCTCCCTTTTCCTGCTCATATAGATAGGACTACAGGGCACAAAATTTTTAAAGGCCATTTGCTTAGTTTGAGAGCAGAGCTGCCTGTTCAGAGATGGCAGAAAAAACTGATTTACTCCCTCTCAGCTGAAATCACATGGGGAAGAGGTGGAAACGTGTAGACCTCCTTAATAACCCTGTTGAACCCACTGCCCTGGTAGCACTCTTTTTGTCTTGCAAGTTCTGTGATTCCTCATATCGAAAGCCTGGAGACAGGCTTTTTTGCCCTCTACGCGTTTATTCCTCCAAAGTAGTTTGGTAATTCTTACGTTTTTAATTTCTACACCATGTCTTAAGGGAATAGAAGGAACAATGGGATGGCTTCGGCACTCTCAGTGCCAGTGTGGGTTGCATTGGTTTCTCAGGTGAGGTCAGGAGTGGGGCTTTGGTCTTGTAGCTTTGGCTCAGGGGCCAAACTGATGGTGGAAGCTGGGATTCTCTTCGATTAGAGCACTTGATGGGTGCAGTTTACAGCTGCACGGAGGCAGTGTGGCTATCATGGCATATACGGCGTGTTGGTCTGGCTGGACTGGCACCAGTCTGTTTGTTGTGAATGGGTGACTTTGGTTTAACTCAAAACACATTTCTAATTTTTTCATATAAAACAAAGTGAACTGTACGTAACTATAAGCTGAAGTAAGGATTTTTCACCCATAGCCTGTGGAATGTGTACTTGAAAGGATTTGTTTGTTAAATTGTGTTTACGATGATGAGGGAGCAAATGAATTGCTGAGATTGCATGCCTTGACAAATCAGTGGCTGTCCTTTGAATGTATTGTTTTCTCAAACATTGAGTTAAACTGACTGCATGGACACACTGAAATACAGAAAAAAACCTCATGAGGTGCTTTCCCTACCTAGTTTTCTGCGACTTCCCTGACCACCCTAGAGTGGTGGTATGTCATCCTGAGTTGCTTGTGGAGGGCTTTCAACACAAAATAATTCCTTTTTATATATAGTATTTCTTTATCTCTTCTCAGAAGTGTCTGGGAAGAAAAAGTTAATATTGTGTTGTCTTTTGTACCTTACCTAGTGACCACGAGGAGTAGTTGTGAGGGCTCATTTTGTCATCTTAGGGTTGTTTCTGTAGAGATTTTGCATACAAATCTGCTGGAAATTCTTTTAGAGGGAAAGAGCATGTGCAGCTCTTCCTCCTGCCCCATCCTACCAGCACAGTTTCTTTTTCTCAACAGATCAGAGGTATTTGCAGTAATATTGTATTCCAAGTTGAAAATTCTCTTCGTAACCCCCTGAGCAGTGTTGCAGGTATCTCCTTACTGCTGTCCTCCTCCTGTAACTTCCATGTGTTTGGAAATCTTCTTGAATCCCTCTCTCCGAGGATTCTTCAGCTTCACGGTATCACATAAACTGACTGTTCCGCAGGCTGGTGAAGCTGTATCGAACGTGTGCTTGTTTACCTTGGAGAAATCACTCAGGTGTCTTACTCCTTCCCATATGGGTGAGCAAGGTGCTCTTTCGTTGCAAACATTTCACTGCAATAATATTTGAGCATCCATCAGCTGACAGGCAGTTAAGTTTTTCTTCTTTGCTTTCAGTTGCTAAATAGTATACCATACATATATGTAATGTTTACATTTTAAAAGAATAAACCTGTCAGAATAAAAGATATTGTAGGAAAACGGTAGTGGAGAAGGGTAGTTTGCGGTGGTTTTGTTTGCTTTGCTTTAAATACATGTCTTTGAACTAGGTGTGATTAGTTGTGATGGTTACCTGCTGTGGCATATCTTTGGGTTTGATGTAAAGTTTTTTGTCAAGAACATCCAGGTCTTGTGGTTTCAGTGCTTGAAAAATTAACAAAAGAGGTAATTTGAGTAGATAATTTGCAGCTTATGATATGCAAGATAGCCATTCTTTTCCCTTCTGTAAACAATTGGTGCTATTTAATTTTGCAGTTGTGTTTTTGTAACTTTAGAGGTGGGATGGGGGAAATAAGTTTTAAATGTGCAGGAATCTAAACTTCATAGCAATTTCCTGTAAACTCCTGTTTTGTGCCCTGGGCTTGTAAAAGTTCAAGAACATTGTTGAAATTGGAGAAGTTTGTGCTGATTTACATCATCTGTACAACTGGCCCCTTTTGTGTAAGCACGTTATGTAAGGTTTGGCAACCGTACTGCATTTCGGGAGGTAGAAAAATCATTTGGGCAGTGTTGTCCACTTTTTATTCTGTCCGTGATACCTTCCAACTCAGATGGCTGAGTGGCTGCTCATTGAGGGCACGGCTGTGATTTCTAACCTTTGCAAAAACGATGACAAGAGAGATGAAGCGCCAGGAAATAAGAAATGACCTGCAGCTTTAAAACTGAGGGGAAATATGGCCTTCATCCTGTTTGTGCTTCTGCACCTGGAATTTTAAAATGGGTTAAGTGGGGGGGTGGGGGTGGGAGAAAAGAGGAGGAAAAACAACCCACAAAAACAAAAGACTGCTGTGGTGCAGTTTACCAACTTGAAAATCTGTTTATTTTTGCAAGGTGGCTTTCAGTCTCGTTCTTCTGATAATGCTGAAGCATCATTTAAGGCCTGATTCAATGTGGTAAAATTAAATACCTGTGATAAGCACAGTGAGTTTCTGACTGCAGTTGAAGTGCATTTGTTTAATTGCCTCCTGGCTGGAAAGCTTGGTAGTGAAGCCAGCAGCTACTGTGCTTACTAACAGTAGTAAGTGAATTTCACAAACAGTTGAGCCCGGTCCTTCTAGCTACTAGATGATGGACCATATGGACTGTTAGTGGTTGTGTGTTGACAAAGAAGTATACGTGTGCATCTTCTCCCTGATGAAGCTTTGGCTTTTGCTCTGCTTGTTTCCTGCTGGTTTCTTTGGTGTAGTAAAGTGCAATTCAGTTTAGGGACAGAATTAAGTGCAATTGTTGTGAAATTATTATTAGATATTAATCACTTCTCCCCCTTGCTCCCCCTTCTTTTTTGCTTTGAAAGTCTGGAGTTAAAGGTTAAAACCCAGTAAGAGAGAAGGTGCTTAAGCATCTCTGAAGAACTGAATAAAATAAGCCAAGAGTTTTTCCCAGGGCTGCTTTTTTCAGTGCTTCTCTAATGCTGTTTGATTAGATTTTTTAAGAGTATTGATTTGTGATAGTTGCTAAGCAGGGATTTTTTTGTTTGTTGCTTGTTTTGTTCATTAGCTCATTAGGAATTGATGTTTTCATTTTCTTTTATAGCTTCAGTGCTGTTACACTTTTATTGACCTGTTGCAACACAGGTGGGAAACAAAGTCCTGGCATGCCAAATCTCGCTCCTAAAAATGTGATCAATCTAATGAGTACCAAGATACCAGATACTGGTTTTGATGGTTTTAGCTCCTTAGCGTTGTTACTGTATGCCCTGGCTCAGGGCTATTTAAAACCATTACAGTTAAAAACACCACTACCAGCAAAATCAACCAAACAAGAAACTACCTAAATAGGTGCATTAGGATCTTCATTAGTGTTCATTGTATATCTTTTCAACAGGCTTCCAAAAGAGCACAGGTTTAATAGTGGAGTCAGTACTTGACTGAGATTCTTTGCATAGTCTACTGGATTTTCCCTGAAATGTTATCTGGGCTAAATAGCCACATTTTTAATAGTGACATGAAAATGATAGGGGTTGTTAATGTACTGGACGCCAGCAAAAAAGGTTCTATTTGAAAAACAAGCATTAAAAAAAAAAAAAAAAAAATCAACCCCGAGCTGTCATCTGTCCCAGAAACATTGGTGATGCCTAGACTATTTGCCAGAGCTTGGTTTTGGTTGAGGTCAGTAAGAAATGCGGACTACTGAGCATGCTTTTTTTTAAACCTTTTTTTTTTTTTCTTTTTTTATTCAGAAATAATGTGGCAGTTACCACTCCATGTTCCTGAACTAGGTAATCTTGACAGGTTTAAAGTCTATTAATTAAAGTGAATTTAAATCAGATTGATTTAAATGACTTCCTCACATATAAACTGTTAAGGTGTGAAGACTGTCCTCTAACAAACTACTTTGAACTTTTTGCCATTTTCTCCCCCTGCCCAAAAAGTCCCAACCAAAAATATCTGCTGTTTGTGTAAGAACTGACCCTGTGTCCTGGGGGCATCTGGAAAATTTGCAAAGTGTAAGACATAATGGCTACTACTGGACATAACTAAAACTTAATTTCTCTGCCGTTTTTCCTGTATGGCATTTTCTCCTATGTACCTGGCTAATGCAAGCAGCTTGCTGTAGTTCTGACAGAAGGCATTTTTGTAAACATTATTTCAAGGGTGGGTATGAAGTCTTTGGCTTTCTCTTGGTGACTAATCACATCAAGGAAGCTGCTTCCCCTGAAAGGTTTCTCTTGTGGTGTTACTGTGCCAGTTCGGTCTGCAGTGCTGCTTTAGCTAAGCTTGTGTCACTCCGTAATAACTGTGATTTTTTTTTTTTTTTTTTTCTCCTTGTATGATTTATAATTTTGCCAAAAAAAAATCTGGTGTCAGCTGAATCTCAGTGTAGGTGTGTCAGCCAGGATGCTGTTTGTATTTAATTTGTGTTGAACTAGCTTTGTCACTCAAAAAAGAGGAGGGTAAAAAAACCCGAAAGCTTACACTTTGTGTGTTCTTGAAAATCCCAGACCTGCTTGCATTTAAACCGTGGCATTTTGTGGCCTGTTAGTCTGATGGCCAGTGCCGTGTTGTGCCTTGGGTTGAATGAAAAATGTCAAACTACCCTAGATGTTACAGTTGGAGAAAGGGGGATGAGAAGAAGTGTCCTAGCTAATTTTAGAGTCCAAGGCCCTCATTTCTAAGTGACTTTTGTAGGGGTCAGTTGGAGAGCAATGTCATTTTCTCTGGGCAAGTTTCCTAGGTGACTTCAGCTGTGTGGCTGCTGCCTTTATTGTCCCTTCTGTTGAAGCACCACTGCTATGGGACCGTTGGGCAGACTGGTCATTTGCTAAGGTAATGAAAGTTTTGGTTGGTTTGTTGTTGTTGGTTTGTTTTTTCTTGTAGGGTGCTATATCAGCAGCAGGAGTAGGAACCAGGGAGGGAACTGTTCCGTTTGGCAGCAGCATGGTTTTGAATAGGCTCACCTAGACCAGAGACTCCCAGTCCTGCTGCAGAGACAGCGGATCTCTTACAGAAATATCCAAACTCCCAGAGTCTTGATGTGTTAAGAGATCCACAAACCAGAGCAGATCTTGTGTAATTCATGGCAAATCAGCACCTGCTGCCTGCCAGAAGGGTAGAAACCTGTTGGAAAAGAGGAGGGGGTTAAATGGAGACAAGAATTGCTTTTGCCTTTCCATTGCTTGGCATGCTTTCCTATGATGGGCCATGGGGGTGCTTTGTGGCACATGGAGGGAATGAAACCATTATTTCAGTAGGTGCTTGATTACTGCAGACTTGTGATATACTCTGAAAAGTTCACCAGGAAGATCAGCTTTATGATACAGCATTGCAGAGATGCCTACAATCAGGATGAGGTGGTGACAGGGTAATAATAGTCTTTTATGTGTTGCATGTAAAAGAAGTCCAGCTGGGAGAGAAGTGCTTTGAAAGAGCTCTGTCTGTGTTCAGATCATTCTACATGTTGCCTAAATGCACCTTCATCCTGCTAGCCTTCCTTTGCAGTACAGTTATGTTGCTAATACTGTGTAGTCTTAGACCTTTGAATGATACAGGCGTTGATGGGGACTGAGGTTGTCGGTACCTGTTAAAGAGTGAAAATGTCAGGATGTCATTTTCCTGTGGCAAATTAACTTGTGTAGTTGAAAGTACTCCTTTTGTTCAGCAGTCTCTGTGTGGCCAAAGAGAAACACATCACGGATGAAATTAGGCAACAGTTTTTTTTGAGGGGAGAGGCTCTTGAGCTGAAGCTCCTTTAATAGCATAGAAAAGCCATGAGGGCCCCTTGGCTTACAGCCTTGGGGGGGGGGGGGGGGGGCGGGGCGGGGGGGGGGGGGGGGGGGGGGGGGGGGGGGGGGGGGGGGGGGGGGGGGGGGG
>JAVJGJ010000002.1:33588881-33600774 GCA_035590215.1 Microhierax caerulescens | reverse complement strand
TTCCCCCGCCCCCCCCCCCTTTTTTCTTCATCTGAATGCTTTGAGCTTCAGGGCAGGCTGCAATTTTAATGGGAGGCTTGAGCAGAGGAATTTTGCTCAAGGGTAATTTTGGGGATATTTTTTCATCCTTTTCATGTTAACCTGCTTTTAAGGTTTAATTGGTTGTAGTTAGTTTTGTCTCCTTTGTTTTTGCTTATAAATAACTGTTGCGGGATTTCAGATTTTGGTCTAAGCTCATTTTTAACCTGCATTTATATATTTCAGTATCTGATTAATTGTGGGACTGTCAGCCACATGTTACAGCCCAAAGTCACCTTTAATGGCCAGGTGTTTCTTAATTCAACAGTCCATCTTTTGTCCATCTTCATTGCTGTAGAGGTGGCTCAAGGCATCATTTGAATGCTTCAGGTTAGTGCAGGTAAGCTGGATCAGAAAACTGATTTGACCTGACCAAAACTGAGTATTTGGCCGGATCAGTTTCACAGTCTGATTCACCAGCTGGTTGTGTAGACAGTTTTTTTTATGTCTGATTTTCTCTGGCTTCTGTTGTTTGTCAATAGCTGCTTCCCCACACAGTTTGAGCTGCCACAAATTACAGCCTGACTTGTTAAGGAAAACCAAAATTAGCAGCAATTTACATTCATAGGTTGTCCTGTGAACTGGGGCAGCTCAGCTACTGCTGCTGCTTATTCAGGAGCAGTCATTCTGTCCTGGCTGCTGGAGCTGAGACCTTTTGGGGAACATGAGTCAGCTGCAGCTTCTCTGAGGTTGAGCTGTCTCAGAAGCCTGAGGACTCATCTGCGTGGAAGCTTTACCATTTCTACTAGAAAACTCTTTGCTTTACCCTCCTGCACTGAAGTGTATGTGTATTGTGATACAAGTGATTCCTTTCCATCTGTCTGTCTATCTGTCTGTCTATTTGTCCATATTGATAGACATTTATATATATATATATCAGTGGGTTATGAACAGTGTGATCAGAATGATCCAAGTAGGTGCTGTGACTGCACTGGAACTGGAGGTGCGGCTGAATCGGGGTGCGGTACGTACATGGAGATCAGAGCGTTCTGAGCCTAAGTGAGTTGTGATGGATGTGCTGGCGATAACAGTATGGGGGCATCTTCTGTGACAGAGGGGAGAACATCCTGCTGAAGAACATGACAGCAATTACAAATGTAGTCCCTGCTTTGTTCCTAAAGTAGACAGCGTTGTCCTTCATAAAATAAATTGTTAAGCTTTTTCCCTCCATGTGTGTTCATGGTGCACGTTTGTTTACTTGCTTTGTGGTTCCTAGCGTGGTTGCACAGCCAGTGCTGTCGTGTTCAGGGGATCTGGGGGTCTGAGATCATCCAGGTTATGAAGAACCTGGCTAAGCAAGGGCTCTGCAAGACTGAATAGATGCCACGCTTTGCTGGAGCTCCAGTGGTAGCAGGACTTAAGTTAGGCATAGCTCAGCATTTACTTGGCTGGTGCCCATCCAGCACCGCTGTTGATCTAATACAGCATGATGAACCTGGAGCGGTGGAGAGTCCAGTGCACAGACACCTCATTTCGTTTGAGGGCTCGCTCAGGTCAAAGGCTTCCTGACACTGCCCATGCCAGAAATGGCTGTATTGGCGTTGGGAAGGCAACATCATTTCTCTGACTGGCCCGAGGTAGCTGTGTAAGGGGTGTTTGCACCCCTGGCGTGACAAATTTGCAACCTTGATGTATTATGCTGGGAAGCATTTACCAGCTGGGAACTGACTGTCCTCTTCTGATCAGACAATTTCTCTCCTAACTGTACAGTCTCAGCTTTTCATGCAGATGTTGTGTGATTTGACACGTTTTGATCTGGTCCTTTCCAATTGGTAAGTGCTGTTAATGTGTCTGTTCAGGCTGTTTAAGTTGCCCATAGGTGGAGGGACAAGGAAACCGGGACATGGATGGGAGGAGGGAAAAAGCATCCAAATATTTAATCCAATGTCACTCTGGGTCTGCACTGACTCATGCTTTAGTTAGTGAAGAAACAAACTTCAGGGCACTTGATTTATTCTTTTTTGTTTATAGCCTGCAAGAGGAAGTTCTGCTATGGTCAGTGTCTGCTTGGATGGATCATGAGTTGCTTCAGAATGTGATTTAGGATATTAACTTGTAGTAACTGGCCACGCAGGGGTGATGCTCAATTGTAAATGCATGTGGCAATCAGGTGCTGCCCAGGGTTGAAAGAGAATGGTGATACATTATACAGAGGCGATGCTTGTGGGAGATGCTCTCAGGCAGGACTTCTTTTGCACCCTTTTGGAACTGTGGGTTGATTTATGCTAATAAGTATGTTGCTAAGTATGGTAAAGTTTTGGGAATACACGTTTGTGTGTACACACCACTCTATGTATATACATTTATGGGCTTTGCGAAGAGCTACTGTCCCTTCTGTTCCTAAAGCTAACCAGCATGTATTGTGATTTAATTTGTGTGCATCTCTGCTCCCTTTTTCAGCTACATGTATTGGACAGACTGGGGTGAAACTCCCAGAATAGAACGGGCAGGAATGGACAGCAGCACGCGAAAAATAATTGTCGATTCAGATATTTATTGGCCCAATGGACTCACGATAGATCTTGATGAGCAGAAACTTTACTGGGCTGATGCAAAACTGAGTTTCATTCATAGGGCAAATCTGGACGGTTCCTTCAGGTAAGTTTCCTTTAGTCAGTAATACGGTGCGTGTTATTTCTTGCCTCCTGCATTCATTTTGAATTGAGGCATTTTTTCTCAATAACCTAGAATAATGCCAAACTTACTGTTCTTTTTTAAATGCAATTGTTAATAGCCTTGCAAAAAGTAAAATAGTCTCAGAGTATCCTATAAAACTGGTTTTGAAAGTAACACTATTTATATTGGTATTTCACTATGGACTGTTTATAGCCTCCTTGTACAGGAGGGTTTTTTCATTTTTAGGCTCATATTTGTCTTGTAAATAGTTGGAGATGCTTATCCTTGGCCCTAGGCAATCTAACATTTTAACTAGTGACAGGGATTTTACAGTATTGTTACTGTATTTTTTCAACAGGAAATATACATTGAGAGACACTTGTCCTTGGCCCCATCCAAAGATGTCCTTTGTTGCATGTCTATAAATTAACCAAATCCAGCTTATTTCAGAGTGTGAGCAAGCAGAAAGGCGATTTTCTTAAAATGCGTTAGGAAGCATGGTATGGAGGTTCTGGTTGGTGGCTCCTGTCCAGGTGTGCTGTTGAGTTTTGGTTTGTGCAGGTGCAGAGAGGTGACCCTTCAGGTGGGGCAGACCGAGATGCTGGAGATTGTATTGTCAGGTCTGCGCAGTGTTTAACGGGCAGCTTGTGTGGGTCCTCAAGGATGGGCGTCATCTGCCAGTGAAATGGCCCACTGAGGCGGCAAGTTTCTGCGTTCTGGTCTGGTGTTGGTTTTCAGATAGTTGAAAATGACATTTTCATCTCCATTTTTGCATAACATTTTGAACATCTTGTGTTACGAAATCATTTTGCATTGGTAAAAAGTTGGAGTTTTGTTTTACGCTTATCTGTGGAATAGAGTAACATGCACACATATACACCCCCCCCCAAAACCACTGCGTTTCCCATGGTGGTTTTCAATTTTTTTTCATTTTTTTTTTTTTTTTACCGAGGCACATTCTGTGCGTAATTTTCACAGTCATAAAAGAGGAATAACAATATTGACATCCTTTATAAAACACTCTTAAGTTCCTTTGAGAGCACTATACAAGAGCTAGATAATGGTGGCATTGTAGCAAGTGACAAGTGCAGACTGGCAGTCAGAGGTATAGACAAGGGAAAAGGCCGTTACGGAAGGGAGTGGTAGCTCAAAGGCTGGGTGCAGGTTTGTAGACAGAAAGAAAATGCTCTCTCAAAATTCAAAGTCTAAGAGAGATTTTCATACAATACGACATGAATATATTTCTCCGCTTTAGGGGTGAGCGAGCTGCAGAGGGTAAGGTTTGCAGGCTGATCCTGCAGTTAGGCAAATACAAATTGTATAAACTTTACACACGTGTATGTGTAAAAACTTAAAGCTGTAATCGGTAAGTAAAATTTATTTTGCTCTTTTTAAGGCAGAGGAATGCCACTTGAAAGGGAGCAAGCCTTTGAATACAAGTAATTCCAGCAAAATAGAATAGAAATAGAAAGTGAAATCAGTATTTCTGTTTATCATGTTTTGTGGTGAGAGAAGTAGTGATAATTTGAAGGACAGAAATATTAGAGCAGATTCAATTTTATCTCTAGAACAGAAAGAATAATAATTTTGTTTTCTTTTCCCCACGTTACCTGCTTTGTACATGTATATGCAAGTACTTGTTTGCATGTGTCAGTCTGTTTTCAACTTGTCCGTGTTTGAATACATATGAAGAATTTTGGGGGTACTTTTTATATTCCCCCAACCCTGGAAAATACAAATGCTACCTATGCTGCTCAAAATGAAACAGAATCCTTCCCCTGCCAAGTGTTAGCTGTTGTTGTTGGTTTTTTTCTTTAATCTCTTCAATGGAAACAATTGAACTGCAGATCTGAATATAGGTATAACAAAAATGTATCCCTCACTTTCCTTCAGCATGATGCTGAGATTTCAGCTTTCTTAAAGTTATACGGTGAAAAATTTTGAATACTGGTTTGCTGTGTCAGGACAGTGGTCTGGAAGCTGTGTGTACAGTTTTGTGTTTGTGCATACACAAAATGCATGAATTTTATGAAAACTGTGTTCATATTGTTTTGACTGAGGAACTGTCAAGGAAATTTTGACTGACTTAGTGTGTGTCTGCAAACTACTGAATCTAAATTATACAAATTTATTGCAGTATGTATAAATTTGAGGATCATGTGAGTTTAGAAAATGTGTTGGATATGTCATGTGTTTTGTGGCTTTGAGTTCAGCTAGTAACCTATATGGAAATGTATGCATCCCCAGAAGAGGTGTGGCTGAATGAGGTCAATAGTAAACATCTGAAATGTTTCTGATTTTTATTAATTGTAAGTATTCAGTCTTAGAAAAAATATAAATGACTCTTGCTCTGCATTTAAAAAGATAATCTGAAAAATATTTGTTTCTGCTGCTAAGTTAAGAGAGGTGATTTAAAGAGACACTCCTGCTGTTTCTTTTTTTTTACTGCTACAAGAAAGGACTGAGTGCAGCTGAAGTCCCGGCCAAAGATGTCATATATTGCATAGGGGGATAAACCCAGTAATGTTTTTATTGGAGGAGCACTCTTCAGACCTGTATTTCTTCCAAAAGGGAGTTGAGATTTGGGTGTTTGCACAGCCCTGTTAAGGAACTTTGGTGTGGCCTTTCAGGGGTCCGCGTGGAGCTGAATTGGATACTGTGTTGCTATAAGCCCCAGAAAATTTGTCTCCATATTGCTATGAATGGGCAAAGTCTTGTACGTTTTTCAGTCTGATTATCACTTTTAGCACCAGGTGAATCTCTTGCTCCAGTGAATTGGTTAAAAGACGACGATTCCTGTATGAGTTGCTACAACGGCAGGTTTTGCTCTGTGTGGTAACAAGTGGAAGCAATGCATTTTTAATCCTTGCTCTCTCTCTTTCATCTAGGCAAAAAGTTGTTGAAGGTAGCCTTACCCATCCCTTTGCACTGACGTTGTCCGGGGACACTTTGTATTGGACAGACTGGCAAACGCGCTCCATTCATGCCTGTAACAAAAGGACAGGAGAGAAAAGGAGAGAAATACTGTCTGCCCTATATTCACCGATGGACATCCAGGTCTTAAGTCCAGACCGGCAGCCATACTGTATGTTTTACTTTTCCCTGAAACTTTTTTGTGTGACTTCTACTTACCAGGAAAAATGCTAAATCATAAAAATAGTTAGTGTGAAGATGTAAGGTTTTAAGCACTTGTCAGGGGATTGGTTGCTAAAGGTCTGGGTACCCAAATCCCGTTGTAACAGTCTTCTGAAAATTTCAGCCTGAATTGGTATGAGCTCACTCATCATCCTAGTTGGTAACAAAATACAAAATCCAGGGCAGTAATTCACTGACATATTTTGATTTGGAATATCTGGCTGAGAATGATAGAGACTCACCTGGCATCTTTTTAGCACAGTTATTTTAAAGACAATTGAAAAAAAAAAAGTGCTTATCATTAGGTTTTTGGGTTTTTTAGTAAGTAGAATTACCACAAAATATATAATGTCCATGTTGTACTTAGAAGTGTGACTTTTGCAGTCCAGGCTTGGATCATGTTTATCTCCAATATGTAACAAATAGTTTATGCATTTTTCAGTATGGAAAGGATTTAGTTCTGAGCTTTTATATGAATCGTATATGTGCCTCTTTTTTAAGTATGATGCTGCTTCAAAGGAAGGCTGGCGTAGAGAATTGAGAATTGAATGAGGCTGTATATATTTTGTATATGCTTGTGTCTCCTTGTGACAGCGGTTGGTCCAGGGTTTTTTTAGGATTGTGAGAATAGGACTTAAAAGCAATGGTGTGGAAATGTATGTAATTGAGCAGCTGTGGGAAGAATCATCTCTGGCCTAGCAGAGACACTTATGCCATTTGGATTTGCTTCTTTCTTTATGCCAACTGTAAAGTCTGATTCCCTAAAGGTAACGTTTATTAAACAAATTCCAGTAAAGCTCATAGGATGTCAGTAAACGGGCTTGAAAGCAAAAGGAGTTTGGAGATCATCTTGATGATGAAACCTGTGCAAGTTTTTTTCATGGAGGTTGTTGGGTATGCACAGCACCCTGGTTTATCTCACAGCTCCAGATAAGAGTTTGTCTGTGCTGAATTCTTGTCATTGCTTTTAGCTCAGGGAATGTCCCAGCCTTGGGTCATAGTATTTCTGGGTCAGTCACAAAGAAAATACAGCACATGGGGAAATAGCGTATGCTTAAAATAGCTCAGATGCTGTTGACTTCATTAAGATCAGGCTTGGATTCCTTCCTCTCCCTTTTTTTCCTCTTTGTGACCATCAGTGGAAGTAAAACAAGCCAAATTAGCAGGAAATTTTGTGGTTTTGTATTAAAGCAGTTTAGATGCTTATTCAAATTGTGATGGATTTCAGAGAGATCTTGCAGAACTTACAATATTTTTAAATCTTTCCTAATAGCTGGCAATATTCCTCATAATTATTTACGGTTAGCGTTTCACCTCTTGCTGCCATTTTTTCCCCCATGTAAATGAGATAGGTGCATTCAGTTGTTGTGCCTGTCCCTATTCTGTGCTATGTTCCGTCCCCCCATTTATTTTATTTTTTTTTAATTATTTTCTCATTTTCGCAATCACTGACTTTACATGTTGCTCCTCTGGATTTCCTGATGATTCAGGGATATGTCTTGCTGTGAAAGCTTTGCAGTAGAA
The DNA here is from genome assembly GCA_035590215.1 of Microhierax caerulescens. NCBI lineage: Eukaryota > Metazoa > Chordata > Aves > Falconiformes > Falconidae > Microhierax > Microhierax caerulescens. The sequence continues at coordinate 33,593,421 of JAVJGJ010000002.1, read as the reverse complement.
AAAATTATTTCCAACATGTGACACTAATGTAGGAACTGTACAATTTGTTATGTTTTCCTTTCTTTCATAGAACTGGTCCCCCTGACCCCCACCGTCATCCCAGCCCTGTTTTCCATTTTCATAATGCTCAGCAGACCCGGCATGTCCAAAGCTCTTAGCTGTGTTCAGCTTTAGAAACACTGAAAGAACTGTACAGTGAAAATGTGCTGAGCTGTCGTCTCTTTCAAAATCAGCTTTTGCATGCATCTCAGATCAGGTGCCCCTAGAAGTAAGATGCTGGGGAGGGGGGAATCAAATACTTTGTACTGTGGTTCCTCTGTCTTATAGCATGAAAGCTTGTGCCAGCCATTTGGGATCTAGAACTTCTTCTTCATGGCTTTAGGGGTTCTAGAAAAATGAAAATAAATCTCTTTGGTTTCTTGAAGTTCACACTCCATGTGAAGAAAACAACGGTGGTTGCTCCCATCTGTGTCTGCTGTCTCCAAGAGACCCCTTCTACAGCTGTGCCTGTCCCACTGGTGTGCAGCTAGAAGATGATGGCAGGACATGCAAATCAGGTAGGAGTTTGGCTTTTCTACAGTCACAGTGTTGAGTTGGTTTGGGTTTGCTGCTTAGAGATTGAGCCTTGAAGAACTGAGTTGAGAGGAACTACCTGATACACTGAAATGTCACTCTTGTCCTGATGAAGATGGCAGAAATTTTGCACCTAAATCTTCTGCCCAGCTACGAGAGGTGGTGATTTTTGTGAACTAAAGTAATCCCTTGCATCAGAAATCAGATAATTTTGACTGCATTTTGTGTTTTTTGACTGTATTTTGTGTTGCCAGTTCTCTGGGGGAATGAAGTAGTATGCGAGGCCCATTGCAGAAGAATTTTATTAGAAGTAGGCTATTGTAGGACAGCTTTCTGTTTGGACAATGGACCATGGACAGACTTCTCCTCCCTCTCATTCATAACCCAGTAGTGGTGGCTGAGCAGTTGCCTTTCAGTTGCATCTCAAAATTAGCAATATGCTTGAGACATGTTCTGTATACAGATGTGCCAAGAATTTGTTCAAGGCCATGTCCACTTGCCTGTGCACTATTTTAGAGATAACCTAGTGACTTGCCCCTGCTTTGATTAGTTTTATAATGATCTGTACAGAAAAATTCAAAGTAAAGATTTAAACTAAAAATACTGTTTCTCTGGCTCTGAAGATTAATTATCCCTTTCTGTCCCTTTGGGCTGCTCTGTCGGAAGGATTTATGAGAAAATCGCACCAGGAATATTTTCTTCCTGGGACTAGTTTGTGGGTTTTGGACATTAATTTTAAAAAGTGAGGCAAGGCTTTGTGTGAAAAGGCTTATAAAGTTTGCTGCTTGAGATAATTGAGCTAGAGAAAATAATGCTCTGGGTGGTTTTTCCATGTCACTGAGAAGCAGGAGGAAGGCTTGTGTATTACCAGTGGAAAGCTGTTTAGAGAACAGCTGGACTGTGTGCTTTAGTTGGAAAGTATAACTAGATGTGTAGTTTGTATCTGTAAGCTGAGTGACCCTAGTGGCATGCTTTGAAAGCTTGGTTTTATCATTGCTCAGGAAGCCTCTTTTAAAAATACATCGTACCAAAGCAGGCAGTTAACACTGATACGGCAGTAGGACACTTGGAGGCGAGGTTCTGGAGAATGGTCTGCGGACAGACTGAAAGACACTCTGCTGCCTGTCTCCGATGCGTTTTCAAGAAGTCTAGTCAAAGGGTATAGTCATTTTCTGATGTGGCTTGATTCCTCCAAGTCCTAAAGCAAGCATAATAGGTTCTTTTCATTTGTGAACTTGAAGCAGAATTTGAACGCTGAACCTCCAGGGTTTAAGGGCCAGCTTTATTAGCTCATCCTGCTGCAATTGAAAGGCTTATAAGGTAGTTCTTGCAGCTGCTGAAAGACCTTTCTCTTTCCTCCTTCCAGCTTTGGAAAGTTTCCCTTTCACAGCTTTTAAAAAAACATTGCTGAATGCCCAGGACAACCTTTTTAGACGTTCATATTGACCTCATGTTTTTGGCAGTGGGAATGAAGGTCAGCCTGCTTTTGGCGTTTTGGCAGATAGCGCAAGCAGGAGTGACTGCTTATACTGTGCTTTCACCTTTCCATTGTCAGGCCAGACAATCTGTCAAGGGTGTTCTGTCAAAGGAGGGCAAAAAAGTGGGATGGGAACAGGAAATCTTGCTTTGCATAAGAATGTGGCCTTTTGGTTCACTTTTATGGATTATTTCTTTCCCAAGCTCCACATCTTTTGTTGTTCTGTCTGCCTTATGCCAACATCCATGTCCTTCTTTTTCCCCTCTTATTAATTAACTCCTTGGTTGCAAGGAACTGACTTTTTGTTCTCGGCAAAAGTCCTTTGTAGTAGAGTTGTATCAGGAACTACGGATACAGCAGTGTTGACCACCTCTCCATTTTGTTCCCTATTGGCTTGGGCAGAAGTGCAGAAGTACAAAGTCACTTGGGCATATCGGCTTCTTTGACACTAGGCTTTTCAGGGAATTACACAGATGCTGCTGGGGGTTTGTCTGCAAGAGGGAAAAGCATTCTGTTCTCAAAAACCTGTGTCCATTTGAGGAGGTTACTGGTGCAAATGTAACTATGTCATGTTACTGTGTATCTCTGTCAGAAAGTATTGCTGTGCAGAAAAGCCCTGAGGCTCTTAGATACTTCAGCTCTCTTGGATATTGAAGAATACATGCATTGGTAGCCTTCGGGTATGAGAGCTCTGTAGCTCTTTACAAAAAGTGTTGAATGGTAATGAGCCTAGGAAGTTAAGAAAACATGAACTCAAGGACAGGCTGTGCCACTGTTTGCTTTGCTGTGGGTTATGTCTGTGTACATGGAAACTCTGAAACTCTGGATTTTTACATTTTTTCTAAACATGTAACTGTCAATATGCTGAAGCTGTAAGTATTGTGTTTATGTTCAAAGGATTGTTCATTATTCTGTAGTTTTGGCTTTTAGCGTTGATTCATTCTTGCTTTCTCTTTGGTTCTAAGCAGTTGCTCTGAATAAATTAAAAAAATGAGCTCTACAGTAGATATTCATCACCAATAATGGATATTAAATATATGGATAGATCACAGCTGGCATCAAGGATAAGTTCCTCTCTGGGAAAGTGTGCTTGTTTTGTGCAGGTAGATGTATTGTGTTGCTTTCCTCCAGCTGTGTGATATTAAGTCTTTTTGCCTCTGCTGGCTGTGTAAATGCTCTGGACTTGCTTGAAGTTCCCACATAAACAAGCAAGAGGGGTCATAAGTTTGGAAAGTAAATCAGCTGCAGCTGCCCATGTACTCTTAGCAAAGTGTACATTCAAGCTATGATCTATGGAATTCCTTAAGGAGTTGTGTTGGACCACTACTGTCTTGGTGGATGTGTCCAAATCCACAGTTTTAGATGGGTATCTGAACCCAGCCTTGCCTGTGTAGAAGATAATGAAGTCCTGGTTTGTAATGCCCATTGGAGCCCGACGGCTCAAGCCTGAAGGGCTTGTGGAGGGTGGCCTGGTCAGTAGTCATTCCTGGTACCTTGTAACTTCCAGGAATGACTAAGCTCTGAAATTTCACATTTCAAAGCAGAGCTTCCTTTCTTAAACCAGATGGCTGGCTTTATTTGTGGTTTTATTGTGGGTTTTTTTGTTGTTTTGGTTTGGAGCTTTTTTGTTTGGGATGGTGGGTTTTGAAAGCTTTGTTTGTTTGTTTGTTTGTTTGAAAGTCTTTTAGCCTACTTGAGCAGTGGCCTGAATGTTTGAGAAAGGAACGAAGGTTTGGTTGCAGTCATTTAAAAGGGATGTGTAATTCTACCTAATTAGCCCTTTATTCATGCAGTCATAAAATTGTAAGGCTGCTTTAGTTAATCTTCAGTTTCATGCTTTAGATGCTTTCTGATGCAAATAATGAAAGTCTTAAGACCAAAGTAAAAATTGTGTGTTCCATGCATTTTTTCAGGGAAGATTGGATCGATCAGCAATGGCCAAACAAATAGGTTGGTTTAGAAAGTGGAGCAAAAGTGTGGCAATTCTAAATGCTTGGGGACCTCCTTTCAGTCATTTTGCTGGCTGAGGGCTATCCTGGGGTTGTTGTTTCTCTCTTTGCTTAAGGATCACATTAATGTTCTTTATAGACAGAATTATTTTGATTCATGAGTCTTTTGTTTGCCTGTGAGGGCTCCTTTCAGGAAGCTGTTCCTTCTCCTTTGGTCCTGAGGTTCCTTTCCTAGCACTTAGGGAGTTCTGTTGTTGGGCTAGTAGTAGTTTGAAGCGTTGTGAGAAAGATAAATGAATCAATAGCTAGTGTCACATCTCTGACAGTAAACCATTTGAACCTTTCTTACCTAGCAAGGCAGTCTTCAGGTGACAGCTGCATTTTGTCTTCTTTGAGCAGCTTCTCCTTCCTCATGCTTCTTGTTCTTGCTTTCCTTGGTGCACAGTGAATAACAGGAATTTATCTGTTTCTGCGTACGGCTCTGGTGCACCTTTGGTATAATTTGCAACACTTAATGTATTTCCACAAGGGCAAAGTGGAG
>JAVJGJ010000002.1:33574876-33588781 GCA_035590215.1 Microhierax caerulescens | reverse complement strand
GGGCAAAGTGGAGCCAGGATCTTCCTATCCTGTTGTGCTTTCATGGAGCAGGCTTTGCTCTGCTGGGCGAAGGTGCAGTCTCAAAATGTGGGATGACTCCCCCTGCTTTTTCCTTCCCTCTTTGCCTTGACCATGTGGTTCAGTTTAATCACATTCAAGCAAGTCTAGAGGTTTGTTGTACATCTCGTCAGCTAATTGTGAGTATCCCCTGATCCCAGCCTCTCGCACCACAGCGATCTATCTGCATGCGGCCTTCTAAGACTGAGCCAGTTTCTGTGAACAGCGTTCAGCAGCCTGTTTCTCTTACGTTTCTGGAAAATATATAATTTCTTTCTGCTGTATTCAGTGTTGCTGGCATACAACTATTGCTGCAGGCCGTCTAACAGAATGTCAAAAGCCTCATCTTTCTTCTTAGAAGTGGATGTATTTCGCTGTAAGTGGTCACTCCGATTTCCTAAGTTCCCTCTCCTGTTAGTGTTTCATTCCCAAAGGATCTTACTTTCATAGCACATAATTTTCTGATACCATGGTAACAAGTAAGACAATTATATATGAAGACAGAATTTTAAACCTTATCATCCATGGCTAGTACCACAAAATATTTTGAGTGAAAGCTCAAATACTCTCCACCTTGCCCTCCCAAGTTTTTACTAGCTTGGCTCTGTAGCTATGGAGCTGTAATAAGTAGGATAAACTAGGACTTCCGTGAATGTTCTTTTTTTATTTTATATTTTTTAACTTAAGCAAGGGCACTCAGAGCTATGCAATGTCAGAAGTAGTCCAGATCCATTCCGCAGGTTCTGGAAGCTGCGTACCCTAAGGTTTAAAAAACCTATTTTCCACTTTTACTTTTGTTTCTTATCAAATGTGTAATGCTTTGCTGCAGTATATGGATAAAATATTTCAGTAAAAGCTACAGAATTTTACTCTACTCATTACAAAGCTTCACTGCAGCAATTTCTCTTGGCCTTGGCATCATTAGTTTTTGATCCATTTTACTAAGATCACTGTACTGGTTTGGAGTGGGATGGAGTTAATTTTCTTCATAACAGCTGGTATGATGCCATGTATTGGATTTGTGACCAAAACAGTGTTGATGCCACAGGGATGTTTTAGCTAGTGCTGAACGGTGCTTGGAGTGTCAGGGCTTTGTTCCTCACCCAGCCCCTCCAGCGAGGCGGCTGGGGGGCATAAGGAGTTGGGAGGGGTCATGGCCAGGACAGCTGACCCCAGCTGGCCCAAGGGATATTCCAGACCATACAGCATCATGCCCAGCGCACAAAGCTGAGGTAAAGAAGGAGGAAGGGAGGACAATTTACGTTACAGCATTTGCCTTCCCAGGTCACCGTTATAGATGTGCTGGAGCCCTGCTTCTCTGGGCATGGCCAAACACCTGCCTGCCCATGGGAGGTGCTGAATGAATTCCTTGATTTGCTTTGCTTGCTTGTACAGCTTTTGCTTTACCTATTAGATCATCTTTCAACCCATGAGTTTTCTCACTTTTACCCTTCCCATTCTCCCCCATCCTGCTATGGGGAGCAAGTGGGCGGCTGCATGGGGCTGGGCTGCCCACCAGGGTTAAACCACGACCATTGTGCAAACAGTAGCTCTGTTTTCTTAATCGTCTCTGGAGTTTGGAGGGGAAGCTATTAATTTCTGTAAAGTCTTCCTTTTAATTTTGCATTCTGTATTTTGCTTTCTAATATAAGGGAAATTCCCTGATGATGTTTTATCTGTTCATTGTGTGCTGGGTGATTTTTCTGTTTCCTCTGCAAACTGTGGCAGATGTTCTTTGAATATATCAGACATTCCTGAGTGTTACACGCATTTGTTATATTTAAATTCCTCTCCAGTGAAATTTAAGTCTCCATTAGGAGGAGTCCTTTTGTGCTTGCTTCCCCAAAGAAACCTCAGATTTCCCTGTATGTTTCTGTAGGCATTGTCTACACTGAAATCTCTTGGAGACTTAATTTTACACTGATTTATTTTCTTTCCATTTGTTGGGAAAGATGATGAGTCTATTCCTGTTCTTGTACTTCAAGATGAGAGACCTTTTGGTAAGAAGGCACGTGGGTGGTTGAGATACAGGTGTATTTGCATGCCATGCAAACCATAGGTGTCAAATGTGACATCAAGTGCAACTTAATCAAGTATTTGGCAGGGGGAAGCGTTTCGTGGCAAACTGCACCAGCAGTCTTTCATCATAGCTAGACTACTCCTATCTTCTAGTACTAAATCCAGGCTCTGATCATTAACACCAGTAAGGGCTTGATGTCCATCTATACGAGATGTCCTTACTTTGCGCACAACCTCCAAGTTTGCCATACTGGGGGAAATGCTTTTCGTATTTTGACACTTGCACAAAGGAGCAATACCTGAAACTTAAGGGCAGTGCCAGCTAAAGTGCATTCCTTTAATGTACTGAGCATTGCTCAGTATAGATTTAAGTCAAGGAGCATCTGGATGATGCTCTTACTCCTACAGTTTATGTTTAGGGAGTCCTGCAAGGAATAAGGAGTTGTTCTCGATGATCATTACAGGTCCCTTCCAACTTGAGATATTCTGTGGTTTTTAAGTAGACTGAGCATGCCATCTTCAGCAAGGGCTATAAAAAAGTTACATGATTTTCTGCAATAACTAAGACAAGGAATTTGGCTGAAAAAGCAACAATGTAGTAACAGTACCTTAGCTTCTGCTTACCTTGGTATTATTACTGAACTAGGAAAATGTAAATGTCCATATACTGCAGGCAGCTTTGTGAGCTTGGTGCTGTACTTGCAGTGCTCAGTAACAGATTACTTCTATCAGGAGTCTCCCTAAAGGCTGTGTGAAAAAATTCAGCTGGTTAATATGCTAAGGATAACTGTCCGAGATAACATTTAGTCCTACTAGTGACTTGCTTTAAGATTTGACAGAAGGGAAAGTATAAAGCAGAAACGAAGGAGGTTTGGCTATTTGCATTCCTCTAAAGAACAGTACCTGCTAGGTACTGCAGCTGAATACAGATAGAGAAAATCCTCTGATACAATGCAAGTGCCTGCTTGGACCCCTACACAGATAAATGATACTTTGGTTGTTAACACATCTTTTTTTTTCTGTTACTTCTTGTTCTTTCTGGTTTCCTCTTCTCAGCTGCTTTTAGATGTATTCATACATAAATGTGAGATTTTAAAAAGGCTTTCAAGTTTAAATTTGTCGTTCTTAAGCTGGAGATAAGCTCAAGGTGAGTTGATAAGTAAAGTCACTGAAACATGATTTGTCTGTTTCATGATGGTAGTGAAAACCTGGCCCTACTGAGATAGTGGGAAGGCTCCTGTAAATTTCTCTGGGACCAGGGTTTGCATCCAAGATCATCTCTAGGTATTGCTTGATGCTCTTTAACAACCCTGAACTGTTTGTTGTTGTTACTTTATATTTTAAATTCCCTACATCATCTGGAATGAAGAGGGATCAGCTTTATTGTCTTGGAATAAATTGGCGTACAAGTTAGGGTATGAATGTTTGTTGGTTTTTTTGTTTTGTTTTTTTGGGTTTTTTTAAAATGTGTACACTTAGTGTATGCCAGAAATGCTCAAGTGCAGGAACTTTTAGTGTTTGTATGTCACAGGTTACCTGTGAATGGCCTGCTGATGTAGTTGGCAGGTTTGATGTTGAAACAGTTTCCTGAATTCTCAGATACATCAGTGGCTTCTTTACCCCAGCAAATCTGCCTTTACAGAATAGAGGGTTTATCCTACTTGAGATGTGGAAATTAAACTTACTGTACATCAGTGTGAGCATCCCTTAAAGCCAGCATAAGAGCCACTGCCGCCTTTTTAAACATAGTATGAGTCAAACTAAAAAAGTTACTCATTTTCAGAACCTTCATTTAGTTAATCAGTGGCAGAGGGTTGGTTGTTTTAAAGCATTAACAAGGAGGATTTCTTCCCTCTTCTGCTTCTCCTGCCTCCCCCAAATGGGTGATGGGTACTTTCTAGAAATTAGAAATGCTTCCTTAAAGATATCTCAGTCTAGGTGTTTAACTAGCCAGCTGCTTCTGCAGTAATCTTGTCCCTGATGTGTCAGAATGTAAGTGGTCATTTGAGATACGGCATGTTGACCTCATTTCTCCAGCTGAAGGCAACTTTTTTGCCTGAAAGTGAGGGCTGTTGAGTCAATATGACACGGTGGTAGGAGGTGTAGGGTTCCTGCTGGGAAGTTATGACAGCTATAGTTTCTCAAATGAACTGGGAAATTCTGTTTTCTCAAGTGAGAACCAGATTTTTTTTTTTTTTTTTTTTGTTGGAGACGGTGGCACTAGCTTCAGGCATTTGAAGAGTCAGCTTGCTTTATTTATCCTTGATCATGTTGTTGAGGCAGTTAATCAGGGTTGGGTAATATTCCCAGCGTCTCATTTCTCCTTGCCATTCTTCACAATGCAAAGCAGAAAACAATGGTTTTGGAACCTGCTGGCTAATACCACAGGGCTCTTATTGTTTTGTTTGCAGGGGATAGAAGAGTACTGAAAGAAGAAGTGTTAAAGCCCTTCCTTCTTCTCTCTTGTGTGTTTCTTTATGCACATTGTGTATTTTAAAAGTTTTGTGTCTGCAGTTCCTTGGCTCAGCAATCATCAACTTACTTGAGCAACTAAGCCTCCAAGCAAGACAAGCAGGCAGATGAATACCTCCATTCCAAAGTATTTCTTGGGCAATTTCACCACCAGAGAAGAAGGTCCCTTTGCTAGCACGTATTTCTGATTAATAAAGAGAAACTGCATGGACTAACCCAGAATTTCTGATTAAATAGATCAACTGCTAATTAGAGATGAACAGCCTCTTTGCAAAAGGGAAGGGTTAGGGAGACATTTGTTTTTTGGTATAGTTGCTGTAAATCAACTCTTTCAAGTACCTGCGAAAGCTCCAGCTGGCGTTCTGTGAATAACCTAAAATAATTTTCAGACAGAGTCTTCTAGCACCTGGAAGATTCTGGGAGAGCAATCTTGTATATCAGTAGATAAACTGACTATGATCTAGCATTGATTTGGGGCTGTATTGGGAAGGAGCACTCAAGTCCAGATCTGTCATGAGGAAAATAAACAAAAGGAAAACTGTTTTTTACCTTATTTCCTAGAGCCTTGGCAGCTGCCTGCATACCTGTCTGTCCCCCTTGCCCACTCTGTGATTGAAATGCAACTGTGGAAAACAACAATCTTTTAGTTGCAAGAGGCTTTTGACTTCTAGATGTCTTCTGTCCTATGCCTGATGTCTGACTACCATAGGCGGATGTTATCCAGAAATTCTGGAGGACTTTTTCCTCATTCCCCCTCTCCCTATTATACTCCTAAAGGTATATCACACTTACTTTGCTTATCTAGGAATTGTTGATGTCATGTTTTTCTTTGTTAGGCTGAGTTGGGGCTTCTTAAAGATTAATGTGATCCTTCTCTCAGGGGGGGGATTTATGTAATTGGCATCTTCCTCAATGCCTGCAACCACATTAGTTCCTTAATCACAGTGATGTCTTCCCTCCAGCCAGCAGATGATCATCTGAGAGGATCTGTGGGTGTTTTGCACTAGGTGAGAGGGGAAGTTTGGATAATAGATCAAGTGTACAAGTAGTCTACAGTGGTTCCTGCAAGGTGGGGAATTATCCAGATTCCAGACTATGAAAGTGAGCTGCCGTGGGCTGAACGAGGAAATGGCATTTCACTGTCTGCGTTGGGACCCAGGTTATATGCTTACCCAAACACATTCTCTTGATACTTTAGCACTAAAGCAGCGGGCTAGGGTGTTACTTGCTCAGTAACAGATACTATTAGGGAAACTGTGTTTGACTGAGATACCTTTGCAATACACTGGACAGGGCTGTAAAAGCTGTTCAGGATGGATACTTGACAATCTAGGAAATTTAGAGGCTACTGTTTCTGTTTTACTCTATTTCATAAAAATAACACGAGTGATTTTTTTCTTTCATTCACGTGTATATGTTGTTTGTTCTGAGTCTTGCTTTTGTTAGCGCTATGTTTATGATTTTATTTGATCTGTATGAAAAGATTACTTTCTATTCATAGCAACTTTTATCCTCCTAAATGGGGAGTACTTTGTCTCGCAACGAAATGAAATAGCCTCAAATGGAAGTGGCCTTGTTTATAATTTCATTGGATGAAAGCCATTAGAAACATGCTGTAAGGAAGAGACCTTGAAGGGAGCGAGGAGCGGTCTGGAAGATCTGCCATACTGTCTTCTAGCTCTGTTGTCAGTGGTTTTGCTGGGATAGTGAATGAAACTTTCTTTTGGGGCTTTGGTGCATGTTTCAGATTGATGACTACTTTCCAGAACTCTGAAACAGTGTCTAGTTAGAGATGGTAACTAGCTCATTTTGAGTGTGGTTAGGAGGTTTGGGGTTTGTGTGTGTGCGTATATGAAGGAAAAAGCGACGCTCTCCCTTTCCAGCCCTGTTGACTCTCTGGGTTGATTCTGGTTTTATGCTGCAGGAGAACCACACCCTGGGTCTGTGCTGGAAAGGTTCATGTGTCAGCTTTGTTATCTTGTGTTCACCATGGACTAGGTACACACATGGAGGTACCAAGACCCAGGGATAACTCCTTAGGCTGCTGTAGTTTGACTGCCTCTTCAAACATCGGGTGGCTAAGCTCTATTTTACTGCATTGGTACAGCAACAATAAGGTTGAAGGCGTTCCCTAGATTTGCAAACCCTAATTTACAGTTGTTTATAACTTTTTTCCATGATGTTTACCCTTTGGCAGATGATTGTGTTAGCTCAGAATTGGATTTTCTGTGGCTCCATCGTACTTGGAGCACAATAAATAATGGTTAAACTTCAAAGCATTATACAGCTATCAGCCTCAGGGGGGGCCTGTGGGGTGTAAAGTATTTATTTCTCTTTGTGTAAAGGAGTACAGCAGTGCAGGGAAACTAGTATGTTCAGGGTCTCTTGGTGGGTAGGAAAAGTCTGCAATTAGAAATCAACAGAAGTGGGATTGCAGAAAGACTATGGTATTTTTAAAAAAAATATTAATTGTGTATCTTGTTGGGTTGTAATGAATTTTTGATCATTGTCCGTGTAATTGAAGGTGTCACCACCAAAACTCTGTTTAAAAGAAACTAGGTGGTAAGATGGCTGTCACATCTGAAGTCAGTGGTGTCTTACTCTGAACCACTGGGCTTGTGTGTCTCCACCAGAGAATAGGTGCATTTAAACTCAAAACCCGTGCTTTGCAAGGAAATACCAGAATCGAAAGACTGTACCCTTTTTCTAGCGGTGGAGATTTCTGACAGACTTTTTCTTGGCCCATCCTTTTTCCTATGGCTTGCAAGAATTCTTTGCAAAGGAATGTTTGGGGCTTATTTTTCCTTTTTTTTTTTTTTTTTTTTTTTTAAATAAAAAGTAGAAGCTGAGACTATGATATCTGTAAGCTAACATTCAGATTTACCATTTCCAACTTTCTCTTTCTTTAAGGCCCATATACAGTACAGACAGACCTCAGAGGGCAGGGGTAAGATAAGTTAGTTGTTCAGGTGCTTTGAGGGCTTTGGGTGAAACCGGTGTGTAAGGGCAGGTTCTTTGCTGGGGACAGTGACAGCCGGACAGTTGTGCTGCTCGGATTCTGGTTACTACCAATGCAGTTCCGACTGTTATTATACTAATGCCCTTTTGTATAAGTCTTTGTAAAGAGTTATCTGTTCCTCTATCAGTAGTAATTTTACAAAGCTTTGTGCTCACAAGCGTAGTGCTGGCTATGTACAAACTTAAGGTGACTCACAGAAACTCAGTCCTAAATCAGAGTAGGGTAATGATGACCTCTACGTTGCTGTGGCTTTCTCTGGAAGAAACCTGACTTGTCTGACGCAGCTGTTTTGCTGATGATCTTATCGGCTGTGGCTGTACGAGTGTGTCAAAACTCTGAGTTGTAGGGTTTTTTTTCCTGGTTCAGGCAAAGTAACTGTTAAAAGTCTGCTACTGAGATAATGGAAGAAACAGTAGACAATAGCTTTTCACTGCAACGCACAGACAGATATGATGTAATTTTTGAGTTACGTGAGTGCCCTGGTATTTCCTTTCTTTGTCACAAGTGTTAGTTTTCCTTATGCCTGCTTACCTTTCAATTAAATCAAGTCCTGCCTGAATGTGGGCACTCAAAACGTTCTTTCAAAGAAACCTTTCCTGTTTGTATTTTGCTGGTTGGGTACTCCTGTGCAACTCTTGGTTTGAGATTGGTAAACCTGGTGTGCGTTGCGTGCTCTCCGCAGTAGGCAGCGTCAAGTACATCGCCAGCTTTCCCCAGCCCACCGCCATCACACAGTACAAAGCGGCACTCCCTGCCTCTCAGACTGCAAGATAAATAAAGACCTGAACTGAGACACATAGTGCATGTTGCAGCTGGCTCTGTGAAGGTACCCAAGGAAAATATATTAAAAGAATTTCCATTTATTTCTAGGTATTACAAAAATTTGTTTCAACTCCTTAAAGATTTTTATTTTCTATGGATGTTGAATAGCCGGAATGTGGTTTTACCGAGTGTTGTTGATTTAAACCTTCCATAGTGAGTTTCATTACATCATTTTTCCTGTGGGGTGAAGAGCAGCTAGTGCTAAACCCTTGTGCAAGATACTGTAATTGTCAAGAATATTGGCAAGCTTATTAAACAGCGTGGCAACATTACCTGTTTTCATACACTCCATACAGAATAATGAAGTCGTCCGTGTGTCTTGTCCCGTCCCCCCCCCTTTTTGCCATACACTGAAACTTTGCCAGGTGATTCACTATTACAGCAACTAGCAAAATCCCTTGCTTTTCTGATAAATCTTTTTTGTTTATCAAGTGTGCTGAGATAGCTGTACTCAAACAGCTTGTAAAAGAGTTGTCTGCAGTCAAAGTACTTCTAACGCACCCTTTTCAAAAAGGGCTTACTATTTTGTTCTTTGGAGAAGAGCTAAAAAAGCCTTCCCATTTTTTACAGTTTATCTGATTTTTTTCACCACAAATATAGAGATTTCCAAAGTTGCCTGTAAATAGACTGGAGTCTATACATGCAGATGCATGCACTTGCACATACATAAAGCTGGGGGAAGAGTCCCACAATGGAGCATTGTTCTAGCCTAATTAGCAGACAGACAAATGGGAAAGGAATAGCGTGGCGTTTTCTGGCATAGATTAGCAGAGGCAGCCACTGCAGTCTACATTTGTTTAGGTTGGGTGAATAAATTGGAGCATTTGTTACTGTATTATAGATGTCTTGTCACTTGTCAAATGTGAAGTGGGCCAAAGGAAGAATAAAAAAGGCTCTTGTCAAGCTGGTGAGATGGCCTGCTTCGCTGCTGTCAGCTCTGATTGCGGTTAATTTTGCAAATAGAATACAGTTGCCGTTTCCAGCACTGAAGCATGAATTTTTAATAATGAGAGCACAAACCAACCAAATCACAGCAAACATGGATATTAAAAATAATTGATTACTGGGTATGGGAGGAAAGTGTCATATGTGGGAGAAAAAAAAAAGTCTCTTAACCTGTTTCTGTAGGATTTCTTGATTGCAAAGGGAGTGAGAATAACTGTGTTGAATGGTATTGTTTTTTTCTGTTCTGTTTGTTTTTAAAATTCAGATATTGTTCTGCATGTTAACCAGAACAGTTCATCGGTTTTTATGGGTATTAGACCTACTGAAAAGTTCTGTGGAAGGTCTGCAGAAAGCTTCTGCTGAATAAAAAAAAGACTAGAGAAAAAATAAACAGTTCAAAGTTTAAACCAGTTGGAAAAATAAAATGGCAATTTGAACTTGGGTCTTTTAAAATGCTTTCTAAGTGCAAACTTTAGAGGGACCTAATTCCTTCTGGTTTTCTGATCTATGATTTGTATAGAGGACTTTACATAAACTTCTGCAGAAGCATTTGATGGCTGCAGTTGTGATGTTGGAATAGCTTGCGTTCCCCATTCCCCCCCGAAAAGTCTTTTGTTCATTGTACGGTGTTATATGTGACCATGTTATAACAGTTAGCAATTCTGCTGGGAATCTCTTTATCATGTGATTACAAAAATGACTGTGGTGAGAGAGGTTTTTTTGAAGATGAATTTAATTAAATAAATGCCACAGCACTTTAGCACTAGGGAAATAGCTGGCTGTAACGTATTAGACAGGTTCTAGGGTATCTAGGATAGCACTAGGCAAGTCACAGCATAACACTCTGTAGCCTTGAAAACATTCCTACCAACATTAATAATCAAAATACCTTCGTGATACAGATAAAACTAATGAGCCAGACAAGCGTGTTTGTCCAGGTTTTTAGAGAGAACCAATGTCAAGTTCTCATCTCTCAGTGGTGTGTTCAGAGCCTGCTGCCAGCAATTTTTTACCCTAATAGAAATTTGTTAATACAGTCAAATACGGTTATAACCAACACTGATTTTAAGTTATGCATTAATAAATGCCAGTATTTTTGCACTTATCAACACCTACCCATGATAATGATCTTTTACCAACTTTCAAGTGGGGGGCAGAGTGTGGTGAAATACACTGTGAGAACATTTTCTCTGTTCGCATGTTTTTTTTTAATGTCAAGGATGTAGATGCACGTCTGTCAAGAGTCTCATTGTGTGATAATTTGACTTAGTTTTAAGCATCTCTACAGCAGAAATTGCCAAGCAGCCAGAACTTGGCTACAGACCAAGTAGCTCATTGCCCTTATTTCTTTTTCCCATAAGTCTCAGTTAGAGGCATGTTAGAAATTAGAAGAATTTCTCAAGAAACATCCAGTTCAACTACCAGTAAACTGTCCCCGTTGTCAGCTGATGTGCAGATTTTTATTTTTTCTGGTCTGCTAGGTCGTCTTCTCCCTGTTTGTTTTTAGCTGTGTACGTCTGTGGGACAGAACTAAGGTTGGGAATATTTCTGCAGTAGCGTTTGCCTGCAGAATAAGCCAGAGCAGCTGAATATGTCAGAAACAGGATTATTTTCTTCCCCTTGCAAGAAGGTTGTAGTCATGTAATTGCTGATTCAAAGAGTCCTGGCTGGCCTGTTCCTGCTCAAAATACTCTTGTATGCAAGTGAATGTGTGCTAATACACACGGGTGAACGCGTGGCAGAGCTGGATGAGATGAAATTGAGTGTGATCCTTGCTGCTGTGAGGAACTGCAGACTGTTTTGGTATTGCTGTATTACTTGTGGATTTTAGAGGAGCATTAAGTGTCTTTCAGCCTGTTGCCTAGCCAGCATCTCTAGGCATAATTTAGGGTTTAGGCTGCTGGTTCCTTCTTCTGGTACATTCAACTCTGACCTTGTTCACAGTAAACCAAGGTGAAGCTGCAATCAGTTTTGTGAAGAGGGAAAATGTATGCATCTGATTCTTATCTGTCTGTTCCCATGCAATGATGATTGTAATGTTGGTTGCCTGAGAAATACATGTAATATTGGTAATTGCTCTGTTATCACTTGCTAGGCATTTATTTGATGCTCCTCTACTTCACACTACTCCTACTTTAATATTAAGATTATGATTTCAGACACATTAATATAGTAGAAATTCAGAAGGTAAGATGGATATGAAAGTGCTGTGGGTGGCTGAACAGCTGCAGTGCTGCTCACTTTTTGAGACAGTTGAGCTAAAATAATTTAAAATTAATTTATGATTTTAAACTTTTCTGTGTTTGTAGAGCAGTTGGATGACCAGATGCATCCTGCTTTTGTGTTGAGTTTTGAGGCCTGAATTTTTACATAACTTGCACTAAACATGAGGTTTTATTTTGACTCCCACAAGTGAAATATTTCAGAAACACAGAAGCAAGACATAAAACTTTGTTGTTTTTGCAATAAACAGTTATTGCAATAAACCAGTTGTAGATCAGTGTCCTGGTTTGCAGGTGCTCTCTGTAACAGTGATTTCCCCCCCCCCGCCCTGGTCTTTAGCTATTAAGGTGAGATTTTAATTTGCATTAGAAAAGCAAACATTTTCTGTGTGTTTAACTATATTAAGAAATAGGAACTTTTGGAAATTTTTCCTGTAAAGAGGCTCTGCGGTGGTGGACAATCTGCGGTGGTGGAGGAAATATGGAGGCAATATTAATCCATATATAACATTACCTGGGTTCCTTTTCATTTCTGCTGCTGTCAAGCTAACATGCTCTGGACAAACCAGTGTCTGGTGACACTGTAAGTTCTTTGGAGATGGTAAAGTTGGAAAAAAACAAGTATGTGTAATACTTAGCACCATGGGACTTAATACCTGTTAAGTTCTTCCAGCAAAACGTCAACACGATTAACAAAACAAAAGTGATCTAAAAGCCTTCCTATTTGAACATGCTTCATAAAAATGACATCTTTAGCACTGCACGGATCAGTTTTGAATGCAGCCTTTCTACTGTTTTGAAGATCCTTCCTGCTTGAAGTTGATTCTTTCCTTATTGTCTTGCTTTTTGACCTGTATCCTAATCCAGAGGTGTCAGTGTAGCCCCAAGGCTGCTGTTCCTGGGGTAATCCGTGATGCAGAGAGCAAGAGCACAGTCACAGGCAATGGGCTGCTTCTGTTCCCAGATAGCTTTTTAAAATAGCTGCCTGGGCACATCTCGCATGCGATGTACTCCGAAGTGGTTACAGTGGAGGAGTTGACAGTGTCACCTTTCATTTGTGCTGCTTGCCATTAGATGTAGCTAATATTTCAAGGATGATTTTTCAGTGTGTACATCTAGCAAAGAAGCATGGTAGAAGGGGAGGTCTAAGCTATGTATTGGCCTTCTGTCCACTGTGGTCTTTTCTTAAGAAAGCAGTTGATTGATTGATTTTTTCACTGCTTAGGAAGTAAACCCACACTTTTAACGTAAATGATTCTGTGATTTCATTGCCTTAAAATTAGTTTTGCATCAGCTTTGGCCAGATTAGAAATACTTGCTGTAGTTGCAGTTTGCTTTCTTGTTGGGCTGTCTGGAGCAAATCATTAATGTAATTTGTTTACAAAATTCTCAAGTTTTCTGTTTGCCCTTGTCGTTTATTAAGTAGGGCTTTCGTGTGAAAGCTGCATCTAATGCACTGATACAGCTAGTGGGAAGCTGGGCTGAGCTGAGGGATTCTATATACCATGATGAAATATTTGGGCCTATGCCCACCAAATCGTTGAATTTAATTTTTTTTAGGTTCTAGATAGATATTGCTATGTTCTGTATTAGTTTAGGAGGCTGGGAGAAGGATGTTGTCATTGTGAAATAAGAGTGCCAGCACAAGTAGCTAGTTGAGAAGAACTGATGAGGAATAACTCCCTGCTCACAGAAGTCTGTATTTCAGCAAAAGCTCGATGGCCTTATTTTAAGGAAATCTCTTCTTATTGCAGTGACAGTGGCAGCTCACAGCCTGCTGGGCCGTATTGAAGTGTTTGCATCCATAGCAAAGGAAATGATATACCGTGAATGGTTTTCTCCCCAGGTGCTGAAGAAGTCTTGCTGCTCGCTAGAAGGACTGACTTGAGGAGGATTTCCCTGGACATGCCGGATTTCACTGACATTATTCTGCAGATAGACAATATCAGACATGCAATTGCCATAGACTACGATCCTGTGGAAGGCTACATCTACTGGACTGATGACGATGTCCGGGCAATTCGTCGGGCATACCTTGATGGCTCTGGAGCACAGACTCTGGTAACCACAGAAATCAACCATCCAGATGGTATTGCTGTGGATTGGGTGGCAAGGAACCTGTACTGGACTGATACTGGAACAGACCGCATTGAAGTGACCCGGTTGAATGGGACATCAAGAAAGATCCTTATCTCAGAAAACCTAGACGAACCTCGAGCAATAGTGCTCAATCCTGTAATGGGGTAAGTTTTGTGCTTATTGGTAGCCCTGTGATTGCTGTGCTTCTTCTGTGCACAGAGCAAAACACCAGTTATGCCTGCGCACAGAGAGGTTTCAAGCCCAGCAACA
>JAVJGJ010000002.1:33559817-33574776 GCA_035590215.1 Microhierax caerulescens | reverse complement strand
TCTGCGGATTGTGAGACGATGTGTGCATTATTTGTCAGATGTTCTGGAAATAACTGGCTTTTCCTTGCTTCATCCCTTTAATGCTGTGTATGTAAAAGGTGACTGCTAAATAGTGTTCTCCAGTGAACCTACATAGAGTGTGTGTGGTTGGATTTTCTTTTTTCTGCTTCTTCAGTGTTATCATAACTATGAAAGAATTGGGCCACTGCACATTTCTAATAGTTTAATTTATTTAATGCTTAAACTTTGTACTGTCATCACTGATTACAGTTTGAGTTGACTTGTTTGCTGTGGTTGAGGAAGCAGAAAGTTAGGGAGTTCTTTCAGAAGAAGAACAGATCTTGATACTATTACGTTACGTGCATTGACTATTTCTCCTCTTTGTTTTTTACAGCTATATGTATTGGACAGACTGGGGGGAAAGTCCAAAGATAGAATGTGCTTATTTGGACGGCTCAGAAAGGCGAGTTCTGGTGAATACATCCCTAGGTTGGCCTAATGGCTTGGCACTGGATCTTGAAAAAGACAAGCTTTACTGGGGAGATGCAAAAACAGATAAAATTGAGGTGAGTAATTTGGGTGCATTCTTAGAAAACAAGTGCTGTTCTCATGTGCTGCTTTGTGTCTTGGATACTTTTATCCATTTACTGAGGAGTCAGTTGTTTCATTAATATTAACATGATGTTTAGCGTAACAAGACATATTTGAGTAGAAAGGAAATATATTCATGTGGTTCAGAAAACTTTTGCAAGAAATGTTATGTTTGTTATGTCTGCGTTTGTGTTGCTACAAGTGTAATTTAATTGCTTGAAATCTCAAGTTTTACCTGAGGCTTTTGCAACAAATTGGGACACTCAGGTGCAACCTCTTTAAAAGATGTTTTGACTTGTCTGTGGTGCTTGGAACTAGTATCTAGAATTGCTGCATGCAAAAGACTTGGTGCAAGGTTTGTGTACAGAAGGTGGATGTGCGGGCTCTAGAGAGCTGTGTTTCAGGACCTTAATCTTTATGTGGTGTCCAGATGCATGGACAAGAAGTAATTTTTAAGGTACCACCTGCTTTGAAAACAATGTAGGCATCTCTAGATTTCAGGGGAAATCCTCTTCACAATGTTGTATAAACATTTATGAAAATGTTTCATATTCTTAGTTGTTGAAAGAAGAATGCCTGATAAAACGTGGTGTGACTCTCTTATGCCCCCTTTTCTTTGGGAAGAATTTTCTTAAAAATGTGAAAGATTCATCCTGTGTACCTACTGCTCAAACAGTAGACAAAGTTGGACAAATGATCTGCTCATTTGTTATGATGTGCTCCCAGGAGTAAGGTAGTGAAGTGTCTCTGGAGATATGGCCAAAGCGGACATATGTACTGGTCTAGCCATAGACATTGACAATTGCACTGGGGAGGCCCAAGACGTTTCGAGAGACATTCATCTAAAGGAGATGCCTTTCCCCCATGGTTTTTGCATTAGTATCCCATGATTAAATCTTAATCTAAAAGAGTAATTGTACTGCCACAGAAGTGAAACAAGTCTTAGCAGAGAACTGAGTCCCAAAGTAGTTTCACTCAGAGCAGAAGGTGATAAATTAAATAACTGAAAGAGAGTGAAGGTTTGGGGTAAGGTTTTTTTGGGCTTCTGAGCATGCGTTCATGAGATTCTGAGGCTTCAGTGAATTATTAACAACAGTATTCAACTGAGAGGAAATTCAACAAGTTGATAGAGCTTGAAAATGGGATGTAGAAGGGCAGATGGATTTTGTTTAATCTAAGAGTATGGATCAACAGCCATTTTATACATATGTTGTGGATGTGTTCATGGAGTTGCTGAAGGCCTGTATATAGGAGTGGGCTTGTTTGCATGAGTGTGTGCCTTTAATTTGAGACAGCTGAGGATATGGATAGAGAATATGGATACAGCCAGATGTGAGGAAGTCTCAGTTGCTTAAGATCCTGTTGTGTTGCCCTCCACCCTCAATGATTAGTTTTTAAATAAAATAGTTAAGTAATGTATCTGGTTACTGACCAGTTGTGTTCATATTTCTAAGAAGGAAAAATTGGATTTTGAACCTCAGTCTAAAGTTGTTATAGAAGGTTATGATTAACTCCAGGGTTTGGACGATAACATGAGACGTGACGTGAGATCATACAAATTCAAAAATTCCTACTCTACTATCTTTAGACCATTACATTTATCAGCCAGACAAATGCTCTTTTTAAATATCTTAAGCTCCAGGTGACTGGTCCCTTGATCTGGTTGTGGTACATTCTTAGTGTGAAGTAGTTGTTTATCTTCTACAAAGACGTTGGTAGAACAGCTGGAAAATTAAAGGTGCTAAATAATTAGTTCTGAGTATTTTAATTTGAAGAGAATTCTCCAAGGAATTTGAATTAGCTTCAAAGAAAGATGAGGGGAATAGCTAGCTAATTGAAATCTATTCGTAAAAACAATTACCAAACTAGAATGTGATGTGAGACTAAAACACCCCAAAAAAAGTTTTTTCTCTTTAAAACAATAATTAAAATTTTTCTTCCTACTTATAAGATAGTTTGCTGAAGTCACGTTTTGACTATACTGTTACAGCAGTCTATTTCTGTACTAATACTGAAGAAAAGCAATATGGAAACTTTTCACTTGGTGATGGCCTATGGAGTTGACTGCGTTTTCACATCGTTTGTGGGAGTAGCAGATGAAGCATTTTTAATTAAATCGATTTTGAGGAATGACTGTGCTCTCTAGAGGTTTTGCTCTCAGGAAGAGGGGAAGCAAGACTGTCTGCTAGCTCCAAAATGTAACTTCAGTGTTTGGCAGTAGCTGAGTACCAGGCTTGATGACTGTTGGAGAGATCCTGTCCACCCTTACTTTGCAGCCTGCAGGACAGGGAAAATTCCAGATGCCACCTTTTATAGCTGGGACCGTAGCTGTGCAATGAGTTTCATGGGTTTAAGCAGTCTGTTCAGTCTGTCTCACTTCATTGTAAGGCAGTGAAGCCAGTGATACTGTTTGGTTTGGCATTAAAGTTTAGGAAAATCAGGGAAGCCAAAGTAAGGGCTTTTTGTTCCCTCAGTTTTTCTTTTGCTTATTGTACTTACTTTTTGTGTGGTTCTCTACTCTTTGCAAAAGTAGAGAGAAGGGGGTGGTTCACTTGGTCCTGCACACAGATGATGTTCTTTATGTGAAGTGGATTGTGGGTCTGTAGATACGTTGATTCCTATATATTGTGCAACCCCATTTTAATTGTTAGCACAAAGAGTGAAATCTCCATGCTCCTAGCAATGAATCCTGTATTTTCTTAGATTAAAACAGGTGTAAATATTCTTATTTTAAGTCATCCACACACCGTCCCCCCCTTTTTTTTGTTTAGCACTTTTTCTCTTTATGCTTGGAGTTTACTTTTGTTAGCTCATAAACAGACTCCTTCTGAGGCTGTATTTACAAATATCTGAATAGACCCATTTAAGAT
The DNA here is from genome assembly GCA_035590215.1 of Microhierax caerulescens. Classification (NCBI taxonomy): domain Eukaryota; kingdom Metazoa; phylum Chordata; class Aves; order Falconiformes; family Falconidae; genus Microhierax; species Microhierax caerulescens. Next base: position 33,571,315 of record JAVJGJ010000002.1, on the reverse strand, counting down.
ATGATGTGGGGGAGGGGAGAATCATGTGTGTTTCCCACAGTTCTGAATCATTCTGTGAAGGAGTCTGTCATGGTCTGTTTTGGACTAGCATGAGTTAAAACAGCACTGTTATGTTATCAGTAGAAATGGCTCTTAGTCATCTATTGCAGAATTTCCATTAGAAAACAATTTTCAATTTCCAGTTTGGAAGATGTGCTGGACATGTTTGTATATTCTTCTCACTTGGGAAAGAGCTGTGTGACTTAACCAGCCACTGACACGGCTCAGATACCGGTCAGTTTGAGATGGGGCTGTAATAGAGCTTCTTTTCATTAATGCTCCTCAACAAGATGAAAAAAGCGTGCTAAGAAAATATTTTAGAATAGAAGCAAATTGATCCGATGGATTGTATTTCATGTTTGCTGCTCCTCTTGCTGTGTCTGTAACCTAACAGTCCTTCCTGCAAGATTTCAGCCTTGGAGAGGTTCTCTTGATACCCTAGGTTGTCCCAGTAAGCCATGGTTTGTGCTGCTCTGCTGGCCCCAGCACGTGTGAAACCTCACTGTACAGTGTATGAGGCAGGGCATTTCCACTTCTGCTTGCTGTTGGAGTTACTCAGCGTGAACTCATTCTCTCATGCATGTTCTGTTGCCAAAAGCATGCCATTTCAGTGGCTTGCCAATGCAGCTGGTGTCCTGTTGATTTGTTTGGTATGTGTGTGTATGTCTGTTGCATCCACAGCTTGTCAGGAGCAAAAACCAGCTGACTGCAAGTCGAAGATACCCGGTTGTATTTTATATTATAGTTGACCTAGCTGAACATTAGGGTTTTTCTCTTTCCCAGTAGGCACCTGAAACTACCTTTAAGCATGTTACTGGACAAATGTAGTTTGTTAACACCAAGAACCGGTATAGGTGAGATAGCAGATAGTAAGCTGTAACTCTGATTTGTAACTCAATAGGCAGTGGGGAAAAAAAAAAAAAAAGGCTGCTGAAGTTTCGGGTGGTTTACTCTGTTGCTGCACTGCCAGGAGATTCATCTCAATGCTTCATCTGAAAGGACATTCATGCATATGAATGCATCAAGGACATTCAGGGTTATGTTGAGCACTCTTGGAGGAGGAAGATTTCAGCCAACTGGAGGGCCCCTATGTGGTCCAGAAAGTGGCACTCTGCTGCAGTAGGCAAAGGTGGCATGTGGGTGGCTGTGCGCTGCCTCTTATGTGCTGAAGGTGGGAGGCCAAATTGCTGTTAGATGATAGTGGAGCAGGGTGGTGGCTGGGCCAGTATATTGCTCTGCACTGGGGAGTTGCATCCTCTACTCCCATCAGTGTCATTTCAGGGCAATTAGTTTCTCTCGAGCTTTTGCAGTGTTGTCACTTGGCAGTTTTGTCATCTGAAAACTGCAGTCCCAGACTTCCTGAAGCAGCTAGAAATTTTCCAGACGCCAAAGATTTGCAGAAGGTGTAAGGTAAAGGAGAAATTCCCGTCTCCACTGTTTTCCTCTATCCGTCTACTTTCATCTGCCTCAGAATGTCCCGGCTCACTGTGTAGAAACTGCAAAGCAGAATAAACTGCAACCATTATCTCTCATACTGAGCAGAGCATGGCTGGACTTAAAGCTTGTTGGGAAAGAAGTATTAAGGCTGCTGCCCAACCATGTAAAAAGTGCTATGTAGGCTTCTCTGTAGCTTTCTGACAAACTGTTTCTAGACGAGAATTGCTTTCATTGCAGAGCGTGCCTTCAGCTGCTTTCCATATAGGAAAAAAACCCCAAGAGTGAATATAGCTTGTGCATATTTGTGCGTATCTCTGCTTGGTATTCTGCTCTGGTTTCTGGTATTTTACATCTGCAGGGAGTCATCTTACCCTCTCTGGGACGGCCTGTTCATATACGAAGTTCTTAAACAGTGCCTGAACTTTGTACAGCTTGGAAATTTGATAAGCTGAAGACATCTGTCCTGGTTTTGCTGGGCCTGGGGTTTGAAACGGCCTGTAAATGTCTCTGGTATGGCTTGTTTGTTTGTTTGGGGGGTGGTGGCTTTGTTTGGTTTTGGTAACACACTTTGAGATTACTTTTGGGGTGCGCTCTTCCGCAATGAGTAAAGAAATATTGCAGAGGTGTCAAGGGGACCAAGCAGCGTCCTATACCAGGAGAGCGCCTTCTTATTTATGCGTGTAAAACTTCACGGGGTGAAAACAGCAGTTACCCTTTCCTGGCGAACCCCCTTCCCTAACCTTCCCATCTGCAGCATTCAGCTGCAACACAAAGGGCTCAGTCACTTCACAAGCAGTTTGCATCCTGTAGAAACCATTTGGCAAGGCTCGTCAAAATTTTGCGTGACAGGAGCCTATGGGGCTTTCACTGCAAATTTGGCACCCCGTGGTAACATTGTTCCCAGCTTTTATTTTATTTTATTTTTTTTAATTAGTTTGGCAAAGTGTACGGCAAGGAAAAATATGTAGCGTGTTTTGAGTCGCGTCTGTCGAAATCGTGTGTTTGTCCACAGGGCTTCAGCTATGAGTAAGGGGCATGGATTAATCCAGCTGAACTGTGGATTTTACTGACAGAGAAAAGGTACTTTCCAGGAACAAACAGCAGATTAATAAGGATTACAGGGTTCCAGCAGAGAGAGAAGCAAAGACCCAATGGCATCCACGTGTAGAGTTTCCTAATTCTCCTCAAAAACAATTTTGTGGTTAGCCAGGTTTTCCCATGTATTATTTCTTCAGCATTTGCTTAAAGTGCCTAAGGTATAATTGCATAATGAGCAATTACTGAATTCTCAGGTGCCTGTTATTATGTATGTGTTCTACTTAAGTTTGTGCAATATTCTTGGAATAAATGTTACGTAGACTATGCCTTCTGGCAGCTTCCTCCCCCTTTCCCTTTATTGACAAATGTCCTTCATTTGTCTTTGCAGAAGACTCATAATTATGTACAGTAATTCTTTGCAAGTTCGTAGGGTGTTTAAGTTTAAAGTGTAAGTCAGCACCAGGTGACAATCCTCAAAAATTTTTCCAGGATGCAGTTATGTGGGCTGTCCTTGAAATTTAAGGAATCAGCCTTTATAATTAGTTTGTTGTTGATTACATTCTGCATAAATAGTGTAAAAAGACATTTGGAACAATTTGCAACTGAAGTGGGAGTAGGCTTTGCAGAAGCTGCTTGTACTGGGGAGAAAAACTAACACCTAAACTAATTTAAGGCTGCTTTTTCTAAACAAGTTCAAGTATACTTCACATATTACACTTTGCTTTCCAGTTGTTTGACCTAAAAAATGCAATATTTAACTTATACGTGAAACATTTTCTTGTAACCGATACGTTTCTCTGTGTGTTTCTTTGCATTGGCATTTTTTCACTGAAGGATTAGAAAGACTATGTAATAGTAGTGTAATAAACTACTTGGGAGATATTCTGGACTGATTTATGGAAACAGGCAAATCTCATAGAGAGAACAACTAATTTAAACTTATTGCCACATGCTAATTAGATATTAAAAAGCCAAAGCATAATTTTTCTATAAATATATTTCAGAAGACCTATTTTATATTAATGTAAATAATCCTTACACTGCATATTTGTATTAATGCGTGAGAACAGAAAAGCGAAATGGATATAGAAATAAGAAATACAGGATCTTCTTGATCTAAAGAATAGATACCAATCTAGGTAGACAGCTGCAGTAATGAACCGCTTAAATCAATAGTAGTGAGGGAGACTTAATTTCAGTGACTTTTTTTTTTTTTAAACTTCTCAGTGACATTTGGCTTGATTTAGAACTGTGGCAGAGAAATGTCAGCTAATGTGATTTGTTGGAAAAGTTACTAACTGTAGCTTATACTATGGTCCCTAGATAAGGCACACATATGCTATATCCTATACTTTTTGCTTCTGATGCATTTGTAAATTATATCCTTTCTAGATGCAAGTGCTACATACCTAGAGTGGTACGTATCATGTTATGTTGGCATATAATATGTTAATATTGAATAGCACATGTCAGAATTGGGCTAGCAAACTGTGCATACAGCCCTGCTGTTCCTATAGCTCTGTTCAGTGTATTCCTGCAACCAGGGCTGCTCCTTTGAATGCTGCCATTCGTGCCACTTCCAGTTTCTCTTTTTGTGATGTACAACTTTCCTGCCTGGGATTAAGCCGTGTTGTTGGGGGAGTGACACATGTACGTGTTTGTGGCCATTGGGTATGTTTTTTGTTGGAGGTTGTATATGTGGTTTGTGAGCATTCCATACCACTATGCTTTTATTCTAAATAGCCTCTGTGTTGCTGTGTGTTCTGCTTGAAGAACCAGCAAGCGTGAACGCTGGTGTGGCTGGGTGGTTTTATTTAACTGACAGGAGCTGCTCAGCAAATATTATCAGGCAAGAGCTGTATTTGTAGCAGTGTCCAAAGACCTGGCATATAACTATCTTTTAAGGTTCTGAAGGGGAATAATCTTTAGTAGTGAGCTTGGGACCAAATTTTTACCAACAGCCAGATAATTGTTGTAGAATGGATAGGAGGAGTCATTTGGAGGAAGGACTGTATTAAAATGTCACAGAGTTCTGGTAGTTTTTGGACTTGGTTAAGATTGATGACAAATTAGTTACGATGGCTCTTCCCAGAGGGGACACTGCTGGGATGGAGCACAGGCTTTCTTGAGGGGGAAGAGATGTGTCTGACTTCAGTGCTTTAACGACAATTATAAATATCTGTGGAGAGCTGCATGGAGAATAAACCAGGTCCTCAGTAATTCTACAAAATTATATAAAGCCTGGCGGGGTTCCTTCAGTGAGAAGGGGGTGTGCACCTTCAGGAGGAAGAAGGAGACGTCAGCTAGGGCAAGAGGGTCCTTTATTCTCTCCTCTTCAGGAATGGCCACTCACATCTGCCTGTTGGCTGTGTTCTGCTTGCACCATCAGACTCATCACCAGGTGTAGAGCCAAGAAGAAGCACCCCAGTTCAGAGTTAGTGGCGTCTCAACCTCCTCGGCCGAAAAAATCTAGAATTTTCTGCTCAGGCATATTAAAATGATCTTTCTTCAACTAGTTTGCTACCATAGAAATGATGTTGCAGTTGGTCCAGCCTTGTGCCATTCTGCAGTGGGGGACAGAGGCTGCTGACACGACATATAAAGATCTGTAATGTTCAACACGCTGCTGAGTGATTTCAGATCCTAATGGTTTCTCATGAGTGTCAATTCTTCTGGCTGTGTTACGTTTCTAAACCCTCAACTCCAGGTCAGGATTTCTTGGTGTGAGACCACCTCTTTCTGGATCGCAGAAATATAGCCAGCCTGTACTTCCTAGTACACAATGTCCATAGCCTGTTCAGGAGCAGAGAGCCTTCTAGCTCCACTCTTGTAATTACAAGATCAGGTTGTCTATATTTTGCTTACTGCTTAATTAGGAATTTCAGTACTTATTATTTTATTTTTTATATTATATATATATATATATATATAAAAATATATATATATATTTATATATATATAAGTACTTATTATTTTATTATTTTATTATAGTAGTTATTTTATGCTTTGCACCCCATGAGTTTTGTTTGCTTTTAAGAGGACTTAGCAAGTGTGGGAGCTGCTGAAGAAAGTCAGGCTCAGGTTCACAAGATGAGATGCTTTGGCTGATCAGAACATAAGTGTTGTGCCTTTCTGCTCTAAGCTGTGCAGTAAGGAAGTGTTCGCAGAGCAAGAGACTCCTTGGCCAAATGAAAGAAGATAAACTTATCTAGGTGAATTCCCTTTTGTCCCTTTGTGTCCTCTACAGCATTCTGAGTTGGCTGCCAGGTGAACTTGCATCTGAGCCCTGAGCAAGTGGAAAGTTTGACAGTGTTGAAGAGGAAAGTGTTTGGTGTTAGGGACACATCTGAACCTCAGCCAGTTCCATCCTGTGTTTAGTAGTGCTCTTGGAGATGCATATAGTTTTCCAGTCTTCAGCAGTCTTGAGTAAAACTTTTCCTGCCATGGGATGGGATATAGGGGGTGCCTCTGCAGGTGAGTGATGACCTAGCCTCAATTAGTCTTGTCTTTATCACCTTTTGGCTGAAATGCAGCAGCCCAGTAGGCAGGGGGATGGAGGCTTCAGTCCTCAAGGCAAACATCATGGACCAAAGCTATTGTACCATGTCTCTTCAGCAGCACATGGTGCCATGAGCACATTCTTAGTTCTTTTAAGCTGAGATTTCCCCGATAACCTCAAATCAAATTCAAGACTCCAGTTCTCTTCTTCACAGTCTAGGCCACGCATATGGAAAAGATAGCTACACGTCTGAAGACTGCTGTCTGGAGTTCTTGGGCAGAAATGGATTTCCCACAATAAAGGCAAATCTTTTCTGTAGTAAAAAGAATTTTTTCGTAAGGGTTGTGCTGAGATACTGAATTAACCTCTCCTCCTCCTCCCTTTTCCCAATTTCCAGGAACTAAAAAACTTCGAAAAGTTCAGTGCTCTCTGTTCTGAGTTCATAGTAATTGACCTTGCCTTTAGCATCATAAATTACCCGAGATGTTTGTAAAGAAGTAGAGCCAAACCAGCCTTGCAGCAAACCCCCGTTGTGTGGAAGCAGTCGCAGCGTGGGCTTCTTGTCCCGAGTAGAGGATACAGGAGATGGTGCAGCCTGTGTTAGCCGTGCCACTGCATGCGCTAGGAGAAAACTCTCAAATAATGATTAGATTGAATGACCCTCCCTTGGAATGTTCTTGATCGGGGATTCTCCTAAACTTTTATACGCCCAACTTGATACTGCATCCATTAGCTTAAAAGTGAAAAATCTGCAAATACTGGCAGCTGACAATTTAAATATTCCTTTGAGTCTTTACGCAGTAGAATTTGTAGCAGTATGAACTTATTTTCATCTACAACCATTCATGATTTATTAGGGTTGCTGTATAGTCATAAAGACCTCTAAATCTTGTTGATTTTCAAGGTACTAAATTGTTTTGTACTACTTTTAAAAAGGGGTGACTTAAAAAGCAAGCAGCTGACAGACAGCTTCTAAATTTGGTCTTTGTGAAGTGCTCAGGAATTACTTCTGTATGTGCAGCTTTTGCTATATTTATCAAGAGGAAATCCTGAGGATGTATTAAACTACAAAGTTGAAGAATTATTTGAGTTTTACATGCTTGAGGCTCTCCTTTCTCCCTGAAGAATTGTTTTAGGCTATGTGATATCAAATCACCCTTTTCCGCTTGCTAGGGAGAGCATTCTGCTTTACTTCCCTTGCTGGGATCAGCTTCCTGTATTTAAAAGAGGGATTTTGTATTTAGCGGTCCGAAGGCTTCTGTGCCTGTGAAGTGTGGAAATGGGCCCCTCTTTATGAGAACCTGATGTCTTTTCTGGCGCAAATAAGTATGTCTTTTTCCAGTGGCTTCCTTGGAAGCTGGAGTCACTTGGAGGTTCTTTGTCAGACTAGCAGGTAGGATAGTTAAGAGAGTTTTTAACTCGATAACCTTCTCAAAGTTACTTGCCAGTAGCATTTCCCTTAAACACTATTCCCCTTTTTGCTTTTGTTTTCCTACTTTCTCCTGTTCTCTTCCAAGACTAATACTGAGCTTTGGCATACAGCTTACCTCTGACCTAGAGGGAATGTGGTCTGTGCTGCCCAGGAGTTGCGATCCTGTTAATATTGTCTTACGGCGGTGTCCAAAGAGCCGTGTTTCTCTGATGCTTGGGGGACAGTTGTGTCAGTGTGCACAGCGTACCCTGACAGGCATGCTGGTTTGTCACTGTAGGCTGGGAACTCCCTTTTCACTGGGAAAAAGTCCTTCCCCAGCTCTTATTTTCCTAGTGCTGTTTTGGAAGGGAAGTATTGGAGATACTTGACCTTTCGGTGTCTGGAGCTCTCCTTCCCGTATGCAATCCTTTAAACACACTGGGGAGAACACCGCACCCTTCTTGGTGTTTAGTGACCTTAGGTGCAAGCTTTTCAAACGAAGAAACAAGCCAAAACAGCAGAAGAATTAGAAAATGAAGAAACAAACCACAAACACAAATTCTGACCACCTTTTATTTCAGCTTTGTTAGGTTTTTTCAAGGTTCTGCGTTGGTATTTCCCAGTACCACAGAAGACAATTTTGGAACGCGTGAGCTGGATTGTCTTGAGTGGTGCTGGCAGGGCAGGTGGTGGTACCAAGTGTGCCTGTGTGAACCAGGGTGCTGGCAGAAAACAGGAGACCTGATGTGGTGGGCTGACCTGGTGGGGTTCCTCTGTTTCTGAAGAGCTCACGCTAAAAATAGAGGTTTGGTTAAACAGGCTAAAAATAGAACTTGGTTTTCATGCTGCATCTTATTAATGAAATTTTGCAAGCTGTCCATGCCGGTTTTAGACTGGTATCATCTGGCCCTAACAAGAAAGAAATCTAACAGACAAACATGACAGCCACCACCAGCCTACCCTAGCTCTCCCAGGACTGTCTGCAACGGTGGGAAATTTTTCTGAGAAATGTCGGTAGTGTAGATGAGACCAAAGGTTTTTGTGTCTATTTAGCCTTTCTAAAAATTCTTCAGTGCGCTGATGGGATAGCAGTCACTCAAAGGAAGACTTCCTTTGCTTGGCGTGATTGACCAGAGTCATTCTGTGGGAAAGGATGCTAACTTATTCTAAACTGAAGGTGACCCTTGCCTTTTTGTGAGCAATAAAGACATAATAGAGGCCCAGTTAGGGTTCAGCAGAACCCCCACAGCCATCTGCACACTTCATTGGCAGAAGTGGCTTTCACTTGAACTTGCATTTGACAAGTGTTTTCTGTCTCTTGCTCATTCAGAAGGGTCCTTCAAAGCCAAGTAATTGAAATGCTTTCACCCCTCGCTCCTTTTCCTCCTTCCCCCAGACTTGCTTAAATTGCAGGGCAACTGGTATTCAGTGTTAATGGGTAAAAATGCATGCGCTTCCAAAGCTCACACTTTTTTTTTCCTTCCCATAAGGAAGTTTCTAAAAAAAAAAAACCAAAAACCCTCCTCTTTTCCACACTCTCCAGCACCAGCTTCATGAAGGAAAAGTTGGGGGAAAAAAGTTTCTGTTGCCTGTTGCATTGCTGTTTCTCTCGCTCCCTCCTCCCCTGGTTTTTTTTTTTTTTTTTCTTTTTTTCTTTTTTAAATCAGGCTGGACTTTTTGAAATGAAACACAAATCAGGTCTCTGGAATAAAAGGTTGCGAGCATGCCTTGTGGCATTTGGAATGAGACTATTCACTGCCTGAATGACTATAAATAGAAAGCAAGGAGCTGCGTATTTCTCACTTCAGACTCCCTGCAAAGAAGCGCCCTTCCCAGTTAAAGGGTGACTTTTTGAAAGAAACCTTGTTCCTTGTGCTGAATTGAACTGCTCCAGGAATTCTTCTCCTTGCAGCTTGCATAAAAAGGCATTAATCTCTAATTTATTTCTCCTTTTAAAAGGTGGTGTCCTTAATCATAAATGTATGTTCGTAGCCATGTCACCAGAGATGCCCATCTTGTCAGCACAGAGTTGCATGTAAAAAACATTTCTGAGTGCAGAACAAACATTGTTCTCAGCAATTTTTGTGCCTGAAAGCTTTCTTTTTGGCTCTGGGCCAGCTGTCGGCTTCCTTTTTATCTGGTATTCATTCTTTAGTGAGAAGGCTAAATTAGCAGCACTCGGGGTTTTGGGGTTTTCTTCTTTTTTTGTTGTTTTTTTTTTTTGGGGGGGGACGACACTACAGAATGGGAATTGTGATTGATTTTTATAATAAAAGATTTGATTCTTCCAACACACTTGTGATGTTGCCGACGGTAAGAACCCCAATAGCTTACTGTTGCAGTTCTGCAGACAATTTGTTTGGCTGATTTGGCTGTTGAAAAATGCTCATAAATCTCCTGTGTTGTGTAGTTATGCAAATGTAGTGCAGTCATTTTTCTTTGGCCTCCCCTTTTCTGAGGGGCTGTAGCGTAGTAGATGGGAGGAAAATGTTTGAGGGGTTTGTGGGTTGGCAAAGTTAAAGATCCTAGCAGTCAAACTGTTGGATGGGGGGTTTTCTCTTTTTTTTTTTTTCTTTTTTTTTTTTTTCCCTTTTTTCCTTTTATTCACCCCCTCCCTCTCTGCCCCCCTCCCCCTCCCCTTCCCCTTTTTCCCTCCTAACACAGTGGTGTTTTGTGTGGTGTTATTTTGAAAGCTGCTTCTAATTTTCTCCTCAGACCTTTTGTTTCACATTTTTTTCTGCGTTCAAAAAACTAGCAAGGGCAGCCTTCTTCACAGAATCTTATTTTCCCTGTTCATAGTTTCTAGACAATGTAAAGTCTATAGATTCCTTGCATTGCTCTTTCCATAACTGTTGGATTCCTAGTTGTGTGGGTTGTGGGGTTTTTTTTTGTTTGTTTGTTTAACAGAGGAATTAAAAGGTTGACAAGTGCCCACCATGATTTTTTTAAGCTTAGCCTGTGCATAGTTTGCAGTGGTTTTTGCATTAGTGCTAATGTAAAAATGAGAGCAACAGCGAACGGACAGGAATTAAAGGGAGTAATATAAGGTTGCTGTTCATATTTCTAATAAAAGGGGGGAAAACCAGGAAAAGTTATGTGCTCTTCAGCAAGCCCAGGAAAGCAGGTTTTAAGAGGTTGCCAAGCAGGCTAAGGAGAGAAGAGATTTTATGATGGTCGGTGTCACCCTTAATAGGATTTTTCATAGCTGGAAACTTAATAGAAAAATGTATTCGAGTTGGTCATTTCCTTCTCTTGAGCCAGACTATTGGGACGTCTTGATTATCCTTGTCATTTTACATTTTGTCTGTGTGCTAGTTACTGTCTGGGGCGCCACATGTTTTCCTTGTCATCTTTGTGTGACTGACTTCACCTACGACGGGCCCCCGCTGCCCGTTGCTGTTTGCAGCTTGTGTAGGTATTTCTGTCGCCTTTGCCCGTTCCCTCGGGAGCCTCATGTGAGCCATTGTACGAGCACATGGGGCTCTTTTTCAGCTTGCCTTGTCTCCAGTGACTTTTGTCCGGCATTTAAAGCCACTTTGTAGATGTCATCTACCATCCACTCACAGCTGTAAAATTTGCCTGATGCTATTTCCATCTTAGCTCATATTTTTACAGGATTTTTTTTTTTCCTGGCTCTTAATTCGTAGTGAATTTGCTCCATGAGATGTTTTACCTTTATAAATCTCCTTGAGCAGAGCTCTTAGTTTAAATGGACAAGTAATTGCTCAGATTATATATTGCCAGTCATTTATCTGAATTGCTTTTGAGTTCTTCACTTGACTTAAATTTACTTTTTAGCTTAAAAAAACCAAACACGTGCAGTTTTTCTTAAATTGAGTATTGCATTGGCTTATTTTTAATTATTTTGCCCACTAGTTCATGATTATATGAAATTTGGGGTCATGTGCTTTTTGAAGTTATCAGTAAGGTCTTTTTATATATAGTGTTTATATAATATGTATGTTTAATATTTATATATATATATATGTCTCCTGTTGAAGAGTAAAACGTTACGATTTGTAAAATGGGTGGCAAGCACAAAGTGCACCTTTCTTCTAGCTCTAAGGGTCTGGT
>JAVJGJ010000002.1:33544157-33557598 GCA_035590215.1 Microhierax caerulescens | reverse complement strand
AACTCCATTCCCCACCGCGCTTTGGGCCCGGTGTCCACCCAGCTTCCATCCCAGCGCAGAGCACACCCCTCCCAGCCGTTCCTCTCTGCTCTTGTCGTAGGAGTTTTTCCTAACCCAGAAGCAACGTATGCTTGCCTCATCCAAATTCTGTGCTGTCTGTGAACAGTAATACCTATTTATGTGCCTTTTCCAGTGATGTGAGAAATAGCTTTTACTTCAATACTGCTTTTACTGGACTCTTCTGTATTTTCCTTTTGTTTTTTCTTTGCTTTACTTCAGTCTAACCTCACGACATGGCATTATTGTTAATTCTCACTGCTCAGGACTCCAGACACATGCCTGTAGGAGTCAGATTTCTGTATAACTGAGAAGACCTATTCGCTTTGGCCACATCTGGAGGCGTGACGCTGAATCAGTGCTCTGAGGTGGTGCAGGAGATCCTTTCTTTAATAGATACTTGGTGTGCCTAGTGTGTACGTGCAGAGTCATAAGGATCTGGGGTTAGGAAGGAATATTCTCTAGAACTTGCTGTCCAGCCTGATGAATGATGCTCCTACTCTTACTGCTGTATAGAAGTGGGAGCCACACGTCTTTGTGGCTGTATTGGTGTCGTCCACTTGGCATTGGCATGCTGATGAGTCTTCAGCGCAGCTAGAGGGAGCTCAGTATGGAGACGTGCATGAATTTAAGTAGACCCTGCTTTCTTAATGAGGTTTGAGATTGAGTTCTATGAATCCTTTAATGAGTTGGTGATTTTAGGGTGTGTGTGTGGTGTTTTTTTCTTTGGAAGGCAAAGCAGTTACGTTTCTTTTTGGCAAAAGTAGTTCTCAGTTTTCCACTGATAATTGGTGTCATCATATAGCAGCACAGGATAATCTACATATTCCCTGTTCTCATTGTATAACAGTCTCTGAACACTGGATTTGCTGGTGCAGATTCATACTGGCTGGAAATAATACAACTACCCAAGTCTGTTGTCAGAACAGAATATTACTGGGTGGCATATTATTAAATTAATAAAAATGCTTAAAAGAGAAGCTGCAACCAGCAGCTGAATGTAGAGCCAGTACTACCTGCATGTAGCAACATGAAGCAGGACCTGGACTGAAAGCAGAGAATGTACGTCTTTGTTGAAGTGTAACTGAAATATTTGTCATGAGCATTAAAATGAGAATCGCTTGGGTTTGTTTGCGCAATTCTCACAAAAATAATGTCAGCTTAAGCAAATTTTCGACACCCAGCTTGTTTGTACCTGTGACAGCTTGTGTAGAAATCACTGCAGCTGGTCAATCTCGTGCCTGTGATCTTATGCTCAGATTGGAAGTTACTCCTGAAGACAGTGCTGTGCTTCAGAGATACCGTTTTTGCCAGTGCCAAGTGGTACAAGACATACTTTGCCCTGCTCAACTCCTACTCTAAAATGGCAAGGGCCAGCCTAAGATACTGTCTTAGTGATTCAGAAACGTTGGGCACAAGATGAATGAGCAATTAATGCCAGGTTCCACAGGGAATCTGGGAGGTGACAGAGGTCAGAACCAGGACATTCTGAGGATTCTTCCAGAGCAATAATTACAAAACTCCTGGGTTTGGTTTTTGTTTTGTTTTGTTTTTAAGGCTGCTTGTGTTCTGATGGCCCAGCAGAGGTTTGGTAAGGCCCAGCCTGGGGTTTGCTCCCCTAGGGACGTACTGTATTTTGCAGCAACTTTCCAAGAGCATCCTGGGCAGCGGTGGAACGTAAAGTACTTTCCTTTTTTAGAGAAGGATTAAACTCCATGCCACCCACTTCTAGAAAGTTGAAGGTCTCTTGTAGGTAGGGAGCATCATTGCCCTTCACATTACAGGTGATTAAATTGAGACACGTTTTAGTGAAGTGAACTGCCTGAAGGCGGTTGGATTTGGGACTCGGGCCAGGTCGAAGAGTTGGGAGGGTTAGGAGTGTGGAAGGAGTCATGCCCCTCAGCCTTTGCTACAGCTGGGAAGGTCGTTTGCTCAGAGTGCTTATGTCACCCAGAGAACGCCAGCACTCTCTCCTTCAGTGTATGTTCCTCTGCTAGTGGGCGTTTCTGGCAGAGTTTAACTGGGGAAATATTCCAGAATAAAGTAGATCCCCAGGGGACAGAAGGAGGTGGTACTCGTACTGACTCGCTGCAAGACCTTGGGTTGGGTGTTTCAGTGTCATGTGCCCCTGCACTGGAGGAAGGCTGGTGTTTTCCAGCTTGTTGAAGCATTACTAATTTAAGGTTTGTGAAATGCTACATAAATGCAAACTTAGGGATGCCAGGAAATGGGGAAATTCAAGGCATCTTTGCGGAGTGCCACTGCCTCTCCTTTGGCCTCTGCTCTTTCCTCCCTATGGTTTGTCTTATGGTTTTAATGTTCTGTTCTTGTGAATCCGCCTTTGAGGATTCAGTGGCAAACCAAATGTCAAAACTGTTCTTGGTACAAGCATTTGCCTTTTGTCTTGTTTTATCAACAGGCTTCTGGCATGGCCATACAAGCAGCAAAAGGAACATCTCCTTCTCCTTGTCTTTTGACACTTTGCATCCGTGCTGTTATGGAGTGGGGGTCTGGACACTTTGTATGGTGCTTATGCATTAACAGCATCTTCTTTTAGAGTGAGCTTAATGCCCTCACAACAGTTGTACCTTGTCTGTCACCTGGTTGTGCCTGGATGGTTCACGGGGAGGAAGAATCCCATTTGTTCCACAGAACCAGTGCACATGATGCCACCCTTGTGCAGTCAAGAGCTTCTCATCCATGTTTCTTGTTGTCTTCTATATCTGAGATGGGAAGGATCTACAAGATAACTGGCCTTTTTTACCTTCATTTTCATGGTTATCAGTAACTAAGTACGGAAATCAATGCTAGCTGTTACCATTTTTAAGAACAGAGTAAAGGTTGCATCAGTTTGTGCCTTCGTTACCTGTCTTCTGGCTTTCAAGAGTCTGAATTTGTGATTGTAATAGGGCAACTGGTAGCACAGGGCAGCTTTGTCAATGCAAAGTTAAAGTTGTTTTTGTTGGTGAATGTCCCGACTTGCTTAAATCTTGTGAAAGAAGTTGAAAACACATAGCAAATATTTCTCAAAAGAGAAAAGGTTTGCCAGTGAGGTTTGGGAGGGGAAAGATGGGGTGAGATCAAAAGATAATTTGCTGCTACAGGCTGATAATAAAACACAAATCATTTGGGTTTGGACACAGACTAAGTTCTTAAACATGTCAGCTCAATTGAATCTCCAAAGTGGAGTGGGATATCTTATGCTATGAATGAGTGAATGCTGGAACAGCTGAGATTATTTATTTTTTTTTTTAGTACAAATGTGCTTTGTTTTCTGGTGCTGAAGCAAGCATTTCTGGAGAGGCATAGAAAGAGTGAAGATGCCCTATGTATCTATATACCGACATTCGACAAGTTCATGTCAGCAGATGAGGCTCAAACAGTTTATTCTGGTAACATCCATCCAGGTCTTTGCCCTTGAGTTCCTGAGCAACTAATCCATTGGCAAATCAACTTGAGAACCGCTGTCTTTTTTCAGCCCTGGTGCTTTAATGTAAATGGACTCGAGCTTCTCCATTAGAGACCTCGGTAAAGAGTGAAATGAAATTACTTTCAATATGTTGTCAGATTTCTTCTGCTTTGAAGAGGTGAGTACTAGACAAGCCAAAGGCATGTTGCTTGTCAACTTCTCACCCTGGTATCTTTCCAAGTAAGTTGGTGAAAGTTTTCACCCTAGCTTTTTGCAAGTTTTTTTTTTCTCCATGTTGCACTGGTTTTGACAGTGTCCTTAGAGAACTAACAGAGTAGGCAGTGCTGGCTGTTCACTGTCAAGGGGCAGGTAAAGTTCTCTTCTGTTGAATATACAGTTGGAACTCAAACATGGGCATTAAGATACAGGCAGTGGAAGGTCATGGGAAGTCTCCTAGTTCTGATCAAACCAGCTTCAGCTTCCTTTTTGAGAGGAAATTCCTCTGGGTATCTAATAGTTTACTGCATAACAGCTGCATAGGCCAGGCAGTCCCAAAATTTGAAGCATTTTTCATATGGAAATGACCAATGCTTTTAAAAAAAGACTTGGGATTGGATGTACTGAACAAATTCACCACAGGCAGTGTTTGAGTAAATTAGTTGATTTTTCTTTTACTCACAATTGGCATAAAATTGACAAATATGAACACTGGGATCCCAGTCTGGAAACTGCCTTATCCCTAATACAAACAAGCCAACTAACCTTCCCTCTGTACAGAGAAACCTCTCAGACGATAAGCCATCAAGTCTAAATATGGTCCCAAATTTAAACAGGAAACTGGTATTTTTATAGTCACAGTGGCTGCCGCCTCCCATGTCCTCAGGCTCAAAAAAAGTTTGTTTCCAGTAGACACACGGAACAGTTGTTAGAAATGCTGTTCTTCTATGTCAACCCACTAACTCAGAGTAGAAAAATTAATTATTTTGGTCTGGTTTGGATTACTCTCGCCGGCTTTCAGCCTTGTTTAATAAAATCAGGGGGAGAGGTCCTCCATGACCCTGTACCTCTGCTGATGTGCAGTGCTCTCTGCAGCATCCGTGTGACCTGGTTTGTCAGCCTTGCTGACGGTGAGCTGGGAACTACAGCTGAGACGTGGCCTTGGGCCATTCCCTGTAACAGGTGAGACCCTGTGTGCTCAGCTGGGGTCATGGCAGTGCCAGGCATGCCCCAGGCTGGGTGTGTGTCCGTCTGTCCTTACCCTCTGCTCCAGGGAGGTGCGGTGCCACCTCAGCTTGGTCAGTTGGGTCATAGGAGGATGATAGCTTAGTCCTGTCCAGCAGCAGCGCTGGGAGATTTTACGCAGCTGGAGTTTGCATTCTTCAAATAAATGAGCAATTGCAGCAGCTTTCTTAGCATCTGAAGAGTGCTTAGAGTATGTGCCACTCTGGGTCAGAGAAAAGCTCCAGTTTTCTCACACATCCGTGAGTGAGGAGTGTCCTTCTGGTGGCCAGGAGCATCCGGGTTCTCTGTGTATGAACTATGAGCCCTCTTCCTTCTGTAGTTCCGCAGTGAAAAGTCTCTAAAAGTGCCTTTTCTACCAGATCTGGAGTGTTGTAACGCTGTCATTATCCTTCCCTTCCACTTTCACCCTCATAATTTGTTCCACCAGAATATTACAATAATCATAAGCAATTAAATCAGTCAAAACAAAACACTGAATAAATATGTTGAGACAAAGATACACCCCAAACAGAAGTTTCATTCTGAAAAGGAAGCTCCAGAGAGTCCACAAAGTACTCAGAAAAGTTCTTGCATTCCAAGTGGTCAAATATTGTAACTTTAAAAGATCCTCATCTTAAAATTCAGTGTTTAAATGAAGCTAAGAGGAATTATTGAAACTGAAATGATAAAAGCCCCTGAAGCACTCTCAAAATGGCAACTGGGAGGCAAAACTCACTTTGGCAAGAGAGATTTATTTTCCAGGCTTTCTTACAGTAAAACTTGGTACTCAGGCTTTAATTTACATGGAAGTGAGCTGTGCCAGAAACTTCATTTAATGATGTTTGGGGTTTTTTTTCCCCCCAGAACAGTCATCTCCATCTTGGGTACTAGGTACTTTTGGACATCAGCAATGAGATACCATTTTTCTGTATTGTAGAGGTGCAGTTTCATTCTTGCCTCTGGCTTAAATACCTAATTTCAGGAGTCTGTAATAATTTGTATGTGGACTTTGAGCTTCTGAAGGGACAAAAATGTAGAGCTGTAGTTTGTGGTCTCAGCATTTGGAAGTAGGAGGAGTAACAGGAGCCATACGTATTCCCCTGGTTAAATTTTCTGTATTCCCTTTTAAAATGTCTGCAGCCAGACGTTCCACTCAGCTTCGTTCTTTCTGCCGCCTTATCCGCTCACTGCCTGTCAGGGGTGTGAAAACGACGGATCCTTATTTCTGGTAGTTCCTGTGTGTGTTTTTTCAAGTTGTGTGGGTGGCAGCGTCAGTCCGGAGGCAGCAGTAGGTCCTGTGACTCTACTAATGCTGTATTAACCATCCGTGTGTCCTACAGCAGTGCGTGGCAGTGTCCTGACTCAGTTTCCTTGCATGCAAGGTGGGATAACTGATAGCATTCTCTACAAAGCATCTGAATCCATGGATGGAAAGAACTGAAAGAGCCTAAGCACTGTAATTTGTGAGTGGAAAATTGACCTCTGCTTAGCCTCCCCCTTCTTCTAAGTATACACTGTGTGTGTTTGATAGTGGAAATCTAATCCTTTGGGAAGAACAGATTCCTTCTAACAGCTCTGATATGTATAAATAAAAACATATTCCACGTTACAAACAACTTCAAAGCAATCGCAGTATGGATTAAAATACACCCCCCCTCTCCATCCTAATAGGCAGCAACGCAGAGTTCAAATGAAGCCATTAGCAGTAGCTCCAAGTATTTGGCAAAAGCAACCACACTTGTGTAGCTACAGGCGATGAAAGTCCCTACTACGAAAAGGGAGGGACAGGGGGAGTAGCCTGCATTGATCTAATTAGTCAACGAGGCACAAAGTATGTAAAATCTCATTATATATCTCCAGGAAAATTTGGCTGCAGAAGTGAAGAATATGTAACTGATTTGTCCATGGGTGGATTATTCACGTCTTTGAATCTTCCAACAGGAAACAGGATTTCTGAAAACGTATTAGAAACACACACATACGCACTTACATGCCCACACATACGAATGTATATGTGTGTGTATCTGCCCGTGTTTGTACATATGCACACGCATACATGTCGCCAGACCCTGAAACTCTTTCTCAGCCCTTACTCAAGGTGTGCTTTCATGAGAAAGTTCCTGACGGGGACAAAGTGAAGATTATTGTTTTGATTCCTGATAAAAACTGTGAATCTTGCTAATGCCAGTCACAGCCTGAAAACAGTGTGTGGCTGTTCCAGTATTACTAAACCCAGACTATGGGTTTGTCCCATTGCCCCAGGCACTGCAGCTCATGCATGAAACAGCTCTTCTCCCTAAAGAAGATCTGCTTAAAAGTGGGGACTTAAAATGACTCTTTATAACTTGCCTTTTGCCCTTTTCTTTTAAGCCTGTCAGGGTTTTATGTTACATTTTTAAAATTTCTCTGAAACCCAGAACACTTGAAACATTAGAATTTAAGCCAAGACTCCCACCCAGTCAGTGTCCCTCCAGAGCTGAAAATTTAAGTAAAATGCCAAATATAAGTTACAACACACACACCCTAAAAAAAAAAAACAACAACAAAACAACAACCCAACAACCAAAACCACAATGCCCAAGAAGCCACCCACCAAGCCCCAAAGCCAAATAGACAAAGCAAAAGGGGAGAGGGAGAGACAGAAGCACTGAAATGAAGAGACTAGTTCAGTCTTGCAGGTGGCCAGTAGCAGGAAAAAAAAAAAAAGGAAGGAGGAAGAAGGCTTCCCACTCTAACATCCCATTTCTTCCACATGTGGAGGAAAACAGAAGGTTTGTGAGCCTCCAGAAGTTTATAGAATCAGGAGGGATGGGATTTAGAGAAAGTGGTGAGTGTTATCACCGGAGGTGCAATTAGTGATTTAGCTTGTTTGCAGGTTTCTTTAATAAATATTTAATGTTGGCTGTGTTCCAACCACATTCTGTTCTGCCCTTTCCTCCACTTTTCCATGCTGACAAGATCATTTGTTTAATCCCCTTCTTGAAGAAGTTGTTCCCATTCTTTAATTTAGATGTTAAAACCTGTGTTGTCCTAGTCAAGTTCTTCTTTAGCAAAACAAAGCAGGGGTCATTCTTTTTCCTTGCTTGCTTTCTCAGCTTTCCAGTGCGTCTCTTAAATAAGGGGAATTTGGATGTATCTGACATGCTTCCCCTTTTGTCCTTGATTTCTACTTACCCTGCTTCAATAAACAAACATCATTCTGGAACTAACATAGCAGCACCCTGGGAAATTGGGGGTTTTGTTCCCTCTTTGATAAGTGAAGACCAAGGGCAGAAACTTCGCCCAGTTCCCAGCTCATAGGTAGGTCGGGCACTGACAATTTCTGTACCTTGCTGCAGGATCAGAGGGCACGTTGGTGGTCTCAGCAGCTGTGTGTGCAGGCATCCTGTGAAGCAGAAGAGGGAGTTACGCATGTTTAAAATGTGTTTCATCACAATTTATGAAAGAATTCAGAAAAATTACAAACGTTATCATTTCCTTGCTCCAGCTGCCCTGGGTGCCTGTCCTCTGAGCAAACAGGAGCCTCCCAGCATAGAGAGTACGTACAGCCTCTGTGTTACACTGATCCCCGTCCTTGTCGGGTAAAGATGGCCTTACCTTTCCCATCAGGTCAGTAACCTATTTTCAGAGAAGCAGCCCCTTTTTGTCCTGTTACACAGCCCATTCTTCAGGAGATGGCGTCTTCTGAAAGGCAGCTCCAGTAGGTGTACTGGTCCCCAAACTAGGCAGAACTGGAGCTGCGTAGCGTATGGCAGTCTGCCTTCTCTGCCCTCAGCCAGACTGGTATGCTCATTTTTGTTGTCTGCCTTCGCATCTGTCGCTCTGGTTCTGCTTTGCTTCCCTACATTGAGCTCTGCTAGGACACAAGTTTTCCACCCAACAACTTCTTTTACTCTGGTCGAGGAGGTAATGGGGATCCTGGTCACATGAGAAGTGACTTGGTAAAGAGGAGAAATATCTTGTGGCTCTCGGAAATTGAGGTGAGCACAGTCAGGTCCCACAGTTCTGACTGGGTGTTGCTTGCAGTAAACTGGCAAAAAACCCCTCTTCCCTTCTCCCCAAAAGAAGAAGCACCTATCTGCTGTCCCTGTAAGAGACTACAAACTAACCAGGTCCCATCTTGAGCTTTTCCTGAGCCGTGACCACAGCTTGCCATGTTAGAAGCTAGAAAAGAAGGGAACTGTGTTGCTTGGGTTTAAATTTGAGCCTGAATCTGCAGAAAGAAAAAAGAATTAAGTATCTGTGCCACTGGCCACAGCACCAAACTACCCAGGGGTTTTTGATGCTTTGCAGCTGTAGTGGGGATTCTCTGCTCTATGGGGAAGGACACAACAGGACTCAGAGGAACTGTGGTGCAAGATATTTCCTATTTTCTGGGAGTAAATCGCTGGTCGGCAGTTGCTGTGTTTGATACCTGTGCCTACCTGCAGGTTGTTCCCATGTGACGTGGGGCAGCCACGTTTCAAATGCATTTACTAGCAGAAAGCATCTAAGTGTCTGCTCACACACACGTGTGGCTCTAATTGTTCCTTCCTTCTGAACATAAAAGTCAGCTTCCTCTTTCCAAAATTCAGATGATTGAAGTATCTCAATGGAAATTACTTACATTGGTTTTTTTCCATCTGTGTCAGAGTAGAAATCTGTCAGGTGCTCTTTGGCTTGCAGCTCCCCATTGTCATCATTCTATCAGTGATGGTGAAGACTTCAGCAGTGGAAAATACTGCTTCAGGTAAACGTAATTGCTGGAAGCCTACATGATAGAGTGACTCCTTTTTTAGGAAGGAATTCTGATGTTGATGTGTATCACTGTTGAAGCTTACATCACAGATTAATTACTGATAACTTGTTTTCTCTCTGGAAATGGTGCTAA
Source organism: Microhierax caerulescens (assembly GCA_035590215.1). NCBI lineage: Eukaryota > Metazoa > Chordata > Aves > Falconiformes > Falconidae > Microhierax > Microhierax caerulescens. The sequence goes on along the minus strand of JAVJGJ010000002.1, from coordinate 33,548,041 downwards.
GCAGAACTATATCAAGATGCAGTTGACTGTAGGTTTTTCCTTCCCATAGGGTATTGGAGTCTTTAAAAACTGGATTTTACCCTTAGCTATTTAGAGAAGGCTGCTGGGTTTTTTTTCTTCTCCCCAGAGAGCCTTCTGAATGGTTTGTCTGATTAGAGAATGCCTTCATGGCCTCTTTATTGCACTTTAGAGTGTGTGGTTTTTGGTTTTGCAGCTATTTGGTTTTGCAGCTCTTTCAGAGTGTTTTGCAATGGAGTGGTAAGCCACTACTGGCAAAATGGTGTACAGAAATTAATCCCTTGCAGCTAATTATAAATAAATAATAATAAATAAATAAACCCACGAAAAACAGATGTGTGAGTGGACATCCAAGGACGTAGCTTTTTGAAGAGGCTGGTCTCATCCCTGAAACTCTCACATATTTCATCCTGTGCATTCCACTGAACGGTACAGCAACCTTAAAGCCAGAAGCGCTGTGCAAGGTATGAGATCAAAAGGACAGCTGGAGCTAAAGCAGGAATGCTGACCCCTTTTTGGAACAGGGTAGAATCCTTCGCAAGTGTTGGAGCCCTGCACTTTGAGCCAAACTTGAAATCTAACTTTAGAAAAGAGGTTGAATATTTGTTTCCATCGAAACTGAACCCAGGTCTTTTTGCAGGCCTGCAGACTCGGTGCAGATTGTCTTGAAAACAAAAAAGCTCTGGCAGTTCCTGGGGTTGCTAAACGAGTGATTACTGCCATGTGGGGTTGGCAGAGATCTCTGGTAAAGGGAAGAGGGGGTGTCTCCACAGTCTGTTAATGTATTTCAGCTGGTACTGGGAGCCTTATACCTTGAGCGCCGCAGGTGGCACGTTTCCTGAGAGGTGGACCTTGGCCAGCATTCTCTGGAGCTGGACTTGACCCTTGCGTGAGAGGCTGGAGGGGATGATTTATGTGTATGAAGTATGAATGTGGCACAGCATCTCGTTCTGAATAGCTGATGTGCTTTTGCAGCAGACTTCTTAAATGAAAAGGCAGAAGGTAGCTGAAACAGACTGTCTAGCCTTTTTATGAGCTGCTTTGTTTTAAAGTTGGCTGAAGGAATGAGTGGAGTATTAGCTGTGGTATGTTGAGGAAGGCTGTATCTTAACTAAACCGAAAAAAGGAGCTGGGATAATCACTCAGTACAGTTTACAAAGCGAACATGGCAAGTGTGACACCAAAATCAGATGTTACACCGTTGGGTTTTTTAGTATGTTTGTTCCCTATAAAAAACAGACCTCTTCTTAGAGGAGAAACACTTCTGTGTTGCACACAAGTGCATGCATAAAGGAGGTGTGTGAGCCTGCAGAGACTGGGGGAAAGAAGTTCTGTCTTGCAGTGAACAGGGCACTGGGAGCTGGTGAAACTCTGGTCTTGTGTTAGCCGGCATCCTCCACCATCAGTCGGGTGTTTGTTCTATCATCCGTATCACAGGGGCATCTCAGTCACTTGCTTCCATTAACCACAAGGAAGGGCAAACTTACAGTATGCAGGTGCTTTCCTGAAATTAATGCCAAATAAATGCTGAAATGGGGGGTAGTGATATATCTGAGAAATTTTGTTAGCTGTTCTCTGATCTGCCAAAAGCTGGATCTGATACCCATAACTCAAACGAAGATCAAGTCTCCTGAGCTCACACGATACTAAGAGGAGTATGTTTGGGTTTCTCTTTGGTACCAACCTGTTGTTGCAAGAGGGTTTTCATTACAATGGCAAAATGACTTTTAGATCCAGGGCATCGTTGGTGTGAGATACCCTGCTAGTCTGACATATGGCACACAGGTCTGCCCAGCTGCGTCAATAAATCCTGAAATTTTCCCAGTGTGTTATCTTTTTGATAAAAGAGTGAATTTTTTAATTTAATGGAACAACAGAAATCTGACAAAAAGGAAATCTTGATTAAATACTGCAGAGGTTCTGCCTCTTCTATTACTAATTGGCTCATCGAGTGTATGAAAAGGTCAGGCACCGTGAAGAGAAAAGATTTCACAAGTGGGTGTGTCATCTATTATGGGATTATTACTTCAAAATATGCGTACAAACACGATCTAGAAAGATGCAGCTTCTGGCTACGTATGAGGGACTTTACACCTATGAGATGGTAATAACCTATCGATAGCAAAACCAAACAGATGTAGTATATTGTTAACAATACATATATTTTAAACAATGCCCAGAAATGTATCTGAAATCTAATTTATAAATCGAGATTTTAGAAGATTATTTTTTTAATCTAGAAGAAAAAAGTTTTGTAACTTACCAAAATCAAGTGTTAAGAAAAAGAAAATGCAGAGAAATTTGCTGTTGTTGTCGTTACGGTTATGGTTGAGGCTTATTAACATAATCACACCAAAACTGGGATTGAAGTTTCTTGTTTTATGGCAGCCTTGCGGTTCTCAGTTGCCACCACAGCTGGTTGCCTGTTTGCAATGCATTCCATATGAGCTGGAGACCACAACGTGGAGGGCTTAAAGGGTACAGGATGGAGCACAGATAATGGGGGTGGGAAGCACTCCTCTCTGCTTGTTTTGTAGAATAAAGAGGCTTCAAAAGAGAGCCGTCACACAGAATCACAGAATGGTTGAGTAGGGAAGGGACCTCTGGAGGTCATCATGTCCAGCCCCCATGCTCAAGCAGGGCCACCTGGAGCTGGTTGCTCAGGACAGTGACTTTTTGGTTGCACGGGACTAGGTGACTTCTGCATACCTCCAAGGATGGAGACTTCACAACCACTCTCTGGGCAACCTGTGCCGGTGCTTGGTCACCCTTGCAGTGAAAAAGTATTTCCTGATGTTCAAAGGGAACCTTCAGTGTTTCCATTTGTGCCCATCGCCTCTGGCCCTGTCACGGGGTACCACTGAAAAGAGCCTGGCTCCACCTTTTTTACACCCTTCCTGCACATACATTCATGATGTTTTCCCCAGAGCCTTCTCTTCCCCAGGCTGAACAGGCTCACCTCTCTCAGCCCGTCCTCATAAGAGAGATGCTCCAGTCCCTTAATCACCTCCGTAGCCCGTTGTGGACTCACAGGGACGTACCCACATCTCTGGTGCTGAGGAGCCAGGAACTGGATGCAGCACTCCAGGTGCAGCCTCACCAGTGCTGAGCAGAGGAGAAGGATCACCTCCCTCCACCTGCTGGCAGCACAGCTCCTAGGGCAGCCCAGAACACCTTCTTTGCAGCAAGCTCATGTGTCCAGCAGGTCCCCCAGGTCCTTTTTCACCAAGCTGGGTGGCCCCCAGCATGTATAGGTGCTGTGATGGTCCTTTCCAGGTGCAGGGCTTCGCAGTTCTCCCTGTTGAACTTTGTATGGTTCCTGTCAGCCTCTTTCTCCAGCCATCGTGTACAACCTTGGAATGAGCATCCAAACACAATTTGATTTCAGCTAAGGGATCACAGGATTGGCAGAAGGTGTTGAAGAACCTGTAGACAGTATGTTGGTACGTGCTATGTAGAATTGTGTTTAAGGTGACATAGGGGTCACCATGTCATGGCGTTACTGCAGAAAAGGCTAAATGGAAGAGTAGTATTATGTGTGCTTCAGGTTCTGCATGACTCTTTTGTCCAAGAAAATCAAGAAAAATATATTTCTATGATGTAGAGTGCATTACACCCCCAAAAATAAACTAGTGGTCAATATATATGTGCTTCTTCACTGTACTTCTAGCAATTTAAGCAGTTCACAGCACCCAGTGATTTTGACAGGCTGAAGTTGGAACGCCGGAGAAGAGTGTGCCGTTCACGTGTCTCAGAGTGGCTCGCTCTTAGGTTTCCTTGCTACCTACAGCTTTAAGGTGTTTCTTCAGCTGGACTTTAATCCCACAGGTCACCCGACGGCATAGCTCCCGAGGCAGGCAGGAGCG
>JAVJGJ010000002.1:33533566-33544057 GCA_035590215.1 Microhierax caerulescens | reverse complement strand
CAGGCAGGAGCGCCCTGCTCCTGACGCGTCGCCCAGAGTACGCAGCGCTGGTGTAAATTCCTTCCCGTGGCAGCGGTGGGAAGGCAGCAGCACGTGGTGTGGTATAAAACTCATGCATCCCAACCTAGCTCTGAGTGCATTCTGGGGCAAATCGGTGGGGAAAAAATTGGCTTTGCTTCAGGTGGCCATAGCAGTTCTGATTCGGAGGCGAAAGTCTTCAGATTTACACTGAAGCGTTGAGATTGGTTTAAGTCAGCACTGTGGCTGAGAGGACAGGATCAAATCCTTGGTCTAGCTGAATGTACAGGCACAGAAATGCATCTGCTGGTGTAGAAGCAAATGAAAATGAGTTGCAAAGGCTCGTGTAGGAGAGGTTGTGGGACTATCTCTTCCAGAGCCTTAAAATGCTCATGAAGTTGCAGGGCTGTTGTGTAATGAAATTACAGTCCAGAGAGGTAAATGAGCATCTTAAACCTTTACCTCTGGCTTCTGTTTTCTGTTACGTGAGACAAGCGTTCACCTGAGGGAGAAAAGAGTTAACCCTTCTCGTGGGATGCCCGTCAAACAGCACTAGCTTTTGTAGCTCTTGGTGCAAAGCAAGAGGAGAATCAGATTGAAGAACTTCTTCCTAGGAAGCACATCAAATAGTTTTGCGCTGGTAGCATGAGAGTCAGGAGAACCAGCTTTCTGCCTTTGTGTACCTCTGGAAGAAGTAAGCAAAGGGAACTGGAAACCTTAATACACATTTCTAGGGGTACTAACTTGAGAAGAAATAATGCCATTTGAATTACCATACGTCAGTTTTTCTGGGCTGGAAAATGGTAAGATTATTATTATTTTTATGCAAAAATATTTTCAGAAAACATTGTTGGATTATGTGGCTGTTCTCACAGAAGCAGCTTTTAGAATTGTTTTCCAGTAGAACGTGATTTCTTTTCTAAGATTAGATACCTGGTTCCTAAATGGACTGCCATGAATACCCCTGCACCGTATTTCAGTTGTGCCACTGACCTTTTCTGAGCTGAGAATGGGCTTCTCTCTAATTCCTTGTTTCAAAAGTGAAAAAAACCTTGTGGTGCCTTCGTTCGCTGTACTGAGATGACTGCTGCTTTCTTTTTGAAGCCTTAGCAGAGGGAAGGCTGACGTCGGTTGGGATCGAGCCCGGGAGAGGTGAACACTTCTGTGTTAATCAACCAAGATCGGGAGTGATCCAGCCCTCCCCACAGAATGACTTAAATTATAGTGTCCGTCCCTCCAGACCAGATTAACGTTGTAGAACTTGAGGAACCAGCCTGGCAGTTAAATTAGCTTGGGATTTCTATGAAACGTTAGTAAAGGCTGTCATTTCCCAATTAAAGCTAAATCCCTCGTCTCATTCAGGTTAATGGGTGAGGCCAGCAAAATAGGCTGAGTTTAAAACAGCCTTGTGCTTTTTTGACTTGCTATAGATTATGATTTTGAGTATGTGAGATTTGACTATTTTAACAAGGATAAAATTGTGATCTGTAATGTACGTTGAATAAATTGCCTTTAGGATTAAATTAGCATGTTTTGTTTGCAAACTTCTGTGGCCTGAATCCTTGTTCAGAAATAACCTTTTTTTGGTGATTGTTCACTAGTTTAGTTGGAAAATAAGTGTTTATTTCACAAATTTCATACAGAATTTTAGATTTTTTTTGTGTGTTTTCATAGGCAGCTTATCAGTGATTCCTTTAAACTGTTTTTATTGTTGTCAGAAGTTCCAGCAGGTTTAAATAAAGCTTAGGCATGTGCTTCTGGTTAATTTGTAAGCTTTCTTTAGGAATATTGGGAAGTAGACCGATAATATGGCTGTAAATATTTTTGTTTCATTTAGAATGCATGCTTTTATGCTGCTTAAAAAACCAAAAAAGCAAGCAGTGTAGTGGCATATATTCCTAAAGCTACTCACACAAACAAGGGCTGTAGTAGGGTTATGCCTTTACGTTACGGTAGCAGATAAAATTTGCCTCTAAGTCGAATGCTGTTGTGCTCGCTGCGGTACGTGCACATCATATTTAGCAGAGTGCATCCAAAGCCTTTGAAATTGTACAGGATTTACATTTGTCTCCAGTTCTCCCTTCTTTTCCACTCTTTTTTTCCATGTTTATTTGAAAGGATTATGAACCAGAAATGTCACGTCCAGTCTGGGTGCAAACTCTGCCTACTACTGACACAGCTTTGGGTTTGCATTTCTCAGTTCCAGCTACCTCTCTCTTTTCTTGTGCTCGAGAGTTGCATTGTTTGAAGAGGCATTAATAAAATCTCAGCCAGGAGAAGTGTGTGCAGCTGGTTATCTCCTGTGAGCCCTCTCTTTTATTTGAGAGTGTGAGCACTGCTAAAATTGTACTTGAGCTCAGGGCAGAGAGGATTCTGCTTTGGAGATTCTTCCCCTCCTAATTAGGATCGGAAGGTAGGAAACACCTTGCTCAGATGATCATTTCTAGTCTTTTGAAGTTGACTTTTACTTCTTGTCCCTTTCAGGACTTCCTATTACGTTATTGAGTTAGAATTTATAAAAGGGCATCTGGGGTCAGGCCGAAGTCCGCATACCCCTGTGTCCCACTCCAGCGGCGAGCCAAAGCAGGTAGCTACAGAACAGGGGAAGCTGGGTTTGCAGACACTCTTTACCTGAACTATTCTCTCATCTTTCAAATATTTTTAAGCTCCAGGGTTTTCTCATGACATGGCAGGGCAGCATTTGATCCATATAGTTTGGGTGCCTGGGAGCTAAGAGTTCAGTGATGACCATTTCTGTGTTTGCCTGTTAGATCTGTGAAAACTTGCTGTTAGAGGGGGGTATTTTTGGCTCACGTTAAATGCTTTATTTTTTGATCTACTACTCCATCACTGTCGTTTTAGCCTGTTGGGCTGCCATGGTTGCAGTTGCTTGTATGCTACAGAACCAACTATTTTAGAAATAACCGTGCTTCTGAAAACAAGCCCTCCAATCCCAAACCATAAAAATGCAGTTACTGGTGTGTCATCGTCCTTTTCTTGTAAGCCCAGTCTCCTGCAACATCAGGTTTCAGTTGTGCTGGCCTTCAGAGAGGGAAATGCTGTCATTAATTATTATTTTTTAAAAATTTATAGTTCAAATTCACGTAATTTCCCTCTCCACCCCTTTAAAATTGAATCCTGGTTTTCTGCTGAACCTTTCTAGGCTTGCGAGCACCATGTTGCAATCTCTGTTTGGAAAGATGAAGTTTTGCCCCAGTCCAGCATTTACAAGGTCAAGGGAATATGAGGCAGAAGGAGAAATCTTGGCATGCAAAGCAGATGGAACCCTTGCCTCCTCTTCAAGTTCAGGCTAAAAAAACGGTGCTCTTTTCCCCTGCCATCAGGCTCCTCACGTTTCACAGATAATTTGAAAGTGAGCCTGCAGTTTTGGATTTCAGTTGTTGTGGTGGGAGAGAGTAATTAGTGGGCAAACTACAGGTGAGAGGTGGTGGTGGGTCAGTTGTTATTACTTGGCTTTGCAGACATGTCCTGCCGGTGACTCGGTCGCCTGTGCAGGTTGTGTTTGGCCCCTTTGACCTGGGATCGAGTGTCTTTTCAAATAGTGCTGGTTTCACATTAAATATGAGCTTTTGGGGTGTTAGCATAGGAATAAGAGAACACAAGCTTTATTATTTGTTTCTAATTCACTGTCAGCCCTCCAAGGTACAATTACCAACTATCTAACATACAAGTCTTCAATTATTTAATGTATTTATTATTTTAGGATATGTCCTCCAATTAATTTTAAGTATCAAGTCGCTCCTGCTGTTTCAGAAGGAAATCACTCCTTTTGTTACCCAGTGAGGCACATTAGAAAGACATACTTTCCCCGTGGGTCTACTACCTCGCTGAAGATGGTGTTACACCAGTTCTTTGCACCAGTGCCTGCTGGCGGTCCCTACCCTCCCTCTCTCGTAGCGTGGTCCTGCTCCGTTCTGGCTGGCATCACGGTCTCTGCAGCCACGTGGGAAGCAGAGCAGGGAGCTGATCCAGCTGAAAAATAACCAGCCAAAAAGGTTTCTATTTTTCAGTCTGATACGTTTTCTACCACACAAGTAGTTGTGCTGACATAGCAAGAAGGTGTCAGTGTGAATAGGGGAATGGGGTGCCAGAGGCAAGGTGGCATCTGCTCGAACTGGCCTGAGCAGCACTGCCTGCCAAATTTTAAGCTGCACTCTGGAAGATACATCAGCTTGGCTCCACTTTTTGGTATCGAGAAGCAGTTTGAACAGACAAGGCAGGGTTCAGAAAAAGGAAGGCTTTTTATCCGTGTTATGCACATGGAGAAATAATGTTTGGAGAGACTTGGTGACTTGCTTGAGGTTACACGCTGGGATTCATCTTTGCTTAATGTCTGAGCCGTAAAATCAAACCATCCCCCCAATACCTAAATTTAACTGCTCAGCCTTCAATAGAAGGGGCTCTCTGGTACTTTTGGAGTTCTTAATTACGATCTTAGACCAGCCTGATAAAGACAGAGGAGAAGCTTGCAAGCTGCAGTTGACTGTAGCTGACTTCCTGAAGACACTGTGTATGTCTGCTCTCCTATCAGTAGATGCTAAATACACCTCTTTTTTCTCCTTATACTGGGGTACAGGGAATCATGCCCTAAAATATCTGTCTTGTAAGTCAAAAGGACATCCTAAATTTCAGCTAAACTCTTGTCTCCACTGTTTCATATTGGTTTGATGTAGGAAGCTCTTGATGAACAACCTTAATTAGATCCACTCTCGGGAGCCTTCTGCACATCTCTGAGCTTCTGAACATCCTCTGAGGGTCTGCCTGGCATGACAGGGCCTGAGAAGGAAAGGTAGCTTCATTTGAAAACTGATCAAGGTTATGCTTTGTTTTGCCTTTTTAACCATTTGCAGGGACTGGAGACCATCTGGTGACTACATTTTGTTGGTAAACTGAATGCTCCTTGCATAACTTACCAATACTGATAGTATAATTGATAGTATTGCTTACCCCAAGTGACAGTGGAGTGTGAGCATCTTACCAAGGCAGGAGGAGTATTACCATGCCCTGCTCCTTCAGCAGATACATTTCAGCTGTGAGAGGGCTTGCACGTGTCAGAGGTACCTGGCTTAGTGCTGCAGGAGCTGGCGATGTAGCTGTGTTAGCACCGTTCCTTAGCCTGCGCTCTGTCCGGCTGTTGATGCTCCAGCTGGCTGCGGACAGCCTAGGTTAGGTTTCTGGGCATGGCTTTTACTTGTGCCTCACCTACATGGTGGTGGGTAAGACTGGATTGACTGGATTAGTCTAATGCAGCGTTTCTAGAAACGGTACAAATAGAAGGGAACTGTGATCAGAATTTGCTGTTTACTTGGCCCAGGAGCCTTCATGAGATGAGGAACTGAATGAGTATTTGTATATGCTTACAGGGGTCCTTAGACTTTCATTGCCTCCCTCTAAGAGGCATTGCATGCCCACTGCCTTTGGTTGCATTTGTATTGGATTAAGTTTTTCATCTGTCTCCCTCTGATAGAAATAATTGTTTAATGAGAGAACTTTGATTCAATTTCTGACTAAGGGAAGTACATGAGACGTAGCTAATCCATTATTAAGTGAGGATAAAAGCATCCATTCTTCAAGGTGTAGTGCTGTGGAATAGATGACATTTCAACTAATCTAGAGTCTGTGCTTTCAACCTTCAGCTTCCAGTGCAATTTCCTTATGTGACACTTCTGGTGACTTAGAGCGTAAGGGTTTCGCTGCCTGGCTCTCTGAAGCGTTGTACTTGCCTGTCACAGGATGAAGAGGATGTGAAGGGCTACAAGTGGCTTCTGCTAATTGCACTGTGGTGAGGTTAAGAAAATGAAACTGTTATGATTCCCCAAGGCAAGATTAAGAAGTTGAGTTCTGAACAAGAGATCCCACTATGCTGGATAAAACACTTCTACCTTAATCTTAGTTTACTGTGGACAGAGACTGACGGCGTGAGACCTAGCACTGGGTGTAAAAGAGGTGGAAAGACCCCAAGAGGGGGTCATGGCTAGGCTGGTGTTTCTCAATCACTTGTTCACGGACCTCTCATTGTCCGTAAAATAAAAGATGATTTAAAAAAAAAAAAAAGGCCACATATATTTGGGTAAGCAAACAAAAAGGAGAAAAATAGGAGTAGTAAACACTACCTCTAGCTTAATTTTAGTTTCATGACAAGTCTATGTGAGCATGATAACATTGGACAGGAGGCAAGTCTTTCCTTGGGAACCGTTGACCAGCACTGGTGCCACTTCCTACTGCAAGGTCAAGAGTAGCTGTTATTCTTGACATCCTTTTGACTTTTTAAGGAATTGTAGTTGGCTACTGAAATTGCTGATTAATTTTTTGGACTCAAAAGTTTACCACGATTTTTTTCTCCTATCAATCTCATTATTTTTTTTGTCTTCATGTTTATAGTGTTTATAAATGTGCTTGCAGTACCGACTTCATCAGCAGGAGGATAATATAGTAAATATTTATATGATGTGCTATTTCCACAGATATTTAGCAGTCTTTAGAGTTAGGAATATGTTTGGATCTGGAAAGGAGAAAGTAAAGATCTTACAAGACTATTGATCTCCCTTTGAAGAAAAGGGGAATCAGGAGAGAAGTGAGAAAAATGAAGATCTGTGCATTTTAAAAATATTATTATAAAAAGTTTAAATTCTTCTTCACCTGTCCCAGACTAGTTAACTAGAAGTTGAAAAGGTATATCATTTTCATAATGGAGGTTAGATAAAATTCAGAGGTGTCGCCTGCCCCTTTAAACTTAACTCATGGTGGTCAGCACCACAGAATGAAAAAAGTATTTATAGAAGGTAAAATTTCCCTGAAGTGTATTAAATAAGCAACTTCTACCTAAAAATAGAACTGAAGTATTAATTCAGTAGATCCTCTATGCTTTAGGGTCTAGCCACCAGTTGCCATAAATTATTTTGAGAATGTTTGTGTTTAATTTTTTCCCCTTTTAAGGAGTTTCGAAGCATGCCGTCATGTTGCTGCTTATGAGAGATAAGTTGCAGAATTGACCAGCTGCACCCTTAATCCTTTGATATCCTGTAAGCAGAACAAAGTTCTGGAAATGTCAGGCTGATGTAACTCATCTGGGGAACATTAACTGCTCCTAGATGAGGTTTATAAAATATAAGCGGGTTCAAAATCACAATCATGTTAACACAACCTTTCCAACAAGAAGAAATTTATCCATCGATCAGTGTCTGTTAGAGCTTATTACATGTGTTCGTGTTTTGAAAAGTCTGTCTGAAAATGCAACGCTGTCTCTGGAACTAATAAGATTTTGTGAAGTCCTAGGAGAGAATCAAGGGTGGTGGTGATTTGATCTGGAAAAATATGAACAGATCAACACTGCAAATAAATAACCACTTCACATGGTGATAATATGAGCAGAAGGATAAGAACTTACTTTGTTTATATTAATCCCAGAGAAAGTGGGAGATCGCTATAAACTCCTGCTTTTCATAATGTAAATTTATACTCTGTTGCATTTGGCATCTCTGTAGATGGTTGGTTCAGGGGTTTTTTAACAAGTCACTACTTAACCGTCTTACGTTAATGTGTAAGCGTAGATTTTAATTTGTATGAAACAGAACAGATTGATAAAGAAAACATGCTGGAGTTGTTGCATCTGGAACAAACAGCTTTGGAGCATCCCACCAGGAGGCAGACATAGCGAGGTTGTTGAGAACTGTCTGTGTGTCTGAGACTATCAGAAAAAGTTTGAGCGTGGGCTCTTTTACCAGTCTCTTAGAGAAAGGAAAAGAACATGTAAGAAAAGGGGGTGTGTGTGTGTGTGTGTGCCACTGTGCAAATGGCAAATGGTTACCCACAGTTCAGAGATGTGTTTAATTCATGATGTTGTAGAAATTCATTCTCCATGCTCTCGTGGTTCATGGCTTATTCTAAATGTAGGTGGGTGCTTATAGTTTGCAGTTGCCCCTGAACACTAATACCTAAACAATGTGAGAGTTCAGAAAACAATAACAAAAATGTGTATCAACATCAAGACCTACCTGAAATGAGAATGATCTGAAAGAAGAGCTACAATAGTACATGTAGGATTAATCCATTAAATGTAATGACAGTAGAAACCTCATGAGTTTTGTTTATGAAGCAGCTTTTACCAGGTAGCCTGGATATTGCCAAGGTGGACAGAAATTACTGACAGCACTGAGGAACTGCTTCCTGAATTCTCAAGTGTTATTCAACTGTTGGAGGCGACAGATTGCTAAGAGACTCAAGGAGTATTTTTATTTTTATTTTGTGGAAATTGGCCAGATATGTCTGTTGTCCATCCATCCCCACCCTTTTTTGATATGTGAGTTCTGGTACTGTTTGTTTTAATGTTATTCTTCTTTCTGCTTACCAGTGTCTGCCAATACATGCCTGGCATTAAGCCCCTTCAGACCAGAAAAAAAAAAAAGAGGAGTTTGCTTTTATCCCAAAGCATTGATGAAAGGTGGTTGTGTTTCAGCTGTTGGAAATGTTAATGAATGGCTTATACTCAGCTGAATATAGGCTGTGGTACAGACTGCTCACAGCTGCTTCGCTCTTCTGGGGCAGGCTTCTTTACCCTCCGGAGTTTTCCACTTCTCTTAACTTTTCTTTGTCTTTTTCTTGGCCTGTTGACGGCCACTCATGTCCTTTGTCTCACAAGTTCTTTCTCCAGCCAAAGATGACTGGGCATTGTTCACTCAAGATGCCTTTTTAGAGCCTTCTGGTGAGAATCGTTAAAAGCAGTTCACAGAGTCACAGGCTGGTTGAGGTTGGAAGGAACCTCTGGAGATCATCTGGTCCAACCCTCCTGCTCAAGCTGGGCCACCTATGGCCAGTTGCCCAGGCTTTTGAGTATCCCAAAGGATGGAGACTCCACAATGTTATTGGGCAACCCGTCCCAGTGCTTGGTCACCCTCACAGCAAAAGACAGTGTAACTCTCCTCTCCGGCAGGGGAAGAGGAGTAGATCCACAGGAGAAGAGTCACAGACCCACAAGCTCACCACATGGGTCTCCCAATAAATAATACGGCAGTCATGTCGTTTTACCATTGCCAACCTGCCGTGCCTCCTTACTGCTCACACAGAGATTTAGCTCAGCCCAAGAACGACTTTCCATTTGACTACACCATTGATGACATCCATTTGTCTGTAGCAGCTGAACAAATTCTGTTTTATCTTAATGAATTAAATATAGGAGCAAGGCATCTTGAGTTCTCTTTGTTGTTCTGTCAAAAGACATCCTATATGTATGCTGAATAGTTGTTTTTTTTCACAGATGCACCTGAAATATAACTCGACTACATGAATCACACTGATGTGTAGAATTTAATTGCATTGTTTTACTTTAATCTTCTTCAAAGAGCCGAGAGCTTTTGAGTGTTATATTTGGAAATATTTATTAAATCATTTTGCATACACTGCAGAAGCATCTAAAAAAAAAAAAATCACACCTTATCACCTTACTGTGTTTTTTGTGTAGTTCTGTTCATTAAAGCGTTTGATGTCGATTCCATTTTGCCCACAACAGATTTTAGCTGAGCTTGGCGATGCCTCATTAGGAATTTGTCATTGAAGTCTTAAGACTAATCAGGGGCTTTTAGTGTGTGCCTCTGTTCAAGGGAGGGGTTCGGTGTTTTTTGTGGAAAGCATGGCAGATTTAGTGTCACATTTGTCCTTGGACCCAAGTCGAGATCCGTTCACCAGTTGCAGAAAGAGAACGAACACCCTGAGTAGAAAAAAGCCTGTTGTGTTCTCTCTGTGCTGAATGCTGAGTGCACCTGAACAGCTTCCCTTCGGCCGCAGTCACCAGGCGACACGACGTTTCAGATATGAAATGATGGGTTAGTACCCATAATTTAATTAGCTGGGCCATTTTAATGAAAGGAGTTGTGCTTTTGGCTTGTTTGTAGATGTTTATTTTGCATCTTCGTGGTTTCAGTTAATACGCTAGAGTAGAGGTGAGTCCCCGGGAGGATGGATGGCAACAAAATTTGAGGTGGAGTTTGGTATGTGCCTATATTGAACCGCATGCGACGGCGGGCGGCGCAGGCTTTGCCCCCGCTGCCGCTAGAAGGTGGCGTCACGCTTCGTTAGTGTGTCCTGCCTGCTGCCACCAATTAGCTACTGCTGAGGGGGCTCGGTAGCCCACGGCACGGGACAATCCTCCAAGTCAGAGCTGGCCTCCTGCATCCCAGGGGAGCCTGCCTGGATTCATAGGTGTTCTGCCCGCAGGACTGGGGGAGGGATGTTTGGGAGAGAGCGAGCAAACGCTTACTCCGTCACCTTCTTAAGCCAAAATATAAGCCGCTAAGCGTTTCATTGCTGTCTGATCCCAACATTTTGGATCTCCATTCCCACTGTGCTTGAACAGCCCATATAATGTAGGAAGGCGGCAGTGAGGTCTCCCCGGAGCCTCCTCTGCTCCAGGCTGAACAGCCCCAGCTCTCCCAGCCCTCCCAGAGAGGGGCTCCAGCC
>JAVJGJ010000002.1:33521134-33533337 GCA_035590215.1 Microhierax caerulescens | reverse complement strand
ACCCACCAGCACCCCCAAGTCCATCTCCGCAGGGCTGCTCTCCATCCTTCACCCCCCAGCCCGTATCGATACTGGGGCTGCCCCGACCCCGGTGCAGGACCTGGCACTTGGCCTTGCTGAGCCTCAGGAGGTTCATGAAGTTCAGTGGCTTGGAGTCATCTGCAACAACCCACAGAGGCGCATGGAATTGAAATAACGGGTGTTCCTGCATCCTTGGATACAGCCTTCATCTGGTGTGATTTAGTCAGCACCTCTGTGTTTGAACCATTCCACTGCCCATCTGCAACAGGAGTTGGAAATGTGGCCACTCGATGGCCACCCTGCTTGCCCTGTTGTGAAAGAAATGGCATCTTGGTGACTTGGTGTGGCACCACTGTGGTCCAGAACCTGAGTATGCATCGTGAACTTTTGAACCTGTAGTATCGCCTGTGGGATTGATGCTGTTTTAAATTAGCGAGCATTTGGGGTTTGCCTGGACATGAGGTAATGAGAAAATTGCAGAACCATTTGGCTCTTAGCTGCAAACATAGCCTTTTTTTTTTTTTTTATGTACTCTATTTAGCTTAACAAAATAAAAAGACATTAATTTTCAGTGTCTGCTACTTCATCAAGCAGTAGAAGAACCGTAGGTTGATGGGCTGACGCAAAACGTAGTTTTCAGGAATACCGGTGGTGGTTTTGACTGTCTCCAGCAGGAGGCTTGTTGTGTGGCAGGAATCCGGAGGTTTACCTTGTAGCATGAGTTCAAATCCACCGGCGGTGCTAGGTGGTCTTAAAGTTCTGGTCAAGTTGTTCTCCTCCGTTGCTGAAGACGTCCGCGCTGCAGCGTGCCAAGACAGACCGTGTTGCAGCGGTGGTTTCCGTGTGCGGCACAGTGGGTACGGAGGCACCACTCGCCCCTGCGGTTTGGCTGGTGGTGGCTGGGAGGTCTAGTGTGTCCCCCATGCTGTGGTGGGCTGACCATGGCTGGGTGCTGGGTGCCCACCCAGCCACTCTGTCACTTTCCTCGGCTGGGTAGGGCGGGGGGAGTACAGGGGGTGAGGAGAAGGGCAGGGAGATTGCTCAGCAACTACCGTCACGGGCAAAGCGGACTCAGCTCGGAGAAATTAATTTATTGCACATCAATTCAGAGTAGGGTAGTGAGAAACCTAAATGTTAAAACACCTTCCCCCCCACCCCTCCCTTCGTCCCAGGCTCAGCTCCACTCCCGATTTCTCCCCCTCCTCCCCACAGCAGCGCAGGGGAACAGGGAAGGGGGGTTATGGTCGGCTCATCACACGCTGTCTCTGCTGCTCCTTCCTCCTCTCTCTGCCCCTGCTCCAGCGGGGGGTCCCTTCCCCAGGAGACAGTTCTCCACGAATTTCTCCAGCATGGCTCCTAACCACGGGCTGAGGTTCTGCACAAACTGCTTGTGACCCACAGGGTCCCCAAGTGTCCCCAGCCCAGGCTCCTCTCCCCATGGGGCCGCAGGTCCTGCCTGGGCCATGGAAGAAATGCACGTTGTTTTCACAAATTTGTAAAGTATGATAAGGTTTCAAAGAGGAGATTTCATTTTTTAATTTATTTGGGTGGCTACCATGGATGTGCATGAACATGCTGAACTTCACATGTTAATTTAGTCAGAGGTGGTGATTGTTGTTGGTCACGCTAAAAAAAAAAGGAATTATAGGTGCTTCTGCTGCTTTCCACGTATGGATGGAGCCATACAACTTACAGTTTTATAATATCTGCATTAAACAGTGGTAAAACTGATGGTTCATTTTGACTGCCCACAATATTGTTAGTCATTTAATGGTTTAATATTACATTGCATTTAAGTTATAGATTTTTTTTTTTAATAGGAAATAAATGTTGCTTAAGTATTTAAGTTTAAGTGTCGGGGGAACACAGTGCTGAAATGACCAGAGCTGTCTTTAAATCACAAGAAAACA
This sequence comes from Microhierax caerulescens, assembly GCA_035590215.1. Classification (NCBI taxonomy): domain Eukaryota; kingdom Metazoa; phylum Chordata; class Aves; order Falconiformes; family Falconidae; genus Microhierax; species Microhierax caerulescens. The sequence goes on along the minus strand of JAVJGJ010000002.1, from coordinate 33,531,406 downwards.
GAAGCATTGCATGGTGAAGGCAGCGTAATCACCTGCAAGGTACAGGCTAAGTATTTTGAGTCTGGAAAAACAAATGTTTTCCAAATAATAATAGACTTCTTAAAAACTTACAAGCCATGAGAGCCTAAATTAAAGCACAGCAGTTGTCCACCTGTGAAACATTTCTAGGAAAAAGTGGAGATCTGCTTGAATCACAGTGGAAAATAAACTGTCTTAAGTTGTGGTCTTTTGTTTTAGTTTTAATAAGATACTGAACTTGATGCTGCTCACTGCATGAATTTTCATGTAACACCTTAAAAATATTGTAGTTATATTGCAGCTACCAATTGCAAGAAGGAGGATGGGGAGGAATCTGGGGATTTGTCAGATAAATATTTTGCCTGAGTCCTATAAATGTACACCCTTTGCCATGGGTAAGAGATGTCTGGATGATTGAAAGGATGATGGCGGTTTGTGTAGCAGGTGGAGGTGACTTTAGGCACGTGGCGTGGGGAATTGTATGTGAACATCTTAATTTCCTATCTTGCCCCACAGTCAGGGCCAGACTATGACAAAGCAGGGTAGCACGAGATCATTGCAGTAATTGTTACGAAATAATTAACCGATAGCACATATATATATATATGTATATATATATATATATACACATATATATATGTATGTATCTGTGGGGCTTATCCCATCTCCAGTGTTCTCCAGTATTATTTTGCTTTCTCTGCAGTTTTAGGAATACAAGTTAATATGCCAGTAAGTCAGTACTTTATCCACATCTTACAGACCTTGCTTTTTGCAAGAGTGAGAAAAACTTAGCTCTTTTATGGTAAAAAACCCCAAAATTTCAGGAAGTGCAGATTCTACATGACCTTGTTAGGACCTGAAGGAGTTCTGGTGGCCTCTCTTCCCTGCGATTGAATGCCAAAGGTTCCACTCCAGCAATCCCTTGTTACTGGGGAGAGAGTTCAGTAGTGAGACCAAGACATGAATGGAAATTAAAAATCTCCTGAAGCTTGCTTCTCACCCCAAAAACCACTCCTGTTGTGGTGGTCTTTGCAGATTTGAACTGATGCAAGTTAAATACATGCTGCGTAGGTTTTTCAGTGGAGAAGGGGTAAGAGAATCCACTTTCAGTCTTGTCATTCCAATATATTTCTCTTTCAACAATCCTAGAGATACATTCTTCTGAAGAAGCATGCTGTGAATTTCAGGAGGTTCTTGCATAAAAATAGAGAAGTTTTCAAAATGCTTGATACTACCATTTTAATTGTACCTGCATTAGAAAAGATTAATTTTTTCCTTTTTTTTTTTTTTTCCTCTCATGCTTCCCACAGGTCATAAATGTTGATGGAACAATGAGGAAAACCCTTCTAGAAGATAAGCTCCCACATATATTTGGGTTCACGCTGCTGGGAGATTACATCTACTGGACCGACTGGCAGCGGCGAAGCATTGAAAGAGTTCACAAGATAAAGGCTAGCAGAGACATCATTATTGATCAGCTGCCAGATTTAATGGGCCTTAAAGCAACAAGTGTTACCAAAGTGTTTGGTAAGCATGAGGAATCATCTGCAGGAGTTTCTAGATGGGCCTGCTGGCTTGCTTTCATTAAGCAACTCTTGATTGCTTGTAATGAGAGTAACTATGGTCTCGTATGTTTGAATCATTTTAAAGGGAAACTGCACTTACTGTTTATAAAGTTGGGAAAATACAGTGTTGCAAAAGAAATGTGGGCTTCCAGTTTTTAGTGGCATTTGACATGTCTTCCACAGTTTTATTCCTGCCCCCAATCTATAGGAGTCATTACTTCTGGTGCTTACAGAATTGCTCCATTTTCTGCTGCTCTTTTCTTCCAGAACAAAGTCCCAGTGATGTTCAGTTACCAAAATGCCTTTTGCTAAGTCGGGTGCTATAGGCAGAGTTAGCGGTTATTACAGCATTGCCTCCAAGAACGTGGCACTTGAATATTCAACTTTTAACACCTAAATTGTAAATCTAAGAGTTGAATTGTGCCCTTAGCATAGGATCAGCAGGTGGAGCTCGGGGTTCTGCCACCGTGTCTGCTGGAAGGTGCAGGCAGTGTGTAGGCTCTCTGCCGGCTCTGCAGTGGCGTGCGTCGCAGGACCTCATGGCTTCAGCAGTAACTGGTGAGAGGCACGTGTTCACCACACGTCTGTCTGCTACCGGGAACACTGGAGCCTGGGCACAGCAGTGAACAGATGCATTGGTCACCTATTAAAATTACTGAGAGTAGGTGCAACAGAATCACGTGAAGTAGGTTGACATGTTACCCCCTGCAAGTACACAGATCTCCAGCCTTTCAGGAAGCTTTACTTGAAGGATAATCAAGTCCTCAAGCTGCAAGTTACAGCAGCAGTCTGAACTAAGTATGCCCTAAAAAGGGAAAATGAAAAGAAACCTGGTTGAGACTGATTTTGGAGATTTTTTTGTGTGGCAACAGTCTATAAATACCTAAATCTTTGGTTCCAGCAAATGGGGGAAGGTACTCATTTATCTTTTGGTCCTTACGTTCCCCTGCAGATTCCCTCCCCATCTGGTCATGGTTGTTGGCATGAAAAAATAAGTGTGGGATTGTGGTGATCTTGTCGAAGCTGCTTCTGCTAAGGAATCTTCTCAGCTTTAAACTAAACAGCTGGGAAAAAACTGCAGTTGTCCAGCTCTTTTCTCACCATTTTGTATCATTGAATATTCGTAAAACTGGTCGTTTCAAAGAGATACAATGATGGGGTATTTGGCCAAAAATAACCAGACTGAACATGTGTGTAATTATGTGCCTTCAGAGAAGGAATTTAATCTTTGGGGAAACTGGGAGGATATGTTTGTAGCTGTTATTTGTACTACAGGAGGGATAGGGCCAGCTTCCTAATCCGTGGGTAGTGGAAAAGAAACAGTTTTGAATGTTTGGGTTTTTTTTAGAATTCTCTGCTGACAACATAGTGTTAACTTATTTTGAAAAAATTATAATTACACTGCGTTTCCACCTAGCCTCTCCCCCCTCCCCTTTCCCCCTTACCTCCACAATGCACCAATATCTGTTGTGTTTTGGGTTTGTTTTTTTTTAAGGAACTAATTCATGTGCAGAGAACAACGGAGGCTGCAGCCATCTGTGTTTCTTTACACCCCAGGAGGCCAGGTGTGCCTGTCCCATTGGCCTTGAGCTGCTGAGTGACATGAAGACTTGCATCATTCCTGAAGCCTTCTTAGTTTTCACAAGCAGAGCAGCAATTCATAGGATTTCCCTTGAAACCAACAATAACGATGTTGCTATTCCTCTTACTGGAGTCAAAGAAGCATCTGCCCTGGATTTTGATGTCTCTGATAACCGAATCTATTGGACTGATGTTAGTTTGAAGGTATTACTGATGTGTGAATTCCCTGAATATAAAGCCACAGAGCAGTTGCTTTGATCTAACAAAGGTCTCTGTTACATGATCTGTCCTGCAGTTGCTAATGTTGTTATTGAATTGAGTCCAAGGAGACTCTTGGAGATGGAGACAGTTGCATTGTTGAATGCACAGTTGGGTGACAGGCATCTTCCTGCTTCAAATAAAAATCCGAAGTGGTGTCTGCTCATACCAAATGCCTAAGTCTTGGATGCTGCATGTGTTGCATCCATATATGTATCCGTTGTAGAAAAGCTGTTTTCGTGTCACATGGCAGAGTAATTTAAACGTCGAGCTTGGCAACCCACTGAGCTCTCTAGTCTCTTCCAGTTTTGACTTGGAAGGCAATTTTACTCAATAGTAACGTTTGGCAAGTGAACTTTGGATTGGTTGTCGTCAGTCTGTGGCTCCAGCTTGGCAGAGGAAAGGCCAGGGAACTTGTCCAGTCCCCTCCATGCTGTGAGAAGCCCCCACCTGCCCCCAGTTCTGTCTCAGTGTTCCCCAGCGTTTGACATTTCCCGTGATGTGTTTGGTTCGCATCCAGGAGCATGCTAAAGCACGTTCAGTGTTCGTCAGCGTCACTTTGCTTTTTCAAGTGAATTAAGTAATGGTAGAAAATGACACATTCACTTCTGGAGCTGAATTCTTCTGTTTAGCATCTTAATAGGTTTTCCAAGAGCAATCAAAGTTTCCTTGCCAGTGTGCCTGAGCCGTAATAGGGAAAAGCTTGCCCCTGGTGCCTGCAGGGCACGTGCAGTTTCCATAGCCTCTCTGCGAAGACTAATGAGGGTTGTGCTTCAGCGTTACCAGTGCTGCTGGCGGTGGGGATACCTTGCCTTCAGGAACAGTGCCAGTGCAATAAATCAGCGTACTGCAGACACAGTTGCTAAATAAATCTCACGCAAGAACGTGGAGAGCTGGAGCTGTGGTCGTCTTAACCATCTGTAGTGGAAAATGTGTTACCAGCATCAGTGTGTAGCTCTCTGGGCAGAACTGGAAAACATTTTACTTGCTTGTGACCTCTTGAATTATCCACAGTCTGTATTTTCACATATGTCTCAGCGTATGTTTCGGCACGTCTGGGTTTTCATTCCCCCTGCCCCCCCACCTCCCGCAGCAGGTAGGGTACCTTCTGAGCCCGTGGGCATCTCCCTTTCCTTTGGTGACCACCACTTCCCTCACCTCTTTGTGCCTCTGGCTATATGAGGACTTGTTTTCCAAAAGGGGTTATACTTCTTCTGAGGTGTGGGTTATACCTGTGAAAATATACTACATGATTTCTGGTTTTGACGTTTTCCTGTAAAAATAGAAAATCTCATCTATAAATTAATTTTTTCTAAAGACATACAAATACGTCAAATATATATTTATATATATAAAAATAAAATAATAAGATTGTTTATCGAATTATTAAGAAATTGATAGCTGGAATATTAGCAGGCATGTGGAGTGTTGATAGCAAGGGTGGGTAATTGTACATTGGTCCTGGACGTTACCAGCGATTTACCAGGGGGTCGTTTCAGTGCTCCTTTTTAGGGGTGTCTTCCTTACATACAGAATATGTACACAGTCCTTGCATGTGGTTTTTTCCCAACACACTTGTTGAGTGTGTGTAACTAAAACGTAGGTGGGATCAGCAAACTTGATCATGAGAAACAATTTCATTCAGATTTCTCAGAATTGAGATGTGTTTCTGAGACTTAAGACATTACAACAAATTTTTATTTTATTTTAAAAATAACAAAGTTATTTTTAAAAAGCAAGCTTTTTGTGTGCAAATAGAAGAGGGGGAGAAAGGGCAAGGAAGAATCTGCAGATACATAGTTCTTTCTGAAAATCATACTTTTTTAAGATGTCTTGGACTGGTCATCAGAAACCGCTACCTTTCTGAAAATTCAGGTCTTTTTATCTGGTGAATTGCTATATATTTTTTTTGACAACAGAAATGTATTTTTAAAAACGTAATGCTGGCTGATTTTTTTTCTTACTCATTTCTTTTTGTACGCTAAACTTCATAATGATTATTCCTTTTATTTCAGTGGGATGTCTGTAATCGCTCTTAATATTTTTACACAATTGTTTTCCAGACCATAAGCCGAGCTTTCATGAATGGGAGCTCTGTTGAACATGTGATCGAGTTTGGGCTGGATTATCCCGAGGGAATGGCTGTAGACTGGATGGGAAAGAACCTCTACTGGGCAGATACTGGAACGAATCGCATTGAAGTGGCCCGCCTGGATGGGCAGTACAGGCAGGTCCTGGTGTGGAAGGACTTGGACAACCCAAGGTCTCTGGCTCTTGATCCTACCAAAGGGTAAGGGACAGTGGTGTTCGTCCGAGCTTTGTGCGCGTGTTCTTGTATGTGACAAGCCAAGGGGCAGTTTGTATATCCCTGTTTCTCCAGGGTCTTCCAAAAGATGATAAGCGCTCCACAACCCTGTGGTCACAATGAAAAATTAAGAATTGTCAATCATATTTTTCTACCTTTGTCTAAAAAAAAGGAGTACTGTAATACTGCACATAACCACATGCATTATCCCTATTTTTTTCTTTTTAAAGAACTGAAAATAAATTTAGAAAAATCAAGGTGTGCAGCTAAACACAGTCTTACCTACTGATGTCCTCTTCTTGTTCGTCTCGCGGCAGATACATGTACTGGACTGAGTGGGGAGGCAAACCGAGGATTGTGCGAGCCTACATGGACGGAACAAACAGCATCACTTTGGTGGACAAAGTGGGTCGTGCCAATGACCTCACAATTGATTATGCGGACCAAAGGCTATATTGGACTGACTTAGACACAAGCATGATTGAGTCATCAAATATGCTAGGTAATCTAGTGTTAATTACACCAGCCAGTACAGAAATAGGCATTGGCCGTACTAAAACAATTGAATAATATGAAATTGGAGTAATATAATCGATATTAAATCTGTGAGTATTTTTTAATGAGAATAAATTGAGAATTAAATGTTTAAGGAGATTAAAATAAACTTCCTACATTAATAATGATATGATGATTTATAATGATGGTGAGAGATGTTCTAATTTCTCTGTATTGATACGAAACGGGCCGTGTTTGTTACACCATACCTTGTTTTGCTCACCAAAGCAGAGGTGACTGCTGAGTTTCTCAAGGTGGGGACAACTTATAGGTCCACTGTAAACCACCCCTGACTTTTCAGTCTAGACATTGATTTTCTCATGAAGTCATGAAGAAGAATCTCTGTCTCCAGCTTCGGGCAAGTTGTATTAGTTCAAAACCAAAACACTGCTTGTGTTTCCTGCACTCTGAAAGGCGGTGCAGCTACTTCTGCAGTGTATTGTAACATGTTTTGGGCACAACTCTACACATTTTCGTATCTTCATTTTGTTTATGTATACAAGGGGTGTGCTAGGGTTCACTAAACATTCACTTTGGTATTGACATGATAAGTAACTGGGTAAAAGAAGGGAGTTGTGTTTACTGCAGATGACGTAGAGTTTTTGTGTCATCCAGGTGTCTTGTAAATGTTAAATGGTCTTCAAGGTTTTACTTGGCGCAGATAGGAATTCCTTCTTGAGCAAGCAGAGTTTGCGTGAGTTTCCAAATGCCACGCAGTGAATCAATGATAGGATCAGAAACAGAATCCAGAAGTTCCTGACCTGACATCCTATCCCTGTTCCATTTCCAAGGAGAGACCTTCCTGAGATGGGAATTAATGCCGCTGGGATTCCAGTGTAAAAATCAAAGTTTATGTGGCAGAGCATATGGTATATAAGCAAACTCCTACAGGATTGTTACAGCAATGCTCTGATTGATGATATGTGCCATTTTCCTGCAAGTTTTGGGGGTTTTGTTTTATTGTTGTTTTTTTTTTTTTAAATCTGTGAAAGCTACCATTAGGGTGGGAGAATTTTTTTTTATGGTGTTACTGTCTGTGCATATCTTCAGAATATAGAGAACATACTAAGCTCAGGAAAACAGAAAATGTGGTACAGTTTTGGATTCTGAGGCTATCACTGATTTTGCATTTCTTGTATTTGTTGCTTTGGGATGACAACTAGTGAATGAATGGTTAGAAATTGCAGTAAGATTGTTTCTGTGTCTAGAGCTGGGGTTTTTCCCTCCAAAGGGCCTAATCTATCAAAGCTCTTGCTGAGCTGCTGCATTATGCTTAGGAGAAACCAAATAGCCAGAGGCAAGCTTGAACTAGAAACTGATTGTGGCATTGAGAAGAAATGCAAGATTTAAATCATCTGTGGTAAATGAAACTGGTTCTAAAGCTGAACCTACTGCTAAGATGTATTTGTGGTGAGAAAGCAGAAGGATGAGCACTGAAGCTAACTGTCGTATGATGTCTTTTTAGTTAGCAGATTTTTATGAAGACTCGGGCAGACTCCAAGCAGGTGGGCTTGTAGGGAAAAGAAATGCTGTTGGGCTTGGCCTGCATTAGGCAGTTGCCAGGAGAGGTCTCAATGAGCATGGCTGATCGAAGCATCTGCCCCACCAGCAAGGAACAGAACACTCTCAAAGTAGATGAATGAATGCTGTCCCAGCTTAATCTTGGGCGCTATAACCGTTACCAGGAAAAAAAATCACTCTGAAGAGATTTTCCTGCATCTGCCAACTCTCAAAATTCAATTAGACAGCTTATCTGCTTTCTTTGAAAGAACCTATACCCTGAATTCATCACTGTGGACCAGAATTGTTCTAAGAATTACCTGAGAGTGTGCAGGATATCTGTGCTCCTAACTTGGACACTTTAGATGCCTAAAAGTAGTTGGGAAGGTTGCCTCTATCCAGATTTCATTCTGGAGTTTGTAGGGAAATGGCTTCATGTTCTAGTTTTTGGGGGTTTTCATTCCCTCTGCAGTCTTGGCCAAATAGGAGAGGGCACGATGGAAAGTAGGGCAGGGGAATCAAAATGAGACTGTAGAATCTAGATTGGACATTTGAGGCAGAAGGGGATGATGCTGACGAAGGCTACATCTTCATTTGATGCAAAGTGGCAGAGATTCGTAGAGGTTTGTGCTTGAAAAAGTTTAGGAAGGTGATTTACAATAAGACTTTATCTACTTTAGTGTATTGCATCTCTGGCACAGGCCATCTAATGTTCTAGAAGGTGTTAAATTTGTTATGAATGTCGCTAACTGAGCCACCGAACGTGGGAGTATTGGGACTGCTGCCAGACAAATGGTTTCCTAATCTCTTGGGGGAGCTGATTGTTGAATTGCACTGCAAAACGTTTGTGTTTCTTGAGAGAAACACCCTAATTTCTCATAGCTGTGTCACTGTGAGTCTCAAGTTTGTTGTATGTTGTTGCTTTCGTGTATATTAATTGGGTTTTTTACTGGCCTAAGTGATTCCTGGAGCTGATGGTATTCTTGAATATGTTTTCCAATATCTATTTGGGCTGATAAGACTGAGGCATACAGAGTATTTATTATTTAAACGACGATACACTGGCACAGTTTCAAATTGCTCTATAGGCAAGAGGGTATTAGGGTGAGTTTTTTGAATGCAACTGTTTAGATTACCTTGTGAGCAGATACTGCTTAATAATGAATTTCATGGTGCTGACTTGAGAAATGAGGGTTTATTTTAAAAAGAGAAGAAACTTTTTCATTTCATGACTCGGGAATTGTCCTTTAGCTGATAATCCTTATTTTTGCAGGACAAGAACGAGAAATCATAGCAGATGATCTACCTCATCCATTCGGATTAACCCAATACAGCGATTACATCTACTGGACAGACTGGAATCTTCACAGTATAGAAAGAGCAGACAAGACCAGTGGGAAGAACAGGACACTTATCCAGGGCCATCTGGATTTTGTGATGGATATATTGGTCTTCCATTCTTCACGTCAGGACGGCTTGAATGATTGTGTGCAAAATAATGGACATTGTGGCCACTTGTGCCTTGCCATACCGAATGGATTTAGGTGTGGCTGTGCTGCTCATTATACCTTGGATCCCAACAGCAGGAACTGTAGTTGTAAGCCTCTTCGTTTGCTATTCTGTTCTTCAGTGCTCGTGGCTCCTGGGTGCTTGCCATCCCTTTCAGAACAAAAAGGGAAGGGGTATCACAAGTCTATTTCAATGGTTCCGGCTTTAAAGGTGACCTTTAAATTTGAAGATGGAGGATGGAGTTTTACACCCATTTTTATGACATGCATTAGGGCTGACAATTTGTATTTCAAATCTTAGAAATAACAGCGCTGTCACGTCTAGTCTTTTTGTTTTACTGGGCTTTCTAGGTGATCCAACTGTGTGATTGAAACTTTCCTGATCCTTACCTAAGTGTGTAGGTGGGTGGAAGAGAAATTCTAAACAAAAAATATCTTTTTCTCTGAAGTCAGCATCCCAAATAGTGCAGTTGCTCTTGCAATTCCTGCGTTTTCTCCCTGCGCATGATGATATGGGCCTGCCGGGTCAGTCGTTGTCCGATAAGAATTCAAGTTTCTAGTAAAAACAGCAGATGAACAGAAAATGGACTGTTGACTTAAAAAAATAAACCAACAAAGCTTCAGGTATCCTGGCACAGTAGCATATAAGGAAATTTTAACTGGATGAAAGGATGGGTTTAGGAAAGGCAGGTCCTGCTTGACTGACCTGATCTCATTCTGTGACAAGATGACCCGCTTAGTGGACAAGGGAAAGGCTGTGGTTGTTGCCTTCTGGACCTTGGTAAAGCCTTTGGCACCGTCTCCCACAGCATTTCCTGGAGAAACCGGCTGCTCATGGCTTGGGCAGGTGTACTTGTACACTGGGTGAAAAACTGAATGGAGTTACACCCCACTGGCACCGGGCCCAAGCGGTGTCCCCAGGGCTCGGTGCTGGGGCCGGTCCTGTTTAATGCCTTTATCGATGATCTGGACGAGGGGATCG
>JAVJGJ010000002.1:33471880-33521034 GCA_035590215.1 Microhierax caerulescens | reverse complement strand
TCGGTGCTGGGGCCGGTCCTGTTTAATGCCTTTATCGATGATCTGGACGAGGGGATCGAGTGCACCCTCAGTACATTTGCAGATGACACTGAGCTGGGGGGTTGTTGATCTGCTGGAGAGCAGGAAGGCTCTGCAGAGGGATGTGGTTTAGTGGTGAACTTGGCAGTGCTGGGTTAACGGTTGGACTCCATGATCGTAAAAGTCTTTTCCAACCTAAATGGTTCTGTGATAATACAGCAAGACCTGTGACTGTGTGTTGGCACTGTCACTGGTGTTACTTAAATTCCACATGAGGAACATAGTTACTTTATAACATGAAAGGGGAATGCTTCCTGGGTGGGAGTGTGCACGCTTACCCTCCAGAAGTACACAAAGACACATTTTCAAGGTAAAAGAAAAAATCTCCGATTATGAATGACTTTATTGTGAATATAATTTTCCCTCTGGGATTTTGTCCTAAATATTGTCTTCTGTGTGAATGTATTTTGAACCGTGTGAGCTGCCTTTTCTTATGCATTCCATTTCGGCTTGTTTCAGCACCTGCCAGCTTCCTGTTGTTCAGCCAAAAATCTGCAATCAGCCGGATGATCCCAGATGATCAACAAAGCCCAGACATCATCCTGCCCATGCACGGTCTGAGGAATGTCAAAGCTATTGATTATGATCCCTTAGATAAATTGATCTACTGGGTGGATGGACGTCAGAATATTATAAAAAGAGCCAAAGACGATGGCACACAGGCAAGTTTATATGGTGCATATAGTTTTGTATCTGTCTTGTAGCGTGCTTTGTACTTTACACTTGACTTTCCTCTTCTGCCCCCTGTACCAAGGAATCATCGGTTTAAACTTTACTCTTGCCAGTACTTCTTCACGTATATTCCATTTATACGTAAAAATTACTGAAGGCTTTTAGGATAGTGGTTTTAATTTATGCACAAAGAAATATCGTAGAATGTAGCACCTCATATGTATCTGAAACTACAAGCCTTGAATTGCAGTCTTTAGTTAGGAATGGGCACTGAAGTGGGGCAGACTCACTGTTCATACTCAGGAGAGATAAATCATATTCTAAAATCAATATTGTTCATGCCAGTGGTGTGGTGATATTGTCATCATTGTAAAGCGCTCTCAAAATGAAAACTCAGCTATCCAAGCTGTAGTTAAGCCCTGACTGAATGTAGAGTTGATTGCTTTACCAGATAGGGATAGGCTCATCCACATGCTTAATTGTTCTACTGGGTTGGGGACGTTTTTCTTTCATGCTAGTTATTCACACAACAGTGGAAAGAAGTGTACTGTTCTTCCCGGCAGTGTTATGTGTTAACACAGCTTAACTCCCAAGCCATGATAACAGACTCTTTAAAAACTGTGGTTTGAATAAGAATATAAAATGAAATGGAGAATGGCCAAGGTATATTTTCCTAGTTCTGGGGCAGTCCTATCTAAACAGTACAATGTGGTATCAGTGGAAATAGACAGATCTGTTCATGCATCAAGGCACTCAGTTTTTATCATTTCCTTTAAAGGGAGAGATGACGATTTTATTTTTTTGCCATTTCTTTTAAGATTGAGAGGAGGCATGTTGGGATGAGCAGCTAGCTGGGTTGTGGATGAATTTTGAAGAAGTTTTGCTCTTGCTCTTTCGGATTATGCTAGGTGCTAATTGTTGTAATCTAGCTTCTCTTTGGTACTTGCTAGGTGCAAATTGCAATGGAGATTCGTTTGCTCTGTGTTTTTCTCTACCTTGGTCACACAGCTTTGAAGATGCAGATCCCCTACAAATTTTGACTTCCCAATTTTCACTAACTGTATTTACTTACTTTTGCTAAATGTGCAAATGATGCATATGAATTTCATACCTGGGTAATGTTACCTTTGATTTCAGGAGAAGAATTATTTCTTTTTATTTCTAGGCATACTGTCAAGACAAAATAGGGATAAAAGCTTTATATAAAAAGAAAAAAGCCTGTATGTCACTATGCAGAACTTGGGCTGCTTTAAACCAAATTGTGGAAATACAACTTTCACAAGGAATGCTCTGTTGGGTAATTAATTTAACTTAAGCTGAGCATGGAATGGTGTCTTCAGCTTTCTTGACCTGTGGGAACTTTTTCTGGTGCTGTTTTTGTGTTTGGATCGGGAGCACTGCATTAGGACACTTAAAGAAGCCACCACTTTCCCCTCACTATTACCATGTCACCAGAAGAGTCACCTTTGAGGGCTGCTTTGATGCCTGAAGTCCTGCCAGCAGTATTGTATTCCTGCCCCAATGGCACTGGTATCGGCTGTATGCTAGAGGAGCCTGTGTCATGTTAAACAAACAGAAATATTATTTTACTTTACAGGTTTTTTCGTATGCTCTAGTGCTCTTCACAGAAGTAAAGTACTGAAGTCTGTGTTAGTATTCAACATAGAGTTAAAAAAGTGTAGTAAATAGCATGTTAGTTAGATTGGAAGGTGTTGAAGGTGATGATTCTGTGAAATTGGCAATAATGTCGGGGTCTGTAAGGGCCATCATACAGGCAGGAGGGTGACAGCAAGGGAATGTTGTTAGTATGGGTACGAGGCAGAGCTGTAGCTGTCTGACATGCAGGCAAACAGAACCAAGTTTCATTAAAATATTTCAGTTTTTAAGAGAAGCCAGGACTTAAAGAAAATCAGTATCTACTACACTACAAATAATTAAGTAGGCAGAGATTGTAACTGTGTAACAGTTCAGGGCTGGCCTGAAGGCTGCCTTGTTTCTTGCATTGTTCCATTCAAGTTGGTTCCATGCATAAACATTCACTATTGTTTTCTTCCATCTCCTGCTAATGAATTCTACTTACAGGAGGTGCCACAACTGCTTTCTGGGGAGTTTTTCATAATCTTCACAAATTTTGTCCAGCTGTTTTTCCTCTGATTTACAGTTTGAATCAAATCTTTTTTTGTTGAGCTGTATCGTATTTCTTGTATTGGTTGTTTCCTTGAGGGGAGATTTAGGTGTTTCTGGACCGTCAGGTAAACCATGCTCTCCGTGCAGTTAGTGTTCTTCAGTCCATAAGCAGAATAATGACTGGAAATGGTTTCCCCTATGTTGCCTTGCAGCCCTTCACTGTCATGAGTACTCCAAACCAAAGCCAGAACCCAGAGAAGCAGCCACACGATCTCAGCATCGATATATACAGCCATACCTTGTACTGGACCTGTGAGGCCACAAATTCAGTCAACGTCCACAGGCTGAACGGCGAGTCAATCGGGATGGTGCTGCGAGGGGATCACGACAAGCCCAGAGCCATTGTAGTGAATGCAGAGCGAGGGTGAGGTTCCTTCCTGTACCTTGTACAGAGCGCTCTTGGAGTGTATGTCAGCTATACGTGTGAACCTTGTGTTGCATCTCTATATTTTTCTAAGAATTTTTGCATATTTGATTGTCCAGGATGTAGGTGACTGCTTGTCCGATTCTGGCTTTTAAAGGTATCCAGCTTTCTCTTACTGTTCTCTCCTTTGCCGCCGCCTCTGGTGTGCCAATTAGGTGTTCACACAGCCATGTGGTTGGTTGTAGTGAAGAACCAACCCAGGCAGTGAAAGCAAAGCAAAACCATCTTGTCCTGTTTGCTGTCCGAGGAAAACCAAGAGAGTTTGCACTGTGCTTATATCAGCTGGGGATCTGGCTCATAAATGTTTGGACATCGTAAAACAAATGTTTCCAGGGGGAAAAAAAAGGAATCCTATGACACAACTATTCCTGATGATGTAATAGTATGAAGTTAAAAAAACCCAAACAAACCCCTTATGTCCTATACATTTTTAAGTTAGTTCTGTCTTGAGTATCTCAAAACAGTCTGAAATGAATTAAAACAGATAGGATGTACTAGAGTGATTTCCCACAGAAAGAAAACATGTTGTTTTGCTGCAAAGCAGTTTTGGTTAGATTCAGCAGACCCCACCTCCGCTTGAGGTGGTTAGCAGCTTCATTCTTAGAGGTCAAAGATGGTCCTTTACTGTTCTCTTTAATAAGTTAGATGCTTAAATCCCAGTTTACTAGTAAGTGGCTTACCATGTGCTTGACAGATGTCAAATTACAGTATTTTGTAACTGTGTGGATACAGTAGTACCCAGAGACTCTTATCTGGAGCATGTATTGGATTGGTATTTTATACAACACTTGGTATACTTTGCACAGTTCAAAAGCTGGTGTGGGGAGAGGAGGATTAGAGGAAAGATTCTAATCTCATTGGGACTAAAGTCACTTGGACATAATTTGTATTTATAAAAGCTTATCTGCTTTCTCCATTAAAATAGGAGTTTGGGTTTGTTGATCTCTAAAACTCTCAACTTCTCTAGTCAAGTTTTCAAATGATTTCAAGATAAATCTGTTTTTAAATTAAAGGAGAAAAACATGGGGGAGAGACCATGCTGAACACTGTGACTACCTGGGAGAGCTGTATGAGTGATCTGTGTACTGAGCTTCTGCCTTAGTTCCAGAAATTCTCCCTCCCACCTCTCCCTTGGCTGCGCGCTCTGCCTGCTGCCTTTCCTTGTTGCACCATTGTGAAAGCTGTGAGCAGCGTAGCCCCCTGCATTTAGGGAGTTTGCCCGTGTTACCCTCCACTGACAAAATGGTGCCCTTTTCCCTGAGGGAATTCTCAGCTCATCATGTGGGTGCACAAGCCCCTTTTTCTCTGTGCAGAGGGAGGGCAGAGGCTGAGGCAGCAGGGTACGTGCTGTCCTCAGTGGTTCTTCCTTCTGTGATCTTTGCTCCTCTCAGGTTTCATAGGCCCTCCCAGGTTTTGTAGGACCTTCTGCTTGCTGAGAAAGAAGGTAACCCAGAAGGAGAGGAGGTGACGGTTAAATGCTGCTCGTCAGAAAGAGCTGATGGGCTTTGATTCACAGGTGGGGCCAGCTTTACCCAGGGATAGCTGCAGGACATCTGTGCTGGGCTCCTACAGCCGCCCCCTCCACTGCGGGACCAGTGCTGAGTGCCGAGGTGTTCCGTGGCCTGGTGTATGAAGGACAAATGCCGTTAATGTCAGGCTATCTCAGTGTGCCAGTTAGCAAATGTTTGGGGCTCTGCAGCTGACCGATGCGGATCTTTGCAGCTGGGAGCAGCAAAGAAAAAAAAAGGTCACCCCTGTGTAAACCACTCCCAGTTCCAACACAGAACCTGTGTTGCAAGGTGAGTTGCCTCCCTTCCGAAGCTCTCAGTGAAGCAGCTGCTATCTTTGTTCTCAGGTACATGTACTTCACCAACATGCAGGAGCGAGCTCCCAAGATCGAGCGTGCAGCCCTGGATGGCACAGAGAGAGAAGTGCTTTTTACAACTGGCTTGATCCGACCGGTAGCACTGGTGATTGACAACAAACTTGGAAAGCTTTTCTGGGTGGACGCAGATCTGAAGCGCATCGAAAGCTGTGACTTGTCGGGTATGTGGTATGCAGTTAAACGTTTGGAGCGCACTGTGTGTATGTATAGGACCTCATTCCCTCTTTGATGCTGACCCCAGTAAGTTCCATCTCCACTGCTGCCAGTTCTGTGTAGGCAGTCACAGATTACAATTGCTGGTGGGCTTCCATCTTTGATGTGATCGGAATAAACGTGTCTATAATGATTGGCACCTTCCAAGAGAGCCATTTGACTTCTGATATGTTCTGAAAGCAGCTCTTGAAAGAATACATATAAGTAGGTGTTGCCAGTCATGGAACCCTTAAATCACCTCCCCCCTGCCCTTTTTTTTTATCTTATGGTTTGAAAAGTTTGCCCAGCTCATCAGTTTTTCTTTCTCTGGAGTTTACAGCTTAGTACATCAAGGTAGCTTGAAAAAGAAACAGAAGGAGGGGGAAGGAAGAGAAGAAGGAAGAAGGCGGAGAAAGGCAAAACAGTGGACAGAGGTCAATCCAATGCAGTTTTTCTGTACTAGTAAAATAAAGCGTTACTCCCTGGCCATAGCAATAGCATCACGTGGGTCTTGGAACACGCTGTTCATCAGTGATGTTTAAAAGCACTTGGTGCTAAAGAAGTGCAGAAATGGGCTCGCTTATCTGGTGAGCAGTGCAGCATAGAGGATCCGGTGGCCCTACTTTCTGACTCATGATTCATTCTCTCATCATCATCATCTGTGTATCAAGAAATGAAACTCCTAAAGGAAGTGCAGAGAGAAGCAAACTAGCATGAGGGGGTGGAAGCTGGGCTGTTCTAGTGATTGGCATTTGCTGTAAAAGGTTTTCGGTGGCTCCTTTCTTCTGGCCATCTAGTCACATCCCTCCCTTGTGTTGTAAAGAAGCAATGAACTAAAATGGGAGAAAATTGTTCACTTTTTTACAAGGACAGTTTGGTTTTGAGCACCTAAAACTGGCTCAAGGTCGGAATCGGGTCTCTTCTGCCAGAGAGAGGGCATAAAAACATGAAGCTGGAGCTGGGACGGCAAAGCAGCCTATGTCTTTCATCTGTTACCAAACTGGATAGGGGAGTATTGTCAAACTGCCTGTCTAGCCACAAAATGTCCCATCCAGGACAGGTGTCAGAGGACTTACAAAAATTTGTAGGAGAAAAGAAGATAGGAGGGAGACAAGATTTGACCTATGGAACAACCCATGTTTGAGAAGAAAAGGCTGACATAGTAGGACGTGTAACAGAAAATGCATCAGAGATACTGAGGTGTTGTCTAGTGAGGAAAGAAGTGCTGTAGGAGCACATGCAAAATTAAAATGACAGGACCGAAAAGCTTCATGTCATGCAGGTGTTGCGGCTGAAGTGGTACCCACAAACACAAGAGAGAGAGGAGAGGCACCAAACACAATTATGTGGAAATCATATGGTTTGGGAGAGGGGGGTGTACCAGGGACGAGGTAAATGAGTTGAGAAGGGAGAGAGGGATCAGTAACTGGAGCTGCTACTGATAAAAGGGTGGCTCCCACCTAATAGGAAGCCGTATTACTTAACGAAGCTGTAGCATACAGTGGCCCTGGCTATGCCTAGGTCTACTTTGTATGTACATCAACATCCTTTTTGATTTAGCACACGTGCCAGGCTGTGACTCAGCAGATGGGGGTGGGCAGGGGCCGGGTGCTTCTTGCTTTCATGGTACAGGTTGGAAAATGGACGGTGTTCTCACGTAGTACAGCACAAAATGCAGAGGAGTCTGTTTATTGTTGGTGTAGATCTAAGTGCTGAATGACAAAGACCTGGCAGTAGGACTTAGGTAAACATATAGGAATAAATCAGCGGCTAGGCCACCACGTGGTGGTAGCTGTGTCCTGTGATTGCATCTTCCTTTGCATTCTTCCTTTTTGTGACATTAAAACTCCACGTAAGCATATGTTCACATACTGGATATTTATTTTAATCCAATTCTTTGGATCTTTTTACAGGGAAAACTCATCTTTTTGTGTTTAAAATTGAACCAAAGCTTTTAGTGTGCATTTGATGGGGTCACAGCTAAAGAATCCGACCCTATAGGTAAGATGGATGCAGGAGGAAGCTACAGGATTAGCAGAAAACAATGTTTATTAGCTAGCAGACATGTATCCTGTAGCCAGAAAACTGTGGTTGTACTTGATCCAGCTGAACTGTAATTTGATTCACAGAGCTGTTGATTTTTTAAATAAGTTAACAGCTTTTTATAAAAAAAAAATATTTTACAGTCTTGCATCACAACTTCAGAAGAAATTTGGCAGCCAAAGTTATGTTTGGTTTAATTAGTTCCTCTAAAAAGTATTTTCCGAGCAAAACACTTCAAAATGGGCATATATTAGCAAAAGGATTTTAGCATAGGCTGAGGCTGCTGCATAAAATGGCCCAAGATTGTGTCTAGCATCCTTCATGCCAGTTAGACTGGTCTAGACAACCTTATTCCTTCATAGAACTTGGGATGTGACATGGTCATGGAGGTTTCTGAAGCTTGCACTACGCCCTGATTAACAGCATCCTGCTAAATCATGGAATAAACTCAAATGTCCAATGCTTAATTTTCAGAGGGGGATGAAAACTATAAACCAGACTAATGGTTTTCTTTATGAGGTTCTTGAATTTTTCTGTTGGAGTTGTTGATGTTTTTTAGACATTCATAAACCATTTGCAAATAGCTTGTCTGCCACACCAGTCAATTAAAAATTTTATATTATTGTTGGAGTGACTGGAAAAAGCATAAAATTGCTGTGGTGAAAACACGCTTTGTTTTCAATTAGACTCTAAATAGAGGAATTGTGTGTCCTTCCAGCTTAATGTTCTTTGCATTTAACTATTGATTTCCCTCTTGAAAAGACTATACATCTGTTTCATTCTGGGAAACAAAGTATTTAATTACTATGGGAATTCAACACTTCTCTACTTGTAACATGTTTTCTTTTTTTCTAACCATATCTGTTGAAAATAATATCTTTATTCAGATTGAATTTTTCATTTTGATCATTCTTCTGAACAACAATTTAATGGTGTCATCCAGTGCTGTGTGCCCTTTGCCTCTCCTTCTAAAATTATTCATTTAGGACTGTTATTTAGTCAAGATCAAATCCAATGTATTTATAGTATAAATTAATCACTTTATCCAGTGCTACCTCCAGCAGCTTCCCAAATCACCAATGTTCAGCTTTTTTGCAGATGAGGGGGGAAAAAAAAGATGATGTTTGATGTACCCCACCAGCACCCATTAAATGGAGCCTGTTTTAGGCCTGATTTGGGGGGCTGCTCACTTGTGAGCGTCCCCTGACGCTTCAGGTATTCCCGATTTCAGATGCCTTCAGGATATCCTTCAGGAAACCAGCCTACCTTTTATTTCTAAATGGATGAGCAAATGTAGCACTTAAAAACATAATGAAAGCAGAAGGAGCCTTCTTGATACCGAGTTGAAATGAGGCTGTCATATTCTTGTTGTATCCTGAATGCAGCTGAAAACTGTGCTTTTGGGTCAAAATGTGAGGCTTAGTCTGGCAAAAGAACAGTTGTCTTTGAAAATGCAACGAAAGTGAAGTTTGTAAGAGCTCAAGGTTCTCAGCAGGTTGCCAGGCAAATGACCAAAGCGCCCTGTGCTTTGTTCACTGAGAACCTTATGTCAAAATGTTTCTGGATATTTCTAAATGTTAAGACCCGTTCAGGAGAAGACAGAGAGCATCTCAGGGACTGCACTGCTGGAATAGTACTAATGGTCAGGTTTTCTAGTGAAATCTGTGCAGGTACCTCTGTTCTGTTCTGTTGCTCTTTTACAAGAGTAAAATCCAGCGGTACCTTGGAAGCACGTACAATAATAGACACATCAGATTACAGCCGGGACTGTACTGTCACATACAGTTCATGGATGTTTCTTCCGAAAATGGAATGAAACAAAGACGTCTTCCTTATTGTTTTGGAAACAAAAGAAATTCAGGCCTAAAGAACTAAACCCCAATTGTAAGTCCAAGAATTTCTGCTCTCTCTACAACTCAATTTGATTTGAATGCATGGTGTTTGTCATAACAGTCAAGCAAGAGTCGTTGCAGGTGGTGATCTTATGTGCAAAACTAATAGAATCTGTTAATGAAATAAATGTTACATTCTTATGCTTGGCTGAGCTCTACATAATTTATACAGCAAATTAGTTGAATCCAGTGCTCATAGCATTTTTATAAGGTATCCAGATTCTATGATTAATTTTGTGTAGATAGTCAAAACTTATGTTTTTTAAATGCAAGCAGACGTAAGGTCTTTATTCCAAAATGACATGAGGGAAGCACCAAGTTATGATTTTAGTTTGATCCCTCATTCTTAAAATCAAATATATCCAGTATACATAGGCATACACAGGCTCAAAATGGTTTCTTAATAGAATAATTTGGAATCTCTTGTACACTGTAGACAAGCATAACAAGCAACAATTAAATGCCACTAAGTGTACGGTAGCACACAGTAGACGACTGCAAGCAATTTAAAGTTAAAACCAGTCATAAATGCAATTTTACTTAACCTGATTTTTACGCATTGGCTGAGAGATTTGTACACATTTATGTAGAGCAGAAAACCTGACCATTTGGTAGTGTTCCGTTTAAGAGCATACTGATTTGCTTGGAGTTTGGGTTTTCTGGTTGGTTACCGAAGAAAAAAGAGAAGGTGAAGAAAATGTGGAGCTGTTAACATACGAGCTTTTCTTTTGTGATCGTGTCTCAGTGGTTGTGCTGTAGCATATGAAAGGGTTTGTGTGCTTGCCTCTTGCTTTGCATGATGGATGTGTTTTATTTGAGTAATGACAGTGAAGCTAATTGGTTGTATTTCACTCTTGCTTGTAGATTCCAACAAAATGTACTGCTCGGTGTATTAATGTGTTGTAAAAAATCTGGCCCAAGAGCTGAGTCTCTATGGGTGACACGGGCTTTTCGGGGCTGCACGCAGTTACACGTAACAGAGGATGTCAGCACGAGGCTGACCACGGCTGGCTGGCTGGCCAGTGTGTGCAGGGGTGGGCTGTGTGCCGTACTGTATTTGCTTGCCTTTGTGACATGGCAGCTGGCTGCATTTACCTGAGATGAGGCTGAACAAGCAGAGCCTTGGTCTGCATCAACAAATAAAGCCAGTGACCTTACAGCTAACTATGTTCAGGGTTTGGTTTGGTTTGGTTTAGTTTTGGTTGGGTTTCTTTTTAAGAAATGAGTTAACAAGTCGACTGATGTATAATTGTTCTGTTTTTTTGTTGATCTCAGGTGCTAACCGTGTGACCCTGGAGGACTCCAACATCCTTCAGCCGATGGGACTCACTGTGCTGGGGAATCACTTGTACTGGATTGATCGTCAGCAGCAGATGATTGAGAGAGTGGAGAAAATGAACGGGTACAAAAGGACTAGAATTCAAGGCCGCATTGCTCACCTGACAGGCATTCATGCTGTGGAAGAGCTTGATATGGAGGAATTCTGTGAGTTTCTGTAGATCTGTGATATCTCTCGATTTTGGCACTCTCTCAAAGTCCTCAACCAGCTAAATATTGTAATAACATTGCCCAGTGGGCTTCAAGTAAGCCATGGAGTACTTCCAGCTTGGCCAGTCAGGATCCTAGAAGAGGAGTAGAAACAAGTTCCTCGTTCTTGTCGAGGAGTATTTCTGCTAGAAGAGGTGATTTTGTGGCAGTTAGATACCTGCTTCGTTCAAGCTCACATGATACTGAATTTGCTGTAAAAGCTACTTATTATTATGGTAGTTAATTTTTTAAGCCCAGTAATAAGACCTTTAAAAAGAAAGAAAAGGATTGTACTTGCCTTTTCTCCAGGGGTTTCAGACCCCAGTGTGAAGCATGACTGGTTTGCCTCAGCACAATCAGTGATGTAAAAGTCCCCAGGGAGAGAGGGAGAATGGGCAGGAAGCTCCTACAATGAATTATTGTGGATATGGAATTTCTCTCCATCAGAGGGGGAGCCATTTTAGATGCTCCCTTCTGAAAGGGGTCATGCATACAGGACCTGTTTTTTCTGAACTTAAAAAAAAAAAAAAAAAAGTAAATCAGTTGTGTGTGCCTATGTATCAGTTTTGTGAGAACAGTGAAGTGGAGGGACTAGATATTACAAGCTCTTTAAGGTTGAAGGAGAATTCCTGAGGGTTTTGGGGGTTGGCATTCTGCAGTGACGTGTTAATTCTTCATGCCTGGCTACCCTAGAAATGCAGTTGAGATGTCTAGGTTCCACTGTACATGCAGCCTTCTCCAATCTGCCTTCTCATCCCTCTTCACCTGAGGTCCCAAATTCTTTTTAAAACTCCTTTAAAGGTCTCCATATCACTATGTCTGGGAGAAATATATTCCTCATGAAGTAGTGAATCAGCTTTTGAGCACTGAACTGAAAGATCCTACATTTATCTTCCAGTTAGTTTGTAGTGAAATCTTGGTTACTCGAACAGAAATGGTTTGTGAGTGTGGTTTTGTGAGTTTGCCCTAGCCTAGGGGTAGTTATGATTTCTTTTGTGCTGTTAAATATTCTTTCCCCTGTGTTTCTCCAGCTGTGCATCCATGCTCCCGTGACAATGGTGGGTGTTCACATATCTGCATTGCCAAAGGGGATGGGACTCCAAGGTGTTCATGCCCCGAGCACCTTGTGCTTCTACAGAACCTCTTAACATGTGGAGGTGAGTTCTATTTAACAGTACTGCTCAGCAGTTTACATCAAAAAAGATGGGGATCGAGGTTGCATTCCAAGGCAAAATGTGGATTTACACACAGTGTTTTCCTACACATGGTGTGTTGCATCATGTGTAAATTGACCTTTGATTCTTCTACCAGCTGTTTTCTGCTTCAGTTTCTGGACATATGTGACCTTTCATTGCAAGCCAAATATTCTTGTTTGACCTTAAAATACTTGCATCTTCTACTGAGATTTTTGTAATTGTATGATGTGACAGCTTTAAACAAATGCTTATAAGATGATGGTGCATCAACCCGTGATGACCTAGCAGCAGAAATTGTGCGTATGATTCCCACAGTGTGATACTCCAGTCTTTCAGATGAATTTGGCCTCATAACGTGAAACACTGGACTGCCTGGTTAGGAAATGCAGGCCAAAAGCTCCGTTGCAATCATTTTAGTTGAGGTAGCTCTCCTTTTTCCACATGGTAGACTTTTCCTTTAGACTTCCCTTTTACAATCCCATGATTTTTGAAAATTGTTACATTACACTTGCAGAGGAGGTTAAAAACAAAACAAAACCCCATTGTTTCTTTTTGGGAGGCATCATATCTTAAATCATTTGGCTCTGTTGGTCCTCTTGACTTCCTTTTATGTATTCATTTTGCTGTGGGTTTCATTTTCTGGCTGAACTTTGACCTCCCATGGGACAGTCATTGCCATTATAAACTGTTTTCTTTCCCATGACCACAACACGCTATGTGGTTTTAGAGTAGTGGTGGTTACATCTGCAGGGGGGAGGAAAATGAATCTACTTATATTTCTTGCTGTACTGTTGTTGCACAACGTGGCCAACAAGAGATTCTTATGTCTCACTCCTTTGTTATCTTTAGCTATAAATCTAAAAATTAAGGGGCCTCCATTTCATTGTCTGGGTTTTTTTTAGTCTAATCCTTCACTAAGCCTGCAACAACTTTTTAACCTATTTTGTCTGCCATAGTAGCTGCCAATAGCCACTACTTCAAAATAGATTAATAGCTATTTTGGCTGGAGAACATTTGTCTGTGTACCCTTATGAATGCTCTTGACAAGTTTTAAAATGCAAGCTTCTGCCTGCCAAGTGCAACCATAATGCAAGATTAAATGAGGTTCTAAATGCAGTAATAGTAATCTGTCTGTTGAATTATCTCAACAGCACAGTTATATCAAAATTGAATTCAAGAATTGTCTTAGTATGTGTATCTGGCATCCTTACCTACAGCTGTCAGGTCACTGGCTACATTTGTAATTCTTATATTGCTACACCAAATAATCAAATCAGAAAGTTAAAAATTGTTAAGTTTTTAAAAATCAAATGCATTTACATTTTTATTTGCATTTTGTTTGTCAAGCTCTTGATTATATTTGAGTCTCATTCTTGAACATTTTTCCTTAAGGAAGGAAGGACAGCAGCACTTAAAAATGGTTTGCATGTATTTGCATAGCTCTAAGATCTGTAACACCACCTTCAGGAGAAGAATACTCTCACAAAAGTTGCATCATTCGTTACAACTGAGCAATTTTCCTTATGCTGGGTTCTTTGTGAAGTCCACTCCTGAGCCTGATTGTTAGTAAAAGCTCACTGGATTTCCAGAGGAGTGTTGCCATCCAGAGCACGCCTCCAGCTTGCTCAATATTGTGCTCGTAGACAGGATGCTGTGGTCATAGACACGTGGTACTCCGTTAATCCAGGTGGTAAAGCATCTACTTGGGGCATTAGCTGGCAACAGCAGCAGTGGGGACTCATGTCTGCTTCTGTTAACTGATATAATTACGTTACAGGGATTTGACCCAGCAGCTTTCGAAATCAGTGGAAATGTATCTGTTTGCTGCAGCGGTGTTTTGGGATGGCCCCCTCATTTCGAACATAACTGCTACTGATAGCAACTGAAGGGACTTACACGTTGACTTTCTTTGATACTAATGGTGAAAAACTGTGCTAATCTGCTATATGTAAGAATTAAAAGCATTTTTTTAATAGATCCTTGATCTGGATTGTCTTTCTCTTTTGACATTCTGAAGAAAGCAATTATGGATGCCTTACTACAGCATAATTGTTGCGTCTCCACTTGAGGTTGTAGCTGCTTAATGCTATCAGTGTGTAACCGCAACTTGCACCACAGTACGGATGTGGGATGGATTGATGCCAGGATCTTGGGGTCCACGAAAAGTCAAATTTGAAGGAAATCCCAGCTTTCTTAGGTGGAACAAACACAGAAATGGCAGTGCACAAGGTGCAGTGGTCTGTCTCTGCCCACAGTGACAATGTCAGCTCAGGGCAGGCCTGCAGTGATCCTCAGACTGTCCCGAACTGCCGCTGACCTGCAGCCCGGAGACTTCCCAGCAGGAGGGCTTAGCTTAATGTTTAAAAGGCCTTTACAGATATTTCTTCTCCATTTGTATTTTTAAATTCATATCTGACTTGGAAATTCCTTTGTGGAGAAACCACTGGAAAAACAGAGAATCAGATATCATAGAAGCAGATAATGTATGTTTTAGGTGTATTCATTGCCAATTAAAACGTACCTGGTTATTTTAGGAAGTATTGTTCCAGGCTAATGTGACTGCAGGGATTAGAATTGTGTAGAATGTGGTTTGCAATCAGAAATTGAGTATTCATTTTAATTTATGTGTATGACAGTGTCTTCCAAAAGGTGGATGTTAGAGCCGAAGGATTTGTAGTTCCTGGCCTTACTTCAGTGCTCTCCTGCTGGAGCGAGCTTCTTCAGTCAGCGTGCATCCAGGTTTTGTTATGAATTTGGCAAAATTCCATTCCCTATGCAAAATCATGAATCTTAATAGTCACAGAAGAACTTCAGTCCAGACATAAATGTGTTTTTCTTGAGAAAGTCTGTCACATTTTTACTCTGTTGTAAGAGCTAAAATTGAATATACAAATCTGATTTGTTTTCTCTTTCTCCAGAACCTCCAACTTGTTCCCCAGACCAGTTTACTTGTGCAACTGGAGAGATTGACTGTATCCCAATGGCATGGCGGTGTGATGGATTTCCAGAGTGTGATGACCAGAGTGATGAAGATAGTTGCCCCATATGCTCTGCATCCCAATTCCAGTGTGAGAAAGGGCAGTGTATCGATGCACACTTGCGATGTAATGGAGAAATTGACTGCCAAGATAAATCTGATGAAGCAGATTGTGATAGTAAGATTAATTTTCCTGAACTCATGGTTCTAACATAAGCATCCATTTGGGATTCTAACTGTTCTTGAGATAACTGTAGATATAGATAAATGATTTTTAGTTCCAAATGGGGAAGAACAGTGTTAACCATAAGCCTAACTAAGCTGAGTAGGATGTATAACAACAAGAAGGAAGAATCAGAGGAATGCAGGCTTGTGCTTTACCCACAGCAGCCAAGCAGGTGTTCTGGTGCCTATTTAGTCATAATATAAAATGCACTGAGGCTTCATCTCTCACTTCTTTTGGTTTTCTTAAGATGCTTGAATGCTCCCATGTAAGCAGTACTTAATCTTTTCTTTCTTTCTGTGCAGCAATTTGTCTACCCAATCAATTCCGATGTGCAAGCGGCCAGTGCATCCTCCTGAAGCAACAGTGTGACTCCTTTCCGGATTGCATTGACGGTTCTGATGAGCTTATGTGTGGTGAGATGCCTTTCCTTGAGATGCAAGTGCTGTGCTCAGGCGTAATGTCCCGTGTCCCTCTGCGGAGCCCCAGTCTTTGCATAGTAATATTCTTTCAGGGAAGCCCGGTGAATCTCTCGCAGGTGTATTTGGCTGCTAGATACATGCTCTTCCATTGGTGTGTGCAGCAAAAGAGCATGAGCTTGCAGTGTGGTGTAGCAAATCTGCAGCGCTGCTATTGCAGGTAATGCAGGAGCAGCGGTGGTGAAGATGAGCTGAAATCCCAGTGTTACTTCAAGCTAGTTCTGAAATGCTGTGTGGGATACAAGACTGCCTTGTTTAGGTGGACGTCAGATTTGTATGCCCAGGGGGACCCAATTCTGCTATGCTCAGTACCTTGGAACTTGCAGAGCTGCTGCTAAGCTTGGGGTGGCTTTTAAAAATGCACAGCCCTATCCACTGCAATTAGAGGATCAAGCTGGAGGGTAATTATATGGAGGAACCAGCATGCAATGAGCAAGTGTCCACAAGAGACCACAAACTGGTCTCCTAAAGTGCAGTTACGAAAGGAATATAAGGAAAGACCTTGATTTTTCAGGGCAAAACGTTACTTTGAATTCTCATTGGCAGTAGGTATATGCGGATTACAGGCATGCTGGTGGCAGTTGCTTTGTTGGTCCTTAGTGGGGTCTGTCATTTTGCAGTCCAAAGGGGACAATAAAATTCACTCACTTGTTCTCTGCTTGCAATTTCCCTCTTTTTGCACCATCAGGATGACTAGTACGTGAAGTTTTCAAGCAATGGGGTAGATAAAGGGAGCGTTTAGTAACTCACGAGTGATTTAGCAAAATAATTGGAAAACAGCATTTTAGAACAAAAGCAAATAGATGTGCTGATCTGTTGGTAATTCATTCTGAACAAATACCTTGTGTTGGGTTGGTGTAGAGAAATGCTGCACTTTGCTTAATAACATTGCCTATAAGACCTTGGCTAATTGTGAGGAGTTTAATATCTTACAAGTCTTGTCAGGTTTTGAAGCACCAGTTGTCAGAAGCTGTGCCATTGCTGGAGTGAGAGGCCGGGGCACAAGGTCTGGTCAGGTTAACTTTGTTTCCTCCTTCCACCCTCATGGCGGGTACAGCAAGGAAAAGTATATTTTGTAAGTAAGAGTGGTGAGAGGAGCCCAAGTGTTGAATAGAGGAAAAGGCTAAAAGAATGGCAACGAAGACTGTTCAGCAATCCTGTTGTAGGTTTCAGACTGAACGTGCTGCTTATGCTTCTCCCACATCTTCCATTTATCTCTCAGCTCTCACCCAGTTCCTGCAATTCCCTGGATAATGCAGAGCCACTTCTTCCATTTTCCTATTTTATTTTCTTTGTGCACTTGGCAAACTTTGGTGCTGCCAAGTTAATACAGCTGTTTTCTGTTTGCACTTTGGATCCAGTCCTCTAATTAGGTCTTAACTGATTTAAACGTGTCTTTATGTAGACATAAGACTGTCTCCTCTGGAGTCTCTTTGTGGAGCAGAGATTTCTGTGGTTTCTTGCTTGACTGAGGGAAAGAACTCAAGTAGGGAATAAAAATGATTGCTACCTTCTAGATAAGGATCTTGCATTCAAAAGAAGCTAGGTTTAACCAAAATGAGAATTGTGTGTTTTAAATTACCTAATTTGGAAACATGTTTTAACTTTGGCTTTGCTTTTTTTCTGGTATTGTATCTGAACTAATCTGACTGTTTGAAAGTTAGGGCCTTAGCTGACATAAAAGCTGTCATACACTAATAAGTGTGAAAATCAGATAAAAACTAAAGATGATAAAAATGCGATAAAGACAAAAATGGATTCTTGATGCTGAGCTGTTAAGAGTTTATTGGTAGATCTTTGTATTTCCTTTATCTTCTCAAATATCAGTTGTTTTTCATTCCCTTCCACTGAAGGGAATGAAGTCAGAACCACTGGAGAAAAATTCTATGAAGGCTTGAATCTTACATGAACCATTTCATTTCCTACAACTTCATTAAGGGGGGAAGAGGTCTGACCGTGTAAAATTGGTAGGCTTTGGCCAAGTTTATTTTGATTTTTTTCACTTTATGAACACATACGTTTGTGTATGTAAAAAAGTAAAATTATAAATGTTGTGTGAATCACGTGGAAAAAATCAGTCGTTTTCACTGAAGAATGTCACATAGGCAAAAGCCATAGAGGTGTTAGGTTTATTTAGCAAGAATTTTGAATGTGTTGCCCATAATCAGGGGGAGATACGATATGTAGCTTATCTCAAATACTGCAGCACCTGTTATTATTTAACATTGGGCTATATAGGAGGAAAATAAATAAGAAATAAAGTATTTGATATATCTTGGATTGTCTTCCTTTCAATTTGTAAAGATTTATTTTTAGAAAGCAAGTCATATTTTAGGAAGGAAAACTGTTCTATTTTAAGGCCTATATTAGCTGGGAAGACATCCACTGTTTAATACGATCTTAGTAAAGTCTTACAATTTCTTGATGTTATTGCTAGCCCAAATGGCTTGTGAGAGCGCAGATTCCTCTCAGATTAAGGACTTCGTGTTTGTAAGTGTCCTATATACTTAACCCATAGACTTTGGGAGGGAAGAAAAGTAAAACCTTCTAGACTGCTGTTACATGAAGATGATCAGTAATCCTGTTACAAAATGAACTGCTAGACAGATAGATCCTTGCTAATGCTGCTTGATGGAGGGAAAGAGGAGGCATGAAGTTTTGTGCATTGAATCAGACTATATGGAGTTATAGATGCCTGAGTTTGGTTCAGATACTTTCAAAACTGTGGATGCTGCATGAGCTCCAGCACAGCCACATACATACTGCTCCATATTTAATGAAGTCCTTTATTTTTTTCTCCTCTCTTTCCAGAAAAAACAAAGCCAGCCTCAGACGAGTCACAGCCACACAGTAGTGCCATCGGTCCTGTCATTGGTATAATACTGTCCCTTTTTGTCATGGGAGGAATGTACTTCGTTTGCCAGCGAGTGGTGTGTCAGCGCTACGCCGGGCCCAATAGTCCTTTTCCACATGAGTATGTCAGTGGCACCCCTCATGTCCCTCTTAATTTCATTGCTCCGGGAAGTTCTCAACACGGCACTTTTACTGGTAAGGATGATAAGGACCTTGCGTCTAATTGGTACCATTGCATTGCCTGGATTTGGAGTTTTACAGGTTATTAAGAGTGCTGGATGCGAAGTTTTCAAAGAGCAGAAATTAGATGGTATTGATCTGCTCAGTGGTTTTGGTATAAATCTGTCATATTGGATCAAATATGCAAGAACTATTAGCTAAGTTTCATTAGGCATCTTGCCAGATTTTCAAAAGCAGTTTTTGTGCTAGGCTGGATCTGCATAGGTATCTATCTTTTTGATAGAAAATCTACAGTATTTTGCCAGTGAAAACATGGTCTTTAAATAGTTTACTCTGGTGTATGTAATAAAGCCTGGGTTTTGCACAGTACTTCTTTACCTAAGGCCTGCAAAATACTATGAAGAGTAGTTAACCACATGCAATATTGGAAACTCAGAAAGCATGTGCCATTCAGCATTCTAGTGAGAGCTCTGCTGAGCTGTTTTGTGTCTTGTACTCGGGTGTCCTTGTGTCTGTCCTGTCCATCAAAGGTCTTTAGACAGTTTTCTCCTGCCTGCGCAGGACAGGGTTTTCCACAGTGGAAAGAAGCACAAGAAAGAAGTGAAGCAGCTTAGTTTACTATGATACAGAAAAGCAGGAGATAAACCTCCCTCACCAAAGTTACAACAGCAAATGGGGAAGAACACAAGCAGTCTGGCTGTGGTTTTGTAGTCTCTGCTCATTGCCTGAAGCTTAATGAAAACATCACCTTTGGTTTAGCCCATCTCTGAGAGAGCTTTCCTGTTTGCTTTTGGACAAAGTATTCTGTGTCTCAGTCCTCCATCTGTAAAACAGAAAACTTCTCTACCTCACAAAGGACTCAAAGCATCCATCCGGAGAAGTGCATGCAGCTACAATGCTGAGATTGAAGGAGGACGTGAAGTATACATAAAAGCATAAAAGGATATTCAGCTAATACATAAGATCCCAGAAACCTGATACAAACATCAAAGTAAACACTTAAATGATGGTACCTCAAATTATTTTACAAATGTAAAATACACTTTTCATAGAAGAAATAGCAAATTCTTGACTACAAAGCCCTGAGAAGAAAGAATATATCTTTGTATTGTTCAGGAAGCTGGAAAGTAAATGTTTGCCTGTAAACCTGCTGGACAGGGTCAGAACGCAAGAAATCCATACTTCGGAGTGATAGGAGTCTGCTTTTCATGACAGCTGAAAATAAGATATGGCACTTCTTCATATTAAACACATTTTTGAGATGTGCTCATTTTTGTTTTCTTCTAGCCATGACTTTGAAGATAGCCGGATACAACTTAGATTTAGCCTTTCTTGCACTTTAATGACTGTGGTCAGCTGTTCCTGATTAAATTATGTTTTCATGGTTATCAAGAGGTTTTTGTGGTAGGAAATAAAATTTGAGGATGAAATCATTCAGGTAAAACCTTTGAAGTGGTGTTTTAAATTGGACTTCACACTAAAGCTTTTGTAATTAAAGCAAGTATCGGTAGGTTTCATCTGTACCTCTGTAGGTGCTAAACTAAGCTGTCATTCTGATTCTCATTCGTATTTGTTAGTTTTTTCTAATCCAGAGTGCTGTGACAGGTTACAACAGCTGAAATTACTACCATTGATGTTAATTCTAAAGAAAAGACATAGGTTCCTAATACCATGGCGTTTCCAAAAAAGATAAATTGTTGTGAATGATGATTACAAATAAAGTCACTCTGCTTGTATTGAATGCATCTGAAGAATTTCTGAAACCTTCCCAAACTAAACTTACTAGCACAGAATAGTCTTGACAGGAAGAAGCTGAAAATGTATTGTCTGATTTAAGTGTATATTGGAGTAAAACAGATTAGAGAATGTTGTCTTCCCTTTTTGTGACACCTAGGTTTCCTTCCCTTTGTCTCTGCTGATTTTCAGTTTAAGCAGTGATTTTTTTTTTCATTAAAACTGAAATTTTTTTAAATTTTTTTTTTTCTGCTGTGAATTTCTTTGGATGGAAATGAAAATTTTTGAGGTCTCTAGCTGGTTTGTCTTGGGCAGTATATAATGCTTGCTTTGCAAATGTCTGAGCTTGTTTAATTGGAAAATTTCTTAAGTTAACAGTTTGGGTGAAAAGTTTGGGTCAGCTGTTCTGGAGATTCCTTTCTCAGCAGACTGAGAGCAGGTTGTGAGTTCAGTGCTACACTCACAGAGTGCAGTGAGACAATAGGTGGTCTGGGGGTGAGAAGATACATTTACAAAATATGTTGTTCCTTGTAATCCTGAAGTTTTTACATAAAACACTGTTGCCAAAGTGACAACCAGTAGCATTGCACAGGTTTGCCAAGCTGTGGATTTGTTTTCTGTTTTGCATTGGTAGGTAAAATTGTCGTTGACCTAACTTTGTTTTCCTCTCTGTCTCACTGCAGGCATCTCTTGTGGAAAGTCCATGATTAGCTCCATGAGTCTCATGGGAGGAAGCAGTGGTGCCCCCTTATATGACAGAAACCATGTTACTGGAGCCTCTTCAAGTAGCTCATCCAGCACTAAAGCCACTTTCTACCCACAGGTAATGTCTTGAAAATACACCTCTGGCTTAAGTATCTCGCAGTTCTGAAGGAAAGAAAGATGAAAATTTACATTACTGAATAGAATGCTAATAACAGTTGGTCTTGGGTGTTACTGGTTTATGATATACAGGCCAAGTTGGACACATCACAAAAGCACTTTGTTGTAGTCCATCAAGATTACGCAATGCTATATGATGTCTAAAATGTTTTGTTACTAGAGTGATACTCAGCTGGGTTGTTCCTGGGTACTTCTGTTCTTCTGTCTTGACTCCCTTGGAGATGCCACCTCCTTTGTTCTTTGTAAACTCTGAAGTCAGTGGCCCAGTGACATTTTGCACTGCATAATGCTGCAGGCACACATGGAATAAAAAGACAAACAAGACGCGACAGGACTGGAATGCAGATGCCTAAGAAATAAGTTCAGCTTGCTGTTTAGATAAAGTGTCAATTGTTATTTCAGAAAACCAAGTGTATGCACTGGGAGAAAACATTGGTACCAGCAGAGGTTGCTCTGCTTGGGTTTTTTCATCTGTAATTTAGCTTTAATTGTTGGAAGTGACAGAATTTTAGTCCCCATATCAAGAGTTTCATGAATTCAAAGATGTATAGTAAAAATGGACATGATTCTCTAAGAATATGTAGGAGAGACATACAAAGGTTACTGTTTGCCAGCATTTTGTCAGATGACAGTTTTCCCCCTCAGTGTTTCTAAGCAATACATACGTTCATTCTTCTGTTCACACAAGCTTGCAGAGTCAATCTGCTAGCTAGTGAGGCAATTTTTCTGTAGTATTTAATCAGGAGCCCACATACTGTGTGGGTATATATGCATTTGTGTTAACATATAAACCGTTATGCTATATATGGGCATTTTGGTTTGTCTTTGACCAGCGGCAAATGTGCCCTCTCTCCCCTTGAGGAGGACAAAGATGAAAAAGAGAGGCTTGTGGGCTTATCTATTGATAAGGTAAAATCGGTTACCTGTTCCTCCTCGCATTACTTTCTCAGTGAAGCCATCAGGAAGCTAGTCACAGCTAGCAGATGTTTGGAACTCAGCAGTCCTCCTAATTTAGCTTGTCCCATGCTTCACCAGTGTCTCTGTGACACGCTGAACTATTTCATGCTAGTACCTGATTGATGGGTCAGTGCCACACTAAAAAGGATGAACAGAAAAAAACTTAGCTGAATTTATATCAAAAAACCCTTACTTAAATAAGTCTTGAAAGTGGCCCAAGTGCTGATCTGCCTGTGCCATTCTGTATCTGAGTCAGCCAAAAGATCAGCTCTTCTGCTGGACTTTTGGCATAAGCTAATCTGGCAATTCTTCATCCACACTTTCCACTGCAGGCTATGTCAGTCAGAACCTGCAGGGGTGATGCCAGCCTTTCCTTCAGGAAGGGCATGCTGGATTCTTAGAAGAAAGCTGTTGCAAGGGTTTTGTAACATGACAGTTACTGCTTAATCCAAATATTTGGGTCAGTTCTACCTGGTAGCTCATGATGCAGCTTTAGGTTAATACTAAAAAGGAGAGATCTGAGCATGGAGTTGCGTTGGCTTTTTTGGTTTGATTTGCTTAACACATCTTAGTTGTACTGAGAGATGGTCCAGTGAATAGAGACTAGGAGAGAACTGGTACCGGTAGAGTTAGGCCAGTTATACCTGAGAATCTGGCCACAGGTGTCCTGGCTGACACTGGTGTTTTAATCTGAACGTTAAGTGGTGTTGATGCAGTTCAGGGTGCTAGTAGAAGAGAATCCAGAAGTAGCATGCAGTGCTCCTCCAAGGAACAGGATTTCTGGAAGATACTCTTGGGGCAATTACTTACCGTTCCCCACAGCTAGCAATGGGTGATACTCAAGCTTGTCTCCCCTCACATGAATCTGGATGCAGAGCTTGTTAGTGTTTGTACTAATGAGCTCAACTCAGTGGCTGGGAATCATTTTGCTAGGTGCTGCGCAGTGAAGATCAAACCAATGGTCTCCACTGCCGTGATTTTACAGTAGTATTATGAGGGAAGAGCAGGGGCAGAGGAAGGATACTATCATGGTCACTGTGGCAGGCCATGGCTTGGCAGAATGCCCAGGACAGGCTGTGTACAAGATGCTGACATCAGTAGCAAGGCCTTACCATCAACAGCAATGCTGTAATTTTCCACGCTGGAAGGGATAAAGTGCCCTTCTTGTTTTTAGGCCGATATCCTGCCGGCCATGTCAGGGGTTCTGCTTCCTGCTAGGGGAAGAATCCTAAAGGATTCTGAAGCATAATAAACTGTTTTCCTAGCATGAGGGTTACCAGCCACTGTGTATATGCACACACAAGCTAGGGCAGGCTATAATGTTGTAGCTCTTGGGCTCTTTGCATTGTGAACTGTGCCAAAGTGACATGTTCACAGAACAGCAGTAAAAAGGTAGTGTTCAGGGAAGCATGGAGTTGTATTAGTTCTAGTAAAGGAACTTTGGCCTCCTGACCCTACTGTTGACTGGGAGTACGTTTTAGGGGCTAGGAGTGGAACAGACTGTTTCCCGTTAGCATCTGCTGAGGCTGATATTGGTCCTTAAGTCCAAGGAAGTGCACTGAGATTCAGCAAAACCGGCTCTAATCTCCAGCTTTACCCCAGCTTTCCAGCGTGATAGCAGATGCGGCAAGGAAGAAAGTTCCCTGTACTGGGAGAGCTTTGAAGGCCTGCAGTG
This sequence comes from Microhierax caerulescens, assembly GCA_035590215.1. Lineage (NCBI taxonomy): Eukaryota > Metazoa > Chordata > Aves > Falconiformes > Falconidae > Microhierax > Microhierax caerulescens. The sequence goes on along the minus strand of JAVJGJ010000002.1, from coordinate 33,496,978 downwards.
TAAGTAAACCCAGCATAAAGTCTCATAATAAACTTCTGTGATCTTTGAAAATACATTAACCCACCCAAGCGGCAAGGAGAGGAAATTATAATAAGGCTGAGTGACAAGCTGAAGGTGTAAATATTTTCAAAATAATTAGAGTTGTATTATTAACCCAGACTTCTGTACTGCTTTTTCCTGTTCTTCCTAGATCTTGAACCCACCTCCTTCCCCAGCTACCGATCGCTCCCTGTATAATGCGGAGATGTTTTATTCCTCAAACATTCCTTCAACCACGAGATCTTACAGGTACAGCTCAGATAAGAAGGTTTGACAAATCTTCTATTGATTTGGCCTTTAGTTTTGGATCTTAAGCAAAATGTTCTTGTTCCACTTTACCTTGTTTAAAAAAAGCTCTTTCCCTCTCTTAATAAATGACCGTGCAAATGGAGGTTATGCCAGGTTTGATGTTAAGCATTGACTTTATGTTCTTACTTTTATACAACAGGGTTTAACACCTTTCAATACAGTGTTGCTGTGATGCAATATATATATTGCTATGTAACAGTTACTTAGCATCTCTATAGAGAAAGTTCCTGTTTTCTGTTCAGCTCCTCAAGCTTATCCTAAAACCCTTCGATGAGTCAACCTGTCTGTTAGTGACGAGGCTAAATGGTCATGGTGGTCTCGTCTGGCTGGTCAGGGGCTGGAAGAAGGCACTGCCAGCTGAGGATAGTTGTGACAATCAGATTTAACACAGTTCAGATAGTTTTTGTTGGGTTCCTATGAAAACCTAAATTAAGGCTCATAGAGTAGTAATGAGCAGGCATCTTGACCAAGGACACAGAGCTGTTCATTTTCATATCTCTCTCTTTGTCTTTCTTTTTTCCTCAATTAATGCATGCGCTTTTTGTTTTGGTTTGGTTTTTTGCAGGCCATACCTTATACGAGGGATAGCTCCACCCACAACCCCATGCAGCACAGATGTTTGTGACAGTGACTATACTACTAGTCGATGGAAGGCCAACAAATATTATATAGATTTAAATTCAGACTCAGACCCTTATCCCCCTCCACCCACGCCTCGCAGTCAGTACATGTCGGCAGAAGAAAGTTGCCCTCCGTCTCCTGCCACGGAACGAAGCTATTTTCACCTTTATCCCCCTCCACCCTCTCCTTGTACAGACTCCTCATGACCTCAACAGAAGGAACTTTTCCTGTAAATATTTTAAAATATGAACAGATTTAAAATATATATTTTATGATTTAAAAATAAATTGGGGTGGGAATTCAAAAAAGAAATGTGAATAAAAATGGGTGGGAGGGACGGGGCTGTGAAAAATTGTACAGAGGAAGAATATTTATAAAATAGATTTTTTTAACTTAATTTCCATTCTTTTGTGCCATATTTGCCTTTTTGAAGTCATGAAAATGACTCAGTCTCCAAAGGATTTGGGGAGGGAATGTTGAGCCTTTTTGCATTTTTAAGTCACCTTTTTACATGCAAAGTGTATGTAATTCTTTCTATTAATGTGAGATGAGAAAGCGAAGTGGCTTATGGGAGAAGTCTAAAGAAAGATGTAAGTTTATTTGCAGAGAAGAAAAGCATGTTTAAATACTGCTGTCGGTATCTCATCCCTTCACCACCACTGGGAGAAAACATGCAAAGACCGCAACCCGTAGATGTTCCTGTTTGCACGTAAGTGGAATGCTTCCCGGCAGAACTCATATGCTGACACCTGGATTTCAAACCTCCCTCTCCATTTGCTTAGCGTTGAACTGGAAGAACACTTCTTTTGGCCAAATCTTCCAGCTTAGCTAGGCCCACAGGCACCATGCTCTGCTTCATGTCAGTGCCACTCTGCCCATGGCCGCTTCTGGAACTGATTCAAGAGATAACCTGCCCTAAAGAACTTGGTTTAGCTCCAATCAGTTCCCCACTTGACTGGGTGAATGGTAGCAGAGGCAGTTGTATTGACCAGTGGTCAGACTCACCATTTTAATTGTGATGAAACCAAGCTCCTTCATCCTTCCTTGTGAGGCTTGGATGACTGGGAAGATGCTGTCAGCTCCTTCTCAAAATGCAGTGCTAGTTCTCTTTACCCCAAGTCCAGTTATTCACTGTGCCAGGTCTCTGAGATCCTCACCTGTGTTGATTTGATCAGAGAATTGCTTCATCACTAATGTTTGTTTTCCAAAGTGGAATGACTTTGGAATCACTTGTATACCTTTAAATGAGGTTGTTTGGTTTTTAATCAGTGTTTGTAGAAAATGGTGTCTGCGTAGCTCAAAACAAAAATAATCTGCCATTCAAACAGTTTAGTCGTATCTCATAAAAATTCAAACAAAACTAGTTCAGGTTTAGAAATAGAAAATCACAGGGGAGGAAGGAAAGGAGACAAATACTTCTTTCTAATTGTGCTGCAATGAAAAAGATAAACTGTCGTGCAAACTGCTGTAACCTAAGGACATCATGATCAGCAAAGTACTTATGTTCCAACTCCTACCCAAAAAAACGCTTTGGGAGTGGGGGCTAGGATCAGTCCCTTTCAAAATACAGAAGGTAAATTTGTGCTTTGATTGCTCTCTTGCTGTAACAAAAGGGATTGTGTATTGTATGGCACTTCATAAATTCAGCTTTGGTGATGATGATGTGAGTGCCTGCTTGGGACATCTGAGGGAGGTTCTGCATATGCAGAGTGACTTGCACCTGTTTCTGCAGCTGCTGAGTAACAGATGTGCTGAGCCTTTGATAGCCTTAATATTGGTGGTAACAATGAAAACTTTTTTCTTGTTTGAACTTAAATTGTACTTGATTTGGGGTCTTTTTAGCAAGTTCTTTGAGAGCACATCAGAGGAACCCTACAACTCTGGGTTAGAGGTCTTTGTTGTGGCGGTGGAGGGGTTGGGACCACAGTGTTCTGATCCAGTTTGTATTTTCAGATTTATTAGTCCAGATCTGTTCTTCCTATCTACATTGTTCAAGGATAGGATTTGTGTTGTCGCAGGTGTGTTACTAAAACTCTTAAAGTAGCTTTTACTACTGTCGTGTCTAAATTTTCACTTGACAGATTGAGCACAAAGAAGATGCCCACTGGTTTTCTCGGAGAAAAAAATCAGAATTGAAGAGTACAGCATTGGAGTTTAAGAGTGGGTTCTTGCCCCATGCCCTATCGATATTAGTAATTCTGTAGTATGCTAAGATGACAAGGTCATATTTACTCTTAGAGTATCTTGGCAGATCTCTGAACAAGTGTTAATGATTTGGTGAAACAAAGCAATTGTCATGTGATCATGTTTCAGTGAACTAAATTAGGAATATGCATCCGCAGGATATTTTGTACCACATCAGTCATATAAAGGAGTTCTTGTTCTGCATTCCAGCAGTTGGTAGTCCAGTTTCATATCATATGTAATTTTGTGCCTGATAACTATTCACCATTTATAATGAATTCATGAGTTTAGTTGTTTCAAGTTACAGTTCTAGCTTAGAGACATACCACATTAATTTTCCTGTATACCTGTAATGCAAAATTACATTGATTTTTTTTTTCATTAAACCACTGTTCTTTTTAAAGAGCCACAACTGTAACAATCCTAACCACTTCATCTGAAAACTTGTATCCTATTACAAAGTTTGGAGTTGAGTCCAAGAAAATTAGCATTCTTGCTGAGAGCTAAACTGTCTTAAGAGTCAAATTCTTTTGGAGCTTAGGTATTCAGAAGGAAGGGAACCACTTGCTGAATAGGGTGAATTAAATGGAGCCTCGTACTGCAGATATTTGGTGAGAAATTGCCTCTTCTGAGGCACTTAAAAGTTTGGTGGTCAGAATCTAAGCCCCACATTGCTCCACAATACTGACTTTTTTAAAGCCTTTTTCTAAAAAGAATTTGTATACAAATTTAGCATCTTAAGATTTAAATACTAAATATAATTTTTGTTTGCTGTAGACTATGTATTTTAAAGGATTACTGCACTCCTGGTGCTAGTGAAGACCAGAAAGAAAATTTGACTGACAGGAGCTACTTGTCTCCAGAAATATCCGCAGTGTGCTCTTAGTGGTTTCCATCCTGTGAACTTTCAGGCTAAAACATAAAATATAGTTGCTATTTTCATCTAGATCAGGATGGGAGAAAGAGTTGCAAGGGATTAGTGAATGCTTATGACAAGTTGTGGCAGTTCAGGGCTGAATGGAAAATAAGTGGGGGTTTTGGTGAGGTTTAGGCATAGTTTTAATAGTGCAGAAGTTTTCTATGAGAAAACTGACTGAAATATTAGAAGAGTTCTCCCCTGAGAAGCTGCAGGGGGGTGCATGTGATTGGACTACCTGTGTGAGCTTGTGAGTACTTGAATTGGTGTTTTCAACCATGTTTTTCAAGCCCATTATGACTGCATATTAGCACTTGAAAGAGCTCAGGGTGTAATATAGAACTGTGTCTGAAGAGCAGCTAGTAATAGGCAAATGATACAGTTGATTCTGTGTTACATTTAAAGGACAGATGTCCTAGTAGAGAGCAGCTTACCTGCCTTCCAGCACTGTCATGAAAGCAGCTACTCGGGTCATCTTCTCATCTGTAGAATTTGTCCTCTCTGCAGGACAGATGTAGCAGCAGTGTGAAGCTGTAAGGTAAATGGACAAGTCGTGATCTTTGACAGCAAAGCATTCTTTAATGTCAAGTAAATGTTTTGTGTAAATTATAGCTTGACTTTACTTCAGCTAGGCTGGTCAACAGCAAGTACACCCTGAAATTTGCAATGGAAATAGTTAATTTGTTTGATGTTGCTGGATGATTTTGAGGTAACTTTGTTAGCACTATCCCAACAGTCTTACCAGTTCAGTTTTCTTCTGTCTGGACACATCGCTAAAGAGCGCTTAGGCTACGATTAAGCTAAATCTGTATGTATGACAAAAAATATTTCCTTTAGGATAGTGTCATAGTACAAAATGCCCCATGTCTAAAAATGAGACTGTGCCATTATCAGCATGTTCTAAAGAGAAAGGTAGAAATGAGAGGAAACAAGTTTCTTTTGGAATGATGGGTTTGATTTTCAGTAATAAACCTTCATCTCTCTAGTTTGAAAAGGGTGCAAGCACTTCCCTAAAAGTTCTGATTCTTTTCAAAGTAACAACAAAACGGTCTCTTCCCTCAACACCTGTTCTGCACACCTAGAATGGGCTTTCTGGAAATCTCCAGGCCCATTTATCTTAGATCTGTTTTCCATCTGATATCTAGAAGATTGGATGCTAGATGTAGGTCTTATCATGTTCTCCCTATTTTTATGCCAACTGGTGCCTCTTGGATTCTGGGACTTTTGAAATTCTGAAGCTCTGTGCACAGCAGTGAAAAAGGATTTGGAAGCAGGAGCATTCAGTAAGGAAGGGCTGGTCACACCAGGCTGATGTGCCAGCAACAAGAACGTTCCTCCATTGCCTGCAGGGTCAGATCCCTTTGCTAGGATCTCCCCTGCTACCCTTCATCAGAGCCTCTGGAGCACGTTGTACTACTTTATGAGTATGGTCAGTCACACTTCACAGAAGTTGTGTGTCCTTGTTTGCTTCGTTTTCGGAAGCAGATCTTTTCTGATGTCAGACATTTTGTTGGGGTAATACGTTGAGCTGGTCCAAATGAGTAGCTGTGCCTATAATTGTACTACAAGGGATAGCCATTAATGTCAGGAAATGAAAACAGAAGGCAAGCCTGTTCCCAGTAATTAATAACACACAAGAGTGCCTGGCATGGAGCCCTGAATTAGAAGTAACACATATGCTGTTATGGTGCTGAAGGACATTTTAGAAATGTCCATGTTTGGACAGAGCCTTAGACAAGCCACAGTCAAAGATGACAATTGTTTACAGATCAGTTATTCAGTTGTTTCTATGTTTTTATTATGCCTTCATTATGAATTATGAGTCCAGTCCTCATGGTAAATTGGCTTGTCTGTAGAAGATTCAGGGAAGGCCAAATCCTAAGTTCTGAGAGCTGTCCTGGTTTTGCTGCTGTTCCCTTAGGTATTACAGCACTTTATGTTCATCATTAAATGTAGAAAACCCCTTTCTTACAGCTATTGTAAGTTTAGTTAAATAGCATAAGGTATTTACCACACATTAAAAGGAATATTAATATACATAGATATTTTCAATCCTGTCAGGTCTTCTAGCTCTCTTTCCTGAGAACACTTACTCTAGTTTTTGTAAAGGGTATTTTTCTTTAATTTGCTTGAGGTTGGCCAACTACACCGTGGGCCTTTCCACATAAGATTGTACTCCCTGGAGGGAAAAAAGAAAAAATTGGGTTTAGATCAATGTTAAGCACTCTGATAGGAATGATGGAAACCAGTCTGATACAAATGGCTTCTGCATCCCACAACAAAATACTTCAAAGTGCCATGTCCTGACATACTGACAGTGCTCCTGGCCTCCCATGACAGCAGGCTGCCGCGTCCCGGCTGTTCCCAGCGTGAACCATGGCCTTTGTCACAGCCCACTTCTGCAGTCAGGGGCTGGGTTCTCTCCAGCCAATACAGAATCCTGGTGGATGGAAGACCACAATGGCAATTCCTAAATGAGTCATTTTATATTGATAAAATAGTGCATACAGCGTGCGTAGAAGGACTTTTCAGAGGGGAAAAGCAAGTTTGACAGCTACAGTAAGTGACAGACTAATTCACTGGCATTCGCATTTTGAAAAGCGAGTACTCTGTTGATGCACCTTTCTCTAAATATGAATGCCGCTATTCCTGTGACAGCATTCCCAGGGTCACTGTGTTTGACAGAGGGAGCAATATTCCAGTTTGATTTGTACAGAGGTTCTGCGCTAAGTATGGAAGTATTTTGGTTGCAACTACAGATACAATATTTGTAAATGGAATTCATCAGCCTGTGGAGATAAAACAAAAGCTGTTGAAAATGGGAGGACTGCTTTGCTGTTGTATGTGAAATTTGGAGGGCGTCACACACAAAACACTTAACCCAGACTGCTTTCTTACTTACCTAATTGTATTGCAATTGCTGCTATTGTAAATGTATGTGAGTATACAAAGAGTACCGAGAATTTTTATGATAAAACCCACACACAATCTTTTTTATATTAAAATTTGTATTCTGCAAACAGCCTAATAATTACAGCTTTATATTTTGTATCATTTTGTAGCATTTATTACTACAAAAGACGACCAAACCCAATACTTCAGTGCCTTGTGTATTTTAAGCACTTCAGCATATTAACTGGGGAAAAAGAAAAGCCTTAATTCACAAGTGCCCCCAAGAATCATATGTAGGTTTTACTCCACTGGGTTTAACAAAGCCTTGTATCATTTTTAGGGTTCTCTTCAGTTAAAATACATCATCCACAAGTTGTGGAACTAACTGAAGGCAGATAACTTCTGAATTTTTTTAAAGCATGCATCTCTTGAATTCATAATATATTGAAATTTCTCTCAAATGCATTATTTCAAGTGAAGTTTGATTTATATATTCTTACCTATTTCAACAGAAACCTCAATACCTGTCAAAAATACATAATATTAGAAAAAAAATAATAATGCCAGTAACCGATGCTTATGTATTTGGGGATTAAATTGATGCTATTGTCAGATTGTCACTACAGTACTTCTCATTAAAGCCATTAAATCTTTCTTGTGTTACAGAAAGTCTTTACCAATTACTGTTCCAAGCATGGCCTTCTAGCATACAAATGAACTTGGTAATACTGACCTAAGAAAAACTTCCTTGAGGCTTTCATCACTTCAGGCCTTTATATGTTAACAGTTTGCTGGTCATGAAACTGCAATGTTTCATTAAGTTAACAAAACCAAAGTCTTGTTTGAAGTAACTGGTATTTTGTATAAATATCTGTACAGATAACGGACTCTGCATTGGTACTATAGATTATGTGGATTTTGTTTTATAATAAATACTTTTAAAAGATTTGATTAGCAGCCCTTTTTATGAGCGAAGCTGTTTCATCATGTACAGTAGAGACAACCAGCCAGTATCACAATTGGTTTAGATACTCTTCAAGATAAGGGTAGTGTTGCTGTCTCCTTGCTTTTAATTTTAAGATATTCGACAGCAAGAGCAATGAGGTGAAGAGGTTGACTGGAAAACGGATCACCTTTAAAATTGCAATTGTTGGCTAGCTATAGAACTTACCACAAGTTTGTCAGCATTATGACCTTATCAAAAATATTACACTGCATAAGAATAATCTCTGTGTTTTGACTAGACCAGATCAGATCTGTTTTGTTTTGTTGGTTTGGGTTTTTTAATTGTATGTTACCTTAAATTGATGCTATAGGATGTCAAAGTAAATCTTTTAACTAGTGACTTTTTTTATGGTGAACATACTTGAAAATTAGTCCCATTGAGTCTAGTTCGGTCTTGATTTCTGCAGTCAGTATTGGTGGTCTCAGATTTGTGAAATTTACCATATTAACCTGAAATTCAAAATAATCTTTAGTTGAGATATTCTTTCTCCTGCACGCAGGTTAGATGAAACTCAGAATGAAGGAAGTCTTTCCGAACAGTCATTAGCAGTCCTGGTGATGCCTAGTTCCATTTCTTTGGATTTTTCCAGGGTAGAAAAAAAATACAGCATACAAACTCAGGAGACATGCTTCTGTTTCCTACAAAGTTATTTCAGGTTTTATATTGTACTGAATCAGAAAACGTTCACAAAAAAAAATTCCTCTTAGCCACATTACCTTTGCTAATAATGCTTAATATAAAGGACCAGCCATGTGATGACTTGCCTAACCCTAGTGATTTATTCTATTACTATGATTAAGATACAGTTATAATTTGAGGGAAAATACTGAAGGGTCTGGACTTCTGGTGTGGTGCATAGCCTGGACAAGGCCATCCATCATCCTACTGTGTTAGAAAAGTTGGACCAAATCACCCCAAAACCCAGAAAGCTTTTTTAGGCTATCCGATGGCATGGAGTGGCCCCACTCTTCCTTCCAGACCTCCTAGCTGCGGCTGGGCTTTCACACCTGAGAAGATGCACAAGGTCTTCATTTCCTGGAGTGGACCCTGACTGACACGGTGGCTGGTTGCAGGTAGGTGTATACAGATTTCCTCATGGCATACATACCTATCATTCCTGCTCCTCCAGTGCCTGAATCGCAGATGTTTCAGGGTCTTTCTTGAAACTGGAGGAGACAGTATTTTATTTTGCTCCAGAAAAGCTTGCTCAGCTGTCTGACTAGATCTTTGTAGTCTTACACTCCCACAGCTTACAGATTCCTTAATTGGGAAATGCAGCTCTGTTATATCATTTGTCCCAATGAAATCTGAATTATGTTCCCAGGACCAAACCTGTGCTCACAGGGAAGAATACCTAATCCTAATCCTAAATCCACTGGTCCTGATCTTTCACAAAACTGCCTCAGCTGTTTACTGTCCAGGGCAGGGCAGATCAAGGTGTTTGGCTGATTCACTGCAACATCGCTGTGGATTCAGGTAGGTAACAAATTGCATCTGGGTATGCTAGGAAGTGGCTAAAGTGGTCAAAATGTGTTCTGCCAGAGCGTGGGTGACCCACAGCTGTGCTGAGAAAAAGCCTGATCCCAAATTACGCAGCTATCTGGATCTCTTTCCATACTTTATGCCAGTCCCAAAGCAACTAAGAATGAAATGCTGCTGAACAGAGCAGTGTTGAAGCTATCTATGTTACAGACCCTAAAAAGGTAATTAATTAAGCATGAGTGTGGTGGGTCGACCTTGACTGGATGCCAGGTGCCCACCAAGTCACTCTATCACTCCCCTCCTCAGCAGGGCAGTGGGGAGAAAATGAGATGGAAAAAAACAGTCATAGGTGAAGGTAAATGAAGGTTAATGAAGCAAAAGCAAAGGTTGTGCTCCCAGAAGCAAAGGAAAAAAAAATAAAATTATTCTCTACTTCCCTTCAGCTGGTGATGTCCGGCCACTTTCTGGGAAGCAGGGCTTCATTATGTGTAGCAATTGTTCCAGATGACAAACATTGCAAATAATGAACGCCTCTTCCTTTCTCTTAGCTTTTATTGCTAAGCAGATACCTTACAGTATGGAATATTCCTTTGGTCAGTTTGGGTCAGCTGTCCTGGCTATGTCCTCTTCCAAGATCTTGCCCACCCCTGGCCTACTCGGGGGTGGGGGTGCGGGTAGTGTTGGAGAGACGTCCCTGCTGCTGTGCCAGCAGCCAGGACACTGGGTGTTACCTGCACCTTTCCAGCTAGCGATACAGAGCACAGCGCTGTGAGGGCAGCGATGGGCAAAATTAGCACCATCTCAGCCAGACCCAATACAGTGAGGTAAGTGTGGCCACCTGCTGCCAGAAAGCCCCCATAGACTTACAGGAAGAAGTTCTTCATGTGAAAATAATGCTTTTTAGGCCAGGTATTCCCCAGGTACATTTCACCTGGGGCAGGGATGCTCTGTGGAGGTAAGTGGGAGGCCAGGGAATGGTGGTGCGACCTTCTAGGCAGTGCAGGGTGGAGGGAAGGCGATCAAGGGTGCATGCTCTACAGCTTCCACAATAGTGACTGACCCTGGCAGGCTGCCCACAGCCCTGCGTACCACAGCCTTTCTCTGAAGAGTCCAGGTGGTTGCTGGAATCTGCTCAGGAAGCACAGATAGGAACTGTGCTGGTATGCGCAGGAGCCAATGCTGTTGTGGTTTTAGGCAGTATGAAAGGGCCCCTGCCTATAATTAAGATTGGAGACAAAGCTAGTGTTTGGGAAATGAAGGCTTGATGGGCCAAGCTAATTGCTGGACTCTGAATATATTGCAGAAATGAGATGAGGATAGTAACTGCAAGGGGTAGTGCCAGATCAGCTGGCTAAGATCATAGGTGCAGTGAAGATTAGGACAAGAAATTTACTTGTGTCTGCCCAGTTTGGGTTTTTGGTGGGTTCCTCATGGAACACAAGAATTGGAAGAGGGATGGCAGGGGCAGGATAAGGTCTTGAATTTCCTCTTACAATTAGTGATTGGTCTCCTGCCTGTAATTAACATGAATAGTAGGCTTGAGGCTAGAGTTGGCATTTGGGATAGGAAGATACCAACAGCTTACATATATTCTGAGCAGCCTGCAAAGACAGGATCTGGGCTTGCCCTCATTGAGGTTAATGCCTTCTGTTACAATTTTCTGAAGGGAGAACTACTTTGAGAATAAATCTGATTTAAGGGATAGCAACAGCTTTAACCTTCTATTACTTGGGGAGCAATGTTTGTTATTGAATTTTGCATGGCCTAGAAGGGTATGAGAAGGACTCATGAGAACAGGGCAAATGCTTTCCCTTGTATTTTAATTTAGCTCATTAAGCTATCATTACAGGTTTGATTAAGGCTTAATTCTTAAACTCTTACACTCGCTCTTGTAGAGATCTGAATTCCTCCTAGGTTGTAGGGCAATAGATTTAGTGTTTACATTCATTTTACTGCAGCCATTTAGCGTGACAGGCAGTCACTAAAATTTAGAAGCATTCAAACCAGAATCTGGAAATCTCAGACTCCAGAAGTTACAGTTCCCAGATGACACATAGCCTGCAGTGTTAGGAAGGGTTGGTATCCTTGGCTTCTTTTTTCTATAGTATGTTATAATATAAAAAGCCCATCCGTGTATTAGGAACAACAGTGGCAAACATTCAGTTGCTAGGTTCCCTGAAACTAGAATTGGGAGAAATGCTCATGTTGGTGAGATGTGCCCTCAGCTTCTCTTGTACAGTTGTCTATCCTTTGCCTGTAATTACTGGGAATTGAGCATGTTTAGGGATTAAAAAAAATAAACCTGTTTGATTCAGCAGAATCCTGGAGCCATGAAGGGTGCTGACTGATAGTGGCAAGTAACTAGCCTAGCCCTACACTAACCTAAGTGTTGAGAACTGATCACAGCCAGAGGGGGAAAAAAACCCCAAAAAACCCAAACATAAGAAAATAGCTACCATTCAGTTCAATCCTCCTTTTTAACTCCTAATATACTACAGGAGCCAGCCATAAACTGAAACCTAGGTGTTTTACATTTCTCAACCTGAACACTAACCCCATCCCTTGCAGGAAGGTTGAGGAGGGATCCTGGCAGAGAGGTGAATATCTCATAGGCTGTAGCTCTCGTCCTTACCCCTTTTCTCTGCAGTTCTGGCAGGTGTATCCAGGAAATACTGAAGTATAAAGTTACAGGAGAAGTATGCAGCCTTCAGAGGACCTGTTTGTGACACAGTTCTACCAAGTTCCTGGGGAACAATGTTTTCTGTGTCTGTTCACATACAGCATTCATTCCACAGGTAGGAGTAAATAGGGTTAGGGAAAATTCAAAGTTTGGGAATCCAAAATACAGTGTACTGCTGTGTCTGTACAGGAACAGGCAGTACACTTTAGACTAGACCGAATGTGAACCCACTTCTTACTAGTAGACCTGCTTGTAGGCTCAGAGCTGAAAAATCAGAAATTGATGAAGAAAGAGATTGAGGAGTATGTGCATTCTGGAGCCCACTGTCCTAACCTGGGCCTTGTGAGAGACTGTTCACTGGGACAAGTATTTTGTCTCTTTTTGTAAGTTGATACCTTTTTATCCACCTACAACCAAAGCTAGGTTTTGTGAACTGAGCACTTGAAGAGTCCAGTTTATTTCAAGATCCTGCTGGATTTCTAGAGATACAACCAACAAGGAAACACTTGGAATCCTTGGGACCCCACCTTCAATCTTGCTCCAGAAGTGCTCCTCAGAGGTCAGAGATAGTAAAGACAGCAAAAAAATCTTCTCAGTCTTAAAACAGGAAATTGGATTTCATTGCCATAACTTCAGTAATACTTATGATTGCAGTTAAGGCTGGGGAAGAAGGACGTGAAGAGGCACAGGAAAGTTTTCCAGCTTGCTCACAAAACAAGAGAGAAGGCAGGTGTCAAAGGGACAACATTCTTTTCCTGAATTCTATTAAAAGGTAATTTTTCCTCTGGTTAAAGAAAAATGAGTGATGGTTGTTTTAAAAGGAATTTTCACTTCCTTCTTATGTTCTGTGTCATTCAGAGTTGTTTCAAACCCTTTGAATTACTTTTGAAGATGGATTAGCAATTTATTTTTTTTTAATTGGAGTGGCATATTCTCTCCCACATTCTTATGTCAACCACTTTGGTTTTAGGAACCTGTCAAATTTTTTATTTCTTAAGATTTACAACCAGACAGGATTATTCTGCAGCCTGAAATGTAAGAGATCAGACAATTCATACTTCCCTACCATATGCGTGAAACATCCATCTTCCAAGAATCAGTCTTTGGTATCTAGAAAGCCTGAAATCCTCAGTATTACTAACAATTTGTCTCATTTAAGTGAAGCAGCTTAGTTGGAATCAGCTTAAATTGTATACAACTGGCCTCTTGCCTTATTGGTCCCCTTTCTGTCTTTGTTACAGAGCCAGTGTCTATCTGTGATGTTTACAGAAATGTAAGCGGAGTGGCACTGAAAGTCTGTCTGGTAAGCTTTGACATGGTAACACTGAGTTCTCAATATTAAACATTATCTGTTTTCTAAAGGTCTCAGCGCATCGCTGATTTAATAGAAAATAGATTAAGGATTTATGAGAATAATGGAGTAAGGGAGAACTGACTGTAGAACAAAGCCTAAGGAGAAGACATAATCAAAAAGGATAAGGAAAGACCCCGAGTGTCCATAAGAAGGGTTCCTCAAAGACCAATCAGGTAAGTCAACAGGCTGCAGAGAGCAGACAGTCCCTCAAGAAAGGCAAATAACACCCGTCTAAGATCAAAGCCTGTAGTTACGGCAGAATTATTTTGCTACAAAAGACTAAACTTCTCCCATTTCAAAGACTGGGATCACGCAGCCAAAATACCAACTTAAATCTGCTTACAAGCATTTAACATTTCAGATAATCAGCAAGTTGCATGTGTTTACATAGCGAGCTTCTTAGTAGAGTGATTTCTTCCTCTCCATCTTTGAAAGAACACTCACAGATTAACATTATTCTGTAGTAAAAATAGCTTATATCTTCTCAGAAGTCAATAGTTCTAACACCAAATGATGTATTTGTAAAGTCTCTAGGTATCAGCAATATTTGGAGTTACAGAGATGAGAATCTAGATTTGGGTTTTTAAAACTGCCATCATGAAAACCAATGCTTGGAGATAGAAAAGTTACTTAAAAGGTGGGGGAGAGGGATGAAACTTGAGTAGGAAAGAACAGATATTTTTTTTTATTTTTAACAAAAAATGAAGTTACAGGGATCAAAAGGGCAAAGCCTATCTAGGTCAGAAGACTACAACCACCCACCCATGGAAAAAATGTGGTAGTTCAGCAGGTTTAGGTCTGGCCTGAGCCATGTACAGGTATACAGAGATTCGATGACTTGCCCAATATCAGATAAAAGAGAAAGAACTGGAAGAGAATCTAATCTCCAGGGTCCTGGAAATGAAACAAAATCATTTCTCCTTTTGCTTAAAGGTTGCATCAGCCTTGTTCGAAGGACCATTTCATATTGGCACAAGCAGCAGAGGTAAACTTGTGATCACCACAGAAGGCATCCACTGGTGGGATTTAAACCCCAAAAGTGGTTCCAAGTGATCTTCGAGAAAACTTGCCAGTGTTGCTTTCAGCTTGGAGAACAGTGGGAGGAAATGAGCTGTGTGAAGTTCCTAGGAGATGTCAACAACTGTCAGTGGGAATCCAACTTGAAAGTGGAAATTTGATCAATAAATTCTGTAAATCTTTAAACATCACAAGACATGGGAGGTTCAAAATACATCACCCTTTAAAGTCTAAGCCGCAGTGGGACAGACATATTCAAAGGTCAGTGCACAGCTTTTCTCCTGCCTGGCTGTGACACCTGGTGGCATCTGTTGATATTGTGCAGTTTTTTCCTTCCTAAAGTTAGCCAATCAGAGTGAAGAACTTCCCCCTTCTATTAGGGAAGTAAGTGTAGGAGTAATTTTGTTTGTTTGTATTTCAGCTTTTTTGTTTTGCTGCTCTCACTATCTGTAATCAAAGGTGTGAAGGGCTGCCAAGCCCTCTGCTCACTATCTGGCTGCTTAGGTACCTAAAAAACAACAAAAAGGAGTTAATGGCAGTTTAATTTCTCCTGCTAGTCTTATGAGTGTAAAAACTACTTAGGACAAACCAGTAGGACACTTCAGAGAGCAGAAACTGGTCTTCGAGCATTCAGTACCGTTTGGTAGCACTGCAAGCTGAGACCTTGTGGATTTTTTTCATTTTGCAATTGATCTGGATCTGTGACCTTACTTCACAGGTTGCAACACTCCTGTGTTTCTGCTGGCTCTTCTTCCCTTCATCTGACAGGGAGGCAGGGCAGACCACCTTTATCCATACACAGAGACTGGTCCCAGAGACCCTCCCCTTTAAGCTCAAGGCCACCAAAACAGATGCTGGCCTTTTCCTTCTAGAGCTAGCTCTCCATCTGCGCCCTCCTCAGAAGCAGCAGGATCCAGCTGGCACGGGCAGGTTGGGCATCAAGGATGCAGGATGCACCTACTTGAGGAAAAGCAGCGTAGAGATCATTTGTGACACCAAGGTGCCAGTTTTAGGTGACTTCTATTATAAAACAACTGCAGTGACCAAAGATGGTTGGACCCTGGAGATTTCAGGTTAACAATTATCAAGAATAAACTACCATGCCTCCGGTGTAGCAGACTACTCAGAGTGTTTGCCCCTCCCTTTAGGCTGGTACGTTGAGTTGGGCATATGAACAGACTAACATGGGGCAGCAGAAACAACAATCGTTATTAGAGCTGACTCTTGACTCCTACTGCCTTTCTCATTTTAAGGATTTTTTTCTTGCTGTTTCACTAGATCCTGGCATTTACAGGACACCCATGACAAAAACCATCAATAAATACTTCAGAGTTTAGCACTAACCAAAGCCACAAGGTGGCACAGTCACCTGCTGTGAAGCATTGCTCACCAAACTTCATTTCCCAACGGAGAAGCAGCTCCAGAGCTGCCCTTTTCAACAGGGAATTACCTTCTCTCCTCCCCTTGAACTAGGTTTCATAAAGTAAACACTGATGGTGGGTGGAGCTTTTCTCAGAGTGAGATTTCTATTAAAACATAAAGCCCTACCATTGAAATAATTACATGGCAATAAACATTTTGCTGCTATTGCTAATTTTCCTCAGCCCTAGAAAATCTGTAACAGTAAACCCCCCTTTTTTTGCTGGTGAAGCAGCATCTCTGCTAGGAAGCTTTATCTGTGTAGCTATAGCAGCAATTTGGTGCCTGACTTCAGCTTTAATATCATGAGACCCATGCAGATTTTTAGAACTAAGTTAATTGATCTGTCTCCTTCATTTTCTTCTTTGGAGGGAAACATGGAAGGGATGAGAATCAAGAAAAGGCAAATGCCCAGAAGGATCAAAGCATCTTTTGGGGAAAAAAAAAAAAAAGAGGCTTGTCCTTACATGCTTGCAGAGACACCTGCATGGAGCAGGAGCATGGGGAGGATTTAGCATCATCAAGAAGAAGCAACACAGCAAAGAGAATCATCAGTGTGCCTATCTTTCCCTCTGTTTTCACCAACCATAGGGTAAGTGCAGATACTTGGAGCTACTTTTGCTAGCAAACTGTGTGCTGTCTGACAGCAGGTGGAAATAATTTCTCTCATGTAGACTGTTTTGCTTGTCTCTAACAGTAAATACACCAGTGCTCAACCTGCCCGCAGACAGCCTGTTCCTTTGGCCTGAAGCAGCCCATGTTTTGCTGTCCACTTCTAACAGAAAGACACCCAGGAACGATGTGTCTCTTGACTAGCGCTTGGTGTTTAAACAGTTCCAACAACTGATCCATTGGTAGTGTTCAAAATAGATGTATGTCTGTACACAGATAAATATGCACACACATTTGCTTCCCTGTCCGTTTTTTTGAGGTTATATATACAATATCTCTACATATATTGTATCTCTCTAGATGTATATTTATAATTTCTTCATATGCTTAGATGTGAGTACTTGAGAATCCTGGGGAATAAACTATCCTTAACTCTGTCCAACTGAAAAACACTCCTGCATGTACACCAAGACAGATTCCCAGGAACAAAAAAAAATTTTAAAAAATTGACATTTATTCCCTTGTCCAGCACTTCTGCATTGTCCCTTTTTTGAGCTTTGCTCCACACCATAGGCTTAAACAGCTGTGCTGGGCTTCCTGTCCTTTGTGAAGGCTTCATGCATGAGGCAGATCAAACCTGAGGGATAGGAGTATGATTCTGTGGGGACCCAAGGCAGCAGCAGGAGCTGGCAGAGCTGGAGAAAGCCAAACTCAGGGCTGGGTGCTTGCAAATAGCCTGTCCACGCAAAGCCTGCTCTGGCCTGTGCTGTTTATCATGCAGTTGTGTAAGCCTAGAATTTATTTCAAGAAGAATGAGATCAAATTTCTAGAGCTGCTTTGTTTCTCCTGTCCAGAGGGCAGGGATTTGCTTTGAGTGGCCTTTCTTTTTCTAATAAGGAAATAACTGGAGAGTTCCTCCTCCTTGTATGGGAAATTAGAAGCTTGAAACGTCTGTGAACTCACACCCTGTACATGAAGCATATGGGGATGCAGCATCCAACTCACTACTTACATGAAAACACGTAAGTAATCAGAGCCCAGTGCCTATTCCTGGCCCCTATTGTTCTTTCCTTCTGTACGCTGTATGGGCTTTCCCCACCAAACCTCACTGAAGATCTAGAAAGCAACAGCAGTGTGTTAGCAGGGACACAAATTCCAATGGCAAAATCAGTATTTTTCACTCCATCCCACAAGCTGAGTTGCCTCAGCGCCTTCATCTGGGCCGCTTCAAGGGGAAACACTACCATTCCCCTCCTGTTTGGACCATCACTAACAAGACGAGGCAGAACTTTCAGCCAGAATTGAACTTTTCAGTGGCAAATTGAAGTTATGGTAAAAAAATTAATGAAAGGGCATCTCTACTGCATTATTTCTTTCCTAATCCTTGTGTATCTTTCCCTGCCCCCCAGTCTAAGACAGAGCACTTACATTCTTGATCCAAACATGCCACCTGCTGTTCATCAGAAGGGAGACATTGTATAGTCAATAAAGCCAGTGCATAAATTAACCAAACTAGAAGCATACATTGTATAGTCAATAAAGCCAGTGCAAAATTAACAAAACTAGAAGTACATTTGCATTGCAAAACCAGCCAAAGGACCTGGGTACCACAAGTTAGAGCCTGCTTTCCACCACTGTGCAAGAGTCACCCTGCAACACTATGCTCTTGACCTGTAAATGCTGTGGAGCAGCAAGGCCAGAGCCTGGACAACCTTACAGACTACCACCACACCACCCAGAGCCAAGGCATGTAACTGGCACTGCCTGAAAAAGCTGCAACACAAGCCAACACCACTTGCTGCGTCCTGCTGAGGGTTTCTAACACAGGGCATGGAAGGAGCTAGCAGGGACAGGAGAAACTGTTGTTGAAGGGGATTGCAAGGCAACACTCAAGGGCTGCTTTGTAAGCGTGGTGATAGCAGAGGAGGCCTCAGGGAGGAAGCAGTGCCTCTGTAAAACGGAAAATTCTGAATGGAGAGACTAGCACACTTTAACTTCTGGTCAGCACTGAAGTGGTCAGGCAGTTGGACTAGACAATTGTTGTAGGTCTCACCCAACTGAGCTATTCTATTCATAAGAAGCAGGATGAATATTTGGTTTTTACCCCATGGGTGCTGCTGACCAGGTCACTGCTGAGCAAACACAGCACCCTTGTTCAGTTAGCATGGGGAAAGGGTGCCCAGGAAGGCTGGGGAGAAGCCAAAGCCTCTCTCAACACTGGGCCCAGGAAGCTCCACTCAGGCAGAGGCTGTCTGAGGATCAGGGGTTTATCTGAACAAGGCAAGGAGAGCCCCTTCCCTCATTCCCAGGCTGCAGCCCCCTCCTGTTCCCCTGCCACCTCTCCTAACAGGCAATGGCTTTGGTGCAGGGGTGCTGGGTGGGGAGGGAGGGAGGGAGGGAGCAGCAAGGCCCTCCCTGCAGTGCTCTCCCAGTGTGGTGAGCCCAGGGCTCCCACTTTGTTGCCCCAGCCCTATCACTGCTCCTGGCTGAGCTGGGCCCAGGAGGGACCAATGGCTGTTATCCAGATCCCACAGGAAACTTGTCCAGTGATGCTGCAGAGGACCAGCAGGAGGCCTGGCTGGGTCAAGGTGCCTCAGGACTTTCCAGCTGGTACCTGGTTCCTGATGACTTTGGGGAGACTACTGGGGTAACCTTCTGTGGCAGAGGCAGAACCACAACCCTCTTTGATGTCCCATGTGCACCCCACTTTAGCATTGCCTCCTGGATGTTCTGCCTGTTGTTGCAGAGGGGTGCCCCCAGTCCTAAAGCAGTCTACAGGACAGCCACAGCTTCCAGGAAGGGCTGCGAGACAGCAGATGCTCTGCAGTGAGTGAGGGAGGGAAGAAGGGGTTAAGGGAAAGAGGGAGGGATGGGCTACAGTTAGCAGATGTCCAGGGCTGAAAAGTAGGTCACCTATTTCTGCCTGGGGTGAGGGGGAAGAGGTGGGGGTGGATTTGAAAATCGACACTCCATCAATGCACAAACAAAGCCAAGTAATACAGCAAGGAATAAAATTGAGCTTCAGAAGCCTAACAGAAATCCTGCAAGTGCACATAGCTCCTCTAACACACATACACATTACTAATTAAGACTGTCTAATTAAAAAAATGTATTTTACCTGCACATACATATAGGCTAATAAAAAAAAAGTGAAATTAAAAAAAGAGCTTCAAAACCTACAAACCCAAGAAAAGCAGAAATTCTCTTATTACCCATGTACAGGCTGGGACAGATATGAACTTCATTCCAGGTTTTTCTCAGCATCCTTAGGCACATTACTTAGGCCTAGATTTTCAAGGCTAAGTACTAATTCCTGTTGATGCTTTTTTGAGTCCTTGAAAGACAGACGCTTGCAAATACATCTGAGGTTGTGGTCCTTGGTGTGCCTGTGTCTCTCAATATAAAAAGGGTTAAATAGCATCACCCAAGCAGGTCATGAGGTCTCTGCAAGGCATTCCCTATCTCAGATGTTGAAATGACATGAACAGTTAATTGCAATAATGTACACTTTTTAGGTCCCTAATCCCTTTGACTGGCATTCCTCACATTTGCATACATGTACCACGTTATGGGGGCAGCAGGTCAGGAGAGATGGGAAGACAGAGAGACAAGATTGAGTTAGGTGGGTTTCTCTGGCCAAGTCAGGGTAGAGTAATTCAGTAAGTACTTATAATCATTAATTTATTCAGAAAAAAAGAAAATTTAGGACAAATTCTGATTTACATAAAAGCAGCCTCTAGCACATACTAATGATTCCTGACACTACATTATCACCAAAGGATGAGATACTTGATTCACTGCAACACAAAAGATCTTGCAGGTAAAAAACCAACCAACCAACCAAAAAAAAAAAAAATAAACAAAAAACCCCACAACCAACCAAAACTCTCATTACTTTGTACCATTTGTTCAGAAAACAGAATTATAACAGAATTATTTCTTAACTTCCACAGATTTTTAAAAAGCAGCCTGGACATTAATGAGAAACTTCTGAAATATGTTATATGCTGCAGAAGACACAAGTGAGGTTTTTGTTTGGTGGGGTGGTAGTATTGCAGAATGGTTATCAGGTACTCTTTAGAGCTCTGCTGCAGGATGTTCCAAGCCTATTTCATTCACACCAATAGCCAAGTAACTCTTGGGAAAGAAGCTGTCAGATTAAATCCTCAAACACGAGGGATTAAATCAACTACCTAAAGCCTAGACTGGGGTGGGGGGCAGGGGGAGCGTTTCACATTTGCTACAAGACAATTCCTTAGTGAGATCAGTTGAGTTTGGAGATACTTTGATATTAGCTCAAGAAAATCTCAAGCAGGGGCTGGAAAATTACCCCTTGCATTCTGGTGTCTGTCTTGATCCATCCCAAGGTTAACTTCAGCTCTCTTCAGCCTGGACATGGCATCCCTTTCCTGCCTGTGCCTCTTTCCTAACCTAAACAGGGTTAAATACCATTGCCCAAGTGGGTCAGGAGGTCTCTGCAAGGCATTTCTTACCTCAAAGGTTGGAACTACCTGTAAAGTTAATTGCAATCACTTACACTTTTTTAGGAGCCTAATCCTTTTGACCTGACACTTCTCAAGTTTACATACATGTACCATACTATCAGGGCAGCAGATTAGGAGAAACAGGAAGAAAAAGGACCTGAGACAGAGAAAGCACCTCTATTTTCCCAGAAGCACAGTGAAGGTAATTTCTCCACCTTGTTTTTCCTGTAGTTATTTAATCATTTTAGCTACCAAAAGATGGGCTAGCCGATCTTAGCAGTCCTTTCTGGCCTTCAAACAGGGAAACATCTTCTCTTTCCTCTGTTGCTTCCTACCCAGTAGAACAAGGGTGTAAAATCAGAGTATGGCTCTTTATTTCAAGGTCGCAGTACTTAAAGTACAAGTTTAAGTTTACATCTTGAACAATTTGAGGAATGACACACCCTCTTCTGTGGTGGAAAGAAAGAGGAGAGGAAAGCTGAAAGCAAAAATAAATTGCAACTGCTGCTTAAGAAACACACCTGATGAGATGACTGTTCCCTGTGTTCATAAGTTTGCTCAGGTAATTCAGCCTGTTTCTATTATCTCTTTCAGTCCTGTGCTACAGTTTCAGAGAAATGTGAACTCCGTAGTTACTAGGCAGCTATATCTTGGCTGGTTGGGAAATGACACATGATACATGCACTTTGCACACTTGGAAAGCACGTCAATTTTCCTAGGAGAAGTGCCACAAAGGTAATTTCTCTGACTTGTTTTTCCTCTGCGCTAGTTTAATCAGCTTAGCTATTAAAAGATAACATGGGTTTAGGACTATCATTAGCCCAAAGTGGTCATGTGGTTATGCTGGTAATTAGCACTGCTGTTGAACTCAGTGTTACAGTTTTTTTAATCGGTAACTACATAACAAAACCAGTACCCACTGCACATCTAAGGAGGAATTAACACTCTCACTCCCTGAATCTGTATTCAGTTATTTTAGCAGCTTTCTTCCCTTTTTTCTCCTGTTATATTAGTATCTATATCCAAAGCATTTAACTGCTTGAAATGGGATTAAAGACACTCCAGTCTAAAACTGCAATCCTCCTGCTCAGCTGCTCTGCAAGCTCTAAAGTATCAAAAATCCCTGGGAGGTCTCTGAGAGGACCAAGCAGCTCACATCCAAATTGTGATGCAGAAACTCTGTATTGCTTGTCCTGTGTCCCTAAGAGTTCAGTTTGGTCAGCATCTAAAGTCCTATCCAGGATACCAGACTCTTCACAACTCACAGTCCTTGACTATATTTTCTTTTGAAGCACAGCCAGAGGGAGAAGAAATTGAGATGAGAGCTCCTTACAGACAACAGCATAGGGCTTAGCCCATTTAATGAGGCTGCAGGATACCAAGCTCCCATTCCCTTCTTTGCCTGTGGAAATTTCAACCTGCACTTCCTAAGTGTATCTATAACCACCAGATTACAAGGTTTCCTGGGGTGGTAATGTGCTGCCAACCTCCTTCAGGCCAGTAGGACCTGACAAAGACAAGTGCTTCTGTAGTGCAGTCATCAAATGCAACTTCTGTGTCTGCTTTGGGTACTGCAAGTGTATTTTGTCCGTGTTTCCTGGATATTTAATTAACTTCTGCTCACCTTTACCCCTAGACTTCAGTTTTAGTCTCAAATGTTTTTTTGGAAACTATACTTCATTATTTTTTCTGCTTACAGTACAACTTCTTTTATTATTAGAGCATTATTTTGTTTTGATATTAATAATTGATGTAACCAGGTCTTTCCCTGTTCCCCATGATTTCAAATTAACAGTGTTATGTTTGGATGGGAGAAAAAATGTAAACATCCAACCCTTTTATCTGGACAAAAAGAACATAGGTCATTGCCCAAGGGAAACCACTCTGACATATACATAGGATCAGTGGTAGCACCAGAGAGCAATGTTCAGGATCACCAAGCTTCCATTCCTGTATCCATTTCACCACATTATAAGGTACAAGGAGTCTCCAACAAACTATGTTGAGTTGCCTTGTGGTGCACGTAACCACCTTTCCTACTTGTGCAATGCAGGCAATAAAGAACACATACATATGTGCATATGACATGGCATGGAAACACTAAGATACCTCAGAGAGCTCAAACCATTTAAAAGGACCATATACTTCACACGTGGTAATAGGACAGTCAAGCCCAACAGATTCCTCACAACTCTTTACTACAGCCAAATTCACTGTTCCTAACACATCATGCAAGCCCTTAAACTTACTAGATAAAAGATGTCCTGGTCTCTGGTCCTCTGAGGATTTTCTACATGCGGATAAAACATACTGATATTTGCAGGCATTTATCAATGGCAATGTAATTGCTGTCCATCTGAGTGCAGCTGGAGAATGGGGGGAAACACAAGTTTGAACAGCCCTTTAGCTCCCAGGTCGGGGGCTTCTTGCCTCTGTGGAGATGACAGTCCTGTTTTATAGCTCAGTAGTTTCTCCTGTATTCTTCACAATTAACTAACTTTGTATGTACTTCCTCTCAAGGCAGACTTTCCTCTCCTACAGGACTTACTGGAAGACTTTGATGCTAAAACAGGGATTTGTTTCTCCTAATACACTTGCGAATCTTTTTCACTCACTCCTGCCAAAGCAGCCCCCTTGATCACCGCAATGTTTTGGTTTTTGTTTGGTTTTTTTTTTTGAGAGAGAGAGGTGGCCAGCACTTTCTACTTCCCCATGTGCTGCTCATCTATGAGAAAGTTTCCTCCCCACCCCGAACCCACGCAATAAATTCCTCTTGATGACTTCACAGCATTTGGAGCCTTAACCAGAATCTGCCTCAAGCTCATTTATCCTCTCAATAAATCTCAGCTGCCAGCTTCACCAGTCCTTCAGTGATTTCCAGTCTTACTGTTTGCAAAACCACCTAGAGAGAGGGCAGACATTCCTACCCACCTCATGCAGGCAACACAACCTTGTCCAGCCACATCCCAGACCCTTGGAACCTGTAATTCCTATAGGTTATTTTCTTTTTAGCTACCTTCCACACACCTTACCAATCTCTTTGTAATTAGGCTTTACTGCCTCAGGAATGTCCTTGCTGCTGCTCTCTTACTTGTTCCCAAAAACTGCCTTTTCCTATCCCCAGACCCAACATCTCCTCTAGTAGGAACAGCACAGAGCCCATGTTAGTGAGTCCAGTTGAGCTCACTAGGGAAGTGCTCAGTGCCTTGCCCATACCACTGACACACCTTGCACTCTAACATACTCCAAGAAACTGTGAGACCCAACCTGCCAAGAGAGCAAGGGTTGGTCAGCCAAGACAGTTGTCCTGTGGGGCCACCCAGCAGGCTCACACAGCCCATCAATCTGCATTCTGTGCCCACACTGTGTGCCTTGCTGGTAGATCACCAGACTTAACAAGTTCAGTTTGATTTCTACTCTCGGGGGACGTGCCATGATCGCTAGTGCTGGACAGGTGGGAGAAAGCATGTGAGGAGAGAGGAGGATGACCAGTACTGATATAAATCCTCCCATAGTGATGGAAGGGGCACAGCTAAAACACTCAAGGTTCAGGTGAAAATCAAATGAGTTGGTGCCAAAGCTTCCCTCCATGCATATCTCTTACCAGCAGGACCAGGGGGATGGTGTGGAAGTCCCACCCTACTCCCCAGCAGTTTTACTTTAGAAATGCTAATAGGGAAGTGCTGGGAACAAGATAAGAGAACTGGATTTGAATGTTTTGTTTCAACTACATGGATTAACTTGTGGGTTTGGTACAGCCAAACATCCACGTTTACCCTCAGGAGCATATCCATTAATTCGTTGTTCAGAAATTCTCCTCTCTTCTTAAAACTACTTAGTTTTCACAGTTCTAATAAGATGTTGAGCTAATATTAAGTCATTAAAATTCTTTAAAGGGCTTTATTCTTTCCTGAACTATGAGGGGGATAAAGGATTTTGTAAGGGCCATGGTTAAATCAGAGGTGTTTGTGTCTCAGCTGACCTTATTCTACAAATATTCATTTAGTGTTAATGCAGCTGAGGACGCTGGTGCAAGGCACCCAATTGTCCCACTTTTTCTAGGTCTGTAACTTGTCAGTGCTC
>JAVJGJ010000002.1:33439811-33465832 GCA_035590215.1 Microhierax caerulescens | reverse complement strand
GGGCGCGGCGGGGAAGGCCCGGGCCGCCCGCCGCTTCTTTCTTCCCGTAGCCGTGACGCCGGCTTGTTCAGCAGCCGACCCAGGGCTGCTCCATGGCGTCTGGGGCGCCTCATACCGAACGGGCGGGCGGCCGTTCCTTGGGCGCGGAGCGCTGGCGGCCTGGTGCGGAGCGGGCCGGGGCGCGGTGGGCGGCGCATTGTTCCCGGTGGACTGGCGGGGCTCTGAGCGGGGTGAAGTGTTTTATCTAAATGGGGGACGCTGCTTGCCCTGCTCCCTCCCCTGGCAGTCACTTGTGCTGTAACTTACAGAACTTTATTACTTTTCGGGCTTCACTATTTCTTGGATAATAAAACAGATAAGCCTTGCTGATAGCTAATTTTGCGTTCACTTTCCTATTTTGAAATAAGTGCCTCAGTGTTTCTGTGAGGACGCTGCCTTTTTTGGTGTTATTTTGTGTTGTTTTGTTTTTTTTTTTTCTTGGTGTGTGTAGTGCGTTGTTTTTGTGTTTTTTGTTGTTTTAGTTTTTTTTAATAAGGCAGCTTCTTTCACTTAGAGTTTTTTAACAGTGTAGCAGTGTTTGGGTAAACTTTAACTGCTGTTAAATATACTTGGCAAAATCTGACTTTGAACCTGCCAGTTCTTTTGGGTTTGTTTTGCTTTAGTCGCTTAGAGCCTCAAAAGTGTAAGAGGGAATTAGTGTTACAATCTTGTGGCTTGCATGATATAACTGCAATTGAGGCTAAAGATCATCTCTGTCAGGATAGATATTATTTAAGTTAGAACAGTAGGATACTTTGAATAGGCATGTTGCTATTTAAAATAGAAGTGTTCTGAGTATAAGAGTACAGAAAACTTAAGAATAGGTGGATAACTCTAGGAAGTGTTCCCTGTGAGGTGGTGAACAACTTAAAAATGAAAGGTTACCTTATGGCTAGTGATGTTACTTAGGTTTCAAATCTCATTCAGTGGAAGGAGCCTAATTAGATGTACACTAGCAATGTGATATGTGTTGGGTTTGGTGGTTGGTTTTTTTTTGTGTTTTAATTGATGAATATTAAGCTGGCTTAAGAACTCCAGGTAGTCTATAAAGTAGCTTGTGAGTTTCACAAATACATGTGTGCTTTTTTTTTTTTTGTTTGCTGAAAGATGGAAAGTCTGCCCGTTTCAGTGTTCCAAATAGATTACTGCAGTGTGTATTTTCAGTATAACATACATTCTAGTAAGAGTCTGTGATTACTTAGTTCTGTGTTATTTATTTATTTGTTTTGAGTAATGAGGTATGGACCAAGTGTAGCTTGCAAGAGCCTTTATTATACACATATAAAGGAATGCTAATCTTTTAATATATAACTTGTTGATGGGACTTCACACAAATGTGGTATCCACTCTGCATGTTTATTTCTTGACAGTTTGTAGCTCTAAGTACTCACTTAAGTTCACTTCAGTTATTTGTTTCCTACATCTGTGATATTGCTTGAATGTAGGTGATACTTTCTATTTTTCTATGTGAAAAGCAGAATGCATATTCAGTGTTGAGTCCTGCATTTTTCGATACTAAAGGAACTTATCTAATAATACTGGAACATTTTGTTTTGGCCAGAACAGCCCAAGAGGTCTGTTTACAATGAACTTAAGGAAAACACTGAGCTGAAGTGAAAGTTGTAGTTCAGAAATTCAAGAAAAACAGCCTGTTTAACAGGAATTTATAGCTTCTTTGCAAGCAAGTTAGATTTATATCTGCTGTGACTGTAATATCTTTAGATTCTTCTAAATATAAATCGACCAGCCATTATTGCTCCCTTATGGAATTGAAGATACTAAATAGTTTGTGTGTCTCTTCACAACACTGCCTGCAAACTGTTCACTCTGCTTCTGTTGACTTGCTTAAGTGAGCAAATGTGACTGTTTCCTTGAGAACCCTTCTCTCTTGCACCTAACAGGTGATGCTATAGCCTGTATACCAGAGTGAAATTCAAGTGAATTAGTAGAATGGAATCTGAATTTAACACTATTAAAGCATGAAGTCTTGTGTGTGGTTTTTAGTATTAGCAGATTGTTAGAGACTGAAATCTATTGTTATGGCTCAACAGCTTTGCTTCTCTACTCAGGTTAAGCTTGAAATGCATGTACTATGAAATGGTAAAGAGCTGGCTCAAAAGCAACCAGTGTGGGATTGAAACAGTCAGAAGGGAGAAATGCTTTGAAGAACTGTCAGGTCCGCTCTCCCTCCATTGATACCCTCTTTGTCTGAGTGCTTGAAAATCTTTAAAATACTTAACTCTGCAGTTGGTTAAGATTGCTCTGTATCAATATATTGAAATAAGACATTTTCTAGCTTCAGTGTTCTGGCACACTATGCAACATTTTTGGAGATTGGAGGCTTGCATATTCACTTCTCACATTAACTGGATTAATTTATGGCCTTTGGAAGTTATGATGGAAACCATGGCTTTTTGGCTTGGGTGGAAGAAGGACTAGTATGAGCATAGTGATCAGTTTCTGTAGTAAGGTAGGATGTCTGAAGTGAATATTGTCTGCCATCTAGATTTGGCTCTCATAGTAGCACCATCATCTGTGACCCTTAAGATTGCTGTGTAGCCTATGTTGTTTTGTATGCCAGGTTAAGGAATAGCATTTTATCTCAAAGTAGACACCGCATCCAAATTCTAGAAGACCAGGTGCCCGATTGGATTATCCTAAGAGCAAGTTGTAGTTTTTGTCAAGGAGACACTGTTTTTGGCAAAACTTTCCACAATAATAAAACAAGTAGAGATAAATGAGAATATCTTGCTTGTCTCCTTTTGTCACGTTGGAGGAAGAGAGCAAAGAACTTGGGAAACTAGTGATGATGTTTGATTTTAATATCGTCAGAGTGGGATAGAAAGCCTGAAAGATCAATCAGAAAATACATAGAGAATATGAACATAATGTTGAAGGCTTTGTATAGCATGGTTAACTGTTTTTGTGGTATGTCAGGGTGCCAGCATCTGTTTTAGAAACCATATGCTACTAAGCAACTAAAGTAAAATGTTTTTCTACTCTTGGATATTATATGCAGCTGTATAGCTGGTTTGGGATACTTCTTGGGAAATGGGATAGACTGAATTGATAGGATTGGGAAGACATTTGGTACAAGCTGTTAACAGCTTGCTTGTTTATGGAATAGTTCTTCACGCAATATTGGGGAAAATTCTGTTACTATAAAATACAAGATGCTTCATGACCCATGTTTATTTAGTATCTTCAAACATACTTCTTGGCACTTGATGGGAGTGATATATGTGATTTGGAGTGGATGAAAAAGTTCCTGACTAACCCTTTTTCTTCTTGCTGTTACTCTGTATAGTCATCCCCTAATTCTGTTAAATGGGTGTATCTTTTTCTCCTCCATGGCACTTGAAAACTCAGAATGCTCAGTAACAATTCTGTGCAATGTGTTGCATGCCACCAGTGGAAAAAGAATACCAAAAGGACCTCAGTGTACTACTGCACGGAACTGTGAAGCTGTAATACACTCTACTGAAGCAGTGATACATGTTGTTAGGTATGTTGACAAAGTGGTTAAGACTACCTAGGAAATTTATAGTGAGGATTTGATTAAAAATGTGAAGGTAGGCAGAACTGAGTAAAAGTTGTGTATGTATGCACAAGCAGAAACTGCCCCATAGTGAGATTTGAGGGTTGGTTAGTTTTTCTTGAAGGAGGTTTTTGAGAACACTTCTATTTTATTTTGAATTATCCGATGCAAAGCATCATACACAGTCTTCAAGATGTGCATCTGCAAGGAGATGGAGCATGTGGCCTAGTAGACACATCCTGTGTCTGCTGGGTCTCCTGGAAAATAAGCACTGAAAGACCATGGGCCAGCTCTGGTCAGTTGTGCCAAAAGATACTTCTAAACATGAAGAAAATTCTGAAGCCTTTTTATGGTGATCAAGCAGGTCCTGAGTGAGGCTTGTGAAAGGACTGTGTGATTTCCCATTTGGTAACAAAACATGCTTGGGATTGAGGATGGAAACTTCCAAATTTTTTTAGTAAAAACTAGTGACTTGTTTCTGAGATTGTTGAATATGTTCTAGATTATAACAATTCCAGTACGGAAAGCATTCTTATTGTTAGTTTGTATCAAGTGAATCCCAGGCTGCTTTTGTCCCTGCTAGGCGGTGGCATAGTCGGCACCTTCAATGACCATAGGCAGAATTTCTAACTGGATCAGAGTATGTAAAGTAAGATTCTATTGTGCAGATTAACTTCTGCTAGTAGCAGAGAGATGCTTTCTGCAAATGTAATGCTCTTCTAGAAGAGTGAGACTCTAGTCCCCAGTTAGGTGATGCACATTCCTCACTTGTAGTAGTGCCCTAATTGATAGATAATTCAACGCAAGTTTAATAAAATTTCAAGCAGTGCTTTATACAGTGGCTGTAGGAATGCAAGTACAGATGTGATTAGATTTTTTTTCTTCTTCATTTTACTGTAACTGGTTTGAGTGGCTGAGTTGGAGTATAAAGCAAGGAGGTAATAGACATTGCTAAAGGCTTGGTTTGCTACAGACTGGTGTTACTTCAATGTTACTTGCATTGTGAAAGGAGTATCACCTGCTGCCTCCACAGGGCAGACTTTTTTTTTTCATCTTTGAGTGGTTACATAGTGTTTCTCATAGAACCAGTAAAAATACCATGCTATTTGCTGTTATTTTGTGTAAGTGTAGTAGGAAAAATCTTGTGGGTTTGTGTAGGTTTTTTTTTTGAACTAAAAGTTATAGTAGAGCAGAAATCATAGGTAAGGTCTTAATGAAAAAATATTCTGTGAAACACCCTGTAGCTTTACCTTTAAAGCAGACATAGGGCTCTCTTCATATTCTGTTCTTACTTACCATGTACTGCTTTGACCACTCTCCAATCTACAGAGTTTAACTAGAAACTTTAGGACTGGTTTGAACTACAGCAATTCACATTACTGCTTCTGTTACTGGCCTGACAGACTTGCTAGATATCCAACTATACCTATGGAAGCAAACTAATAGAAAACAATTAGTAGATTACATCGTTTCAGAAGTTTAGCTGCTGTCACCAAACGTCTTGGAAAAAGGATGGGAAGTGTAGGGACAGCTAAAACAAAAGCTGTAGTGGTGGCAGGAACATACCCACTTCTGAATGGGTAGGTTGCATCTACAGGAAACCACCTTCCATGTCATGTTGATAATGGTCAGCATGCATTCCAGATGGAAGGCCAATGTGAAAATTGCAACAGCATAGGGGTTTTGTTCCCATCTTCCATGTTTGCCTTTGTGCTCTTTCTGGCTCTTACAAGGTTTGTTACTGCTCATGGCAGTTCTGAGGGCTAATAGCATTTTGGTAAATGTTTGGGGTCCCGTCTGCCCCCGCCGCCCCCCACCCCTCACCTGTGAGTGGCAGCTGTAGAAGTTAGACTGACCTGGCTGTGAAGTAGTCAGTTCTTCCTTTTGGCTTCATCATTCAGCAAGCAATCATCAAAGGGCCCTTCTATGTGTGTACTTGATGCAGATAATGGGCTCTTTGTTACAGCGACATACTTACATTTAATGTAAAAAGGTATTGTACACTGGACACTGTATTTAAATGAAATCTGTCTGATAGAGGAGATGGTAAAGATAACATTTGAGGTCTGCATTTCTTAATGGTCAACATAAAAAAACCTAAATGTGTCTTTTCATGCTGCTTGCCTTTACTGTAGTGATTAGTGTGCTGGTTTTGTTTTAGCAAGTGGTGCTTGGAAGAAGGGGAATGGAGGAAGATTTACAGGCAATGCAGATAGAAATCCAGTAGTTGATGAAAGGTGGTGTAAGATCACTGCAGCTTGTTGAGCTCTGCAGGTTATAATTGCTGTTGTGGCTGTAAGTTTATAATAGCATTTGGTGCTTAATTTTAATTAACTGCTAGATACTTGCAAAACTTAGCAATTCCTTCTGACATTACTGAGTCCTTCCTGTTGCTTTACCAGTGGTGGTACGGGATGCCCTTTCCTCATTGGAAAGGGATCTACTTTGCCATCAGGTTATGAAAGCTATGTCTGTAATTCTGTAGCTTTATTGGGGTTTTGGGGGGGACGGACTAAGACTCTCTTCTAGAGTCACTTACAATCTAAAAGCTTATAAAATTTGCTGTGAGACCAGTAATGTGTGACTGGGGACTGAACTTGCAACTTTACTATGTCTCAACCCATTATAAATGTTTGATTGCTTTTATTTCTCAGTAGCTGTGCCAGGTACAGTTGTCTTATTAATATGATTTCAGTCATAGATGGGCACACTGGTTTTTTTTTGTGGCTGGCTGTTCTAGTATGCTTTCCTGCTGTACCTCAGTATTCTTTATTTGTTTTGAAAACAAAAAAAAAACCCTAAATGAACCTTGCCATGGCTGCAGAGTACCAGCCACACTTGGATTGGATACTCTGCTTCCAAAATGCAATTTATAAATACAAATTAGTCCCTAACTCTCCAGTTGCTGAATAGTAGCCCGGATTTCAGTTGTACAGATAGGATATTGAAGGCAGACAAAAAAAAACCCCACCTGAATCTCTTACATATATGTGTGTCTGTGAAAAAAGATTCAAAGTCTGAAAAACGCACAGGTTGTTTGGTACCTTTTGTAATATAGGAAACACCTGTTGGGTGTCTTCTCCATTATAGGAAACTAGGCTTCCTTTTATGGCATAACAGAAAGCAATTATGTTAATGCTTATACAGTAGCTTTTTTTAAATACGCTGGTCCCATCCTTCTCTTATTTGGACATGGGAGTTCTGAAGTTTTGCTAGCATTCCTCAGAAGGATATGCTAGCCGTAAGGCTGAAGACAAGAATGCAGTGGGGTTGCTTTTTTTCCCTCCCATGCTGAAGTTGTAGCCCCATGCAGTAAAAAATAACACAATTAATACAATAAACTTTTTAGCTATGGTACTGATCTCATCCTTATCAGAGGGAGGGATTAGACACCATCTCAATGTCTGATTTTTTTTTTATTTTTTATTTTATTTTTTTTAATGTACTGGAGACTGTAAAGATTATACGTGAAGGTTAAGGTCTTCCCTGAAATGTGAGTTGGTAACTGATGTTATATAGTGGAAATACTAAGCAGGGAAATTAAAGTAGAAATGATAAATGTGGTTTACTGCTAAATGGATTTTTCTATTTTTTTTTTAGAGAGAAAATGATCTCATTTTTTGTATTGTAGAGAAAACTGCAAGCAGCAGACAGTGAATGCGTCCCCCTCCAAACTAATGAAAATAAAGGAAAGTTGGAGAAGGAAAGAGATCAAGTTTTCTTTTTTTTTTAATGGCATGTAAACCACCTGTGAAGTTTTGTTTCTAGACTTTCAAGCATTTCAAACAATTTTAATTTCTATGCCACTTGCCACGGCAGTGGCTTGACTTTATGGGCTGATAGTAAGACTTGACAAAATTTGTGTGGAACCCTTAATATTACTTAAAAGGATAGAAGACTTGTAGTAAGCTGATTTCTACGTGTCTGCTCTGCAGGGTATTGCTTTTTAGGGCTATGTAAATGCTGTTAGAAATACTTTATAATTTTAAGTTCTGAGCTAGCATTATAAATTACTTACTTTCTTTGAAACTTTATTCTTCAAATCCCTCAAGTAGCCATACAGCACAGAAGTATCAATGTAGTTTTCAGTAACTAAGTATTGGTGCATTTTTGGTAACTATTTGTCTTGCCTTTAGAATAATTATAACATTATTATTTTAGCAGTTCCTAGTTAGTAAAGTAACACTTCTTGGTCGGAGTTCAGACCTCTTGCAGTGGGAGAAAACTGTTGACAGATGTATTGGTAGCTAGAGAAGGGACTTGTAGGAAGGATGCTAGAAGTCTTTTGGTGTATTACTGTGTTGTACCCCGTCATGAAAGGGCACGAAGAAATTGAGAGGAAGCATAGCCAGTTGAAATAAGGGTTATTCCAAAATGACATTGGCATGTTGTTTGAATGGCTTTTTAAAACTCTGTTTGCATGTGTATATTGGTGTACTTACAATATTGCACAGCTGATGGTTGCTTCAGCGTAGACTTGAAAGTAATCTCCCTTTGAAAACAGCTTTTCTTAAGAGAACTACTAAATATCAATACTACTAATACTAATACTACTATATCAAAATATAGATTTGTCCAGTAGTTTGTCACTTGAAACTATGATAGTTTTGGAAGATGCTGTGTAACAAATGTACTCCTCTTCTGATGCTCCAGAGTGAAGCATTGAAGTAAACGTGAAAAAGATTATTTTGAAGATTACAGAGAAAACAGAGTAGATTTGGCATTTCCATATAAAACTTTGGCTTTTCCTTCATACGTAGGGTACATGTTGCACTTGCAAGAAGGTGGCTTACTCTGTAGGCAGTTTTGATTTTTCTAGTGTTGTCCATCAAAATAGAAGAGTTCTGTGGGGTAGGCATACTTCTGTTCAGTGGAGGCACCACAGGCAGCTGTGCCTTAAAACCACAGTGTAACTGCAATATGCATGGCTTGTAAAAGTACAGCATGGCAAAACTGATTGCAGGAGTGATTTGCTCCATAATATACTTTGCCTGGGGGGTTGGGGAAGGAGGAAGAAAGATAATATTAACTTAATAGTCACTTCAGACTTTACCTGCAAAATGCCTTCTTAGTAATCTTTCATTATTTTGCTGGGTTTCTAATTTCTCTTCCAGAACTTCTTTTTGCACATATCCAAATTAAGAATTACAGTCATTTATTAAGCTTAGGTAGGTGAGACTTGGTGAAATCTTCTCATTCAAAGCAATTTTTTCTTAGTTTTATAAGCGGAGTCTCTCAGAAAAGCTGGTCATTTCTCTATCTATAGTTTCACTATGTAATGCTAAGTGCTCAGTGTTTAAATAATATGGGGCAGGGGGCTTTCTAGCACTTGATTACAAAAAATGGTGGGAAAACACTTGTGGAGGATAATTAATCTCTATTCAGTTGTCTTAAGCCTTGATAAGGTAACCCAGCTGTTTGGTATTCAGTTCTTAATTGATGTTCCATGTGTATTAAAATATTGTTCTTTTTTAATTTAACTTCATCCTCAGGATATCTGCAGAGATGGGGAAACTGTTGTATAGACTATTGTCCCAAATATATGGAGTATGTTCTGTGAAGGAAAGGAGGGCTCAACTAAAGCTATAACATCACCACTAAACTAGGGAAGATTCCACATGGCACTAAAGCATTTGTCTAAATGCAAATACTAACACTTATGGTATAGCAAGTATGGTGAAGTAGCATCATTTCCCTTGTATCTAGGTGCTGCTGCTGTATTTTATTTCTCTTGCTTGACACTGGAGTAACTTTCCTACTTTTGTGCTAGGGCTTGCATTGATAAACATGAAAATTAAGGGATTGTAGAAGTAAGTATAGATGGGGTTTACACTTTGTGGCAAGTGAAGTCAGATTAGTTATCTTTCCCCAAGGGTAAATCAAAACAAAAGATGTATTTTAACCTGCTTAAAAACTAAAAGACATATTTTTGTTTTTTCTTTTTTTGCTGGCAGGCCTGCACACTCTTTGAAGAGTGTTAGGGATTTCAGCTTCCAGTTTGAAGAGCAAAACGTGTTTGTGAGACTGTCATGTTAGGGGAGTATTAGTCTGTGTATGCATGCAGGGTGAGTTGATCAGTTCTGTCAGTTTTTTCAGGACATGGTAGCAGAGAAATCATGGGTAGTATATTTAGTGTCTCAGTTCTTGATATCCTGATTAAAAGGGCAGTCCCACCTGACACCTTGAAAATGTGCAGCTGTCAAACTTATTTTAATTGTTCTGTAAACCTGAGTATGAAGAAAAGCAAGAAGATAATCTTGCCCACAGCCTTTAATCAGTGAAGTTCAGGTAACCCTCAATGAAAATGCAGGTTACCTGAATAAAAGGACCAGGGAACCTCTAATGAAAGTGAAGAGTCAAGCAAGAAGTGACCAACAGCTTTGAATTTAATTTTGAAGTTGCTATCTTATCGCATGAGGCCACTCTAATTCTGGCAGCAGCTATAGCTGACTGGAGCTTCAGGAGGCAAAACATTGGCAGGCTCCTAGGGGCTGCTGGCTTCTGTTTCTGAACTGCTAATGTTCTTAAATACTTCTTTTGAGAAGGGTAAGATTTTTTTGCATACGAAAGAAAACTCATGACAGACTTGAATGTACTGTCTATACAAAAAGAACACTCTGGTGTCCTGGTTAGAGGCTGCTAAAGTAAGCAGCTTTCTCCTACCTCCGTATATTTTCACGCGTATCAAGTTTTGATGTGCAACCAACTTCCAAGGTCTAACCAACTAGGTAAAAAGGAGGATGAACTTGTTCATCTGAACAGTTAAAAGGTTGTTCAGAGAAAATGGATATGCTTACATGATACACCACACTGCCTTTCTAGAAATGTCCAAGCCAATTATGCCTATATGGTTTTGTTTAGTGTGCCATGCCAATTAGTGATTTGCATTCAAAATTCTTGTGGCCAGTTAGCTTGCTGTTGTACCCAGGTTAATTAAGGGAAGTGAGAGGCAGGGCTGAGTAGCTTTGGAACAGCAAAGCATCCGATACAGCTGTGTTGCCTTCTAGTAGCACTGCTTCTGGTATGACCTTAGGGAACTCTATCATACTATTGCCAAATACTGGAAGGCGAATTAAAACAGTAGTCTTTTCACCTCTTGCCTGCTGTTTTTCACTGGTGTCCGACCTAGGTGGGCAGAGTGAGGCAGGTTGAGTGAAATGCTAAAAATTAAAGCTGTGGCTCAAGTCATGCACAGTACCAGTGCAGCCATGGTAACTATATCTCTGATCTGATGGTAGTGTCTTGAAAAAAAAATATTCAAACCCACACACTTTTTGAGAGTACTATCTGGAACAGAATAGAATATAAATGCTTAAGAAAAAGAAACCCCTGCTAAAATATATACATCTAACCTTAAGGCTGTCATGTTAAGTTCAAATAGTTTTTCCTTAAATGTTCAAACACAAAAAGAAAAGTGTACTGCTGAAGCATTCAGCATTGCGGAGTTTTAAATTTCCAGAGCAGTAGTACAGGAATTCAGGACTCATTTACACTTACAGATTATCAGGTGGTTGAGCCAATTGTGGAATTGTCCAAATTCATCTTGTCTTGTACTTATTTATCATCAGATTCAGGAGAACTTTTACTCTGCAATCAGGCTTAAGGTGATATGATTTAGGGGCAAAGATGGAAGAGACAGATTCTGGTTGCCCTGTCCCTCTTGGTGTGTTCCCTCTTCCTTGACCGTGCTGGTTGTGGTGATTGGCAGACCCTTTGAGCTGCTTCAGCATGGGGACTTGGCAGAAAATTCCTTCCCCTCATCCACCAACTGCGTGTCACTTCAAGTGCATTTTTCACTAGGAAATGGCTTGACAGAAGTTTGACCAGCGTCAGGGAGCCAACAGAGGGAGACTGCACAGCAAGGGGTAGTGCAGAGCTGCTTTGCATAGGCAGCTTAGCCTCCTATGGCACTCCTGTCAGACTGGATGGCATTTCAATCCTGGTTCTCATTCTGAGCGTGGATGATGCCATTTCAGGATACAAATGTGCCCTCTAAGCAAGGTGTTTGGAACAGATAGCCAAAGCATTCAAAGTTCTAGCATAAGTGAGTCACTTACTACAGTGTGTAAAAGTGACTTGGTTGTCACACAGTTTTTATAATAAAATTCACTAGTTCACAAATTAGAATCCTGGAGTGGATCTAGATCAGGTGCATGGTTTTCTCTGCCCTTCAGCTGTCTCCACCCTACCAAATTAGTGGTGGTAGACAAAATTTTAAGGCCAAGTTTCTTTTCTTTGAAGACCATCTCTTCAAGGGGTTGCTTAAATAAAAGTTATGGGAAGAGGTGTTCCTCATTAACTTCTATAGTTAAGCCCAGACATGTCTTTCCTACCAGACGTTTGGAGAGGTGCAGTAAGGACCAGTGATGAAACTTAAATGATCATTTCACAGTGCTCTGCCCTGAGCCTTAACATTAAATGGTAATGTATTGCTAGACTGTAACATTAAATGGTTATGTATTGCTAGACGGTAACTTCACTGGGGACTCTTTCTGGGCCATTAAGCCAGCAGAAAAAAAAAAGTTTGGTTTTTTTTTGGTTTTTTTTGGTTTTTTTTTTTTTTACTTAAGCACAGTGTTGTATAAAAACACTTGTGCTTGTTTTGAGTACAGTATGGCCCAAAGAGGGAATAGAATAAACCATATAGTGGCTTATATTTTCCATTATTAATTGCAGTCCAGACACCTTTATTGTCCCTGAAGAGGTGCTAGTGGTTTTGTCTAACTGATTGCCCCCATGATGGGGGTGTGGGGGGCTACAAAGTGAAACTGGAATTTTTTTCATGGAGGTTTTTTACATTGAAAAAAACCCCTCATCTTGTGTAGCAGTTTTATTTCAGTTACATTAGTTCATATAACTTACTGTTTTGAATGCATGGAATGAATTACTGTATGAGCTTCAGTAGCTTGTAGCTCTTGCACTTTTTTACCAGGATGCACAAATGTTGCATTGGTTTCTATAAGCGGTGACACCTGTTTAGTTTCAGTGTTTAGGCTGATAGTGATGCATGGGAATGGTTTTAAA
Source organism: Microhierax caerulescens (assembly GCA_035590215.1). Lineage (NCBI taxonomy): Eukaryota > Metazoa > Chordata > Aves > Falconiformes > Falconidae > Microhierax > Microhierax caerulescens. The sequence continues at coordinate 33,453,231 of JAVJGJ010000002.1, read as the reverse complement.
GCAGATGTGTCCCAGTACATGCAGCATTAATAAGATTTGTTTAGTGCTGTTGTGGCAGCAGGTCACATAGTACTTAGCATCTCTATTAAAAGAAGTGTGAATGAAGTTAATCAGGTAATACTTTAGAACCAGATTCACCATGCTGTTGCACATCATGTGTAGGTGGGTGCAGTGCTGGATAGTTGTGCCTTGCTTTATTTTTCTGGTATATTGGATAAACGTGAGCATGAATATGTTCTGGTGATGAAGAGCTGTCACAGTTTTATATTTGAATGTAGCATGTGTACATGACAATACTTCCATCCTGCCTGGACCCACTTTTCTTTGACAGGAGTAACATGTTAATGTGGCTGAACTATTGCTGGATGTGAGCCATCCCTGGATGTAGGAAAGCCAGATTTAAATAGACTTGAATGTCATCCAGTCAGTTAATTCTTTTTCTTATTATTTTAAGGAAAGAACTCCTGTCGTTTTTCTTTTTTCCTTTATCCATACTGCAGTCCCTTTCAGTACCTCATCTGTGCTGCAGAGGGGAGCAGTCTGACCCAATAAACCATCTGTACCACTGAGTGGAAGTCATTCTTCTAGATTCTGAGGTAGACTAAAAAACTCCTGATTGACCAGAGCAGGCTTCAGAACAGCCTTCCAGGGTATGCTGTAATACTTGCTCTGCTAGTATTGTGTTAATTTTGATTACACTATAGTATTTTTTTATAATCCTACTGTATTGAATTTAGAAGCTGGCTGTTCTAGTGCTAGACAAGGGGATTTAGACACTGAAGTTTTCTTTTCAATAAGAAAGAGGAATAGAAATATCAGAAAGACATCCTTGTAAGGGGATGAATAATAGTGGCTTTCATTTGGGCAGTTTAACTGGCAATCAAAATATCTATGAACAGTATCTTTAAGAATTTGTAAACTCTTCTGAAAGTGCATTAAGCTAAGTAGGCTTCCTGTTTTGCTTCCACATGACATCATTGAGGAAGTGATGTTCTCTCACTTCTTGGAGCTCTATTTCTGAATATAGGTGTGTATTTGAAATGCAGAAATGATAACCGATGAAACTTTAGTAAACTAAGTCCAGGTCGAGTAAACTTGTTTACATTTTCTGCTCTAGTTAGTCACTTGACTCACAAAGGGTTGACACATCTACCAGACATGCAGACCTGAAGGTCTATGGATGAAAACACGTGACCTGCAAAAGTATTATGGTCAATCAATGTATTACATTGACCTTCAGTTCATGTGTATGTTGGTTATTAAAATAGCCTTAGAGAAAGTTGTATTTAGTGTTTGTGTGCATTAAGGCTTGGAGCCTTTGTGCTGTTGTGAGTAAAATGCAGATGTGGTGGCTTTTGGTTCCAGAACTGTTAGAGATAACATATTTCAAGCCACAAAAGTTACTAGCCCTAAGAAAGCTAAGAAAAAACACTTTCATTGAGTGAATGCTTAACTAGAATGCAAGAGTTTCTCTTCATTTGAGAGGTATTTATATGTAGTATATATCTTTAGGTTGACAGGCATTAAGTCATCTGCAAAGATCAAGAAACAGCACTGAAGACACAGCTTATCTTTAACATGGAAGGTGTAAAGTTAAATTGTTCTTCTCTTAGCAGAATACTTGAAATGCATTTGAGGTGCATGATTTGGTTTTTTTTTAGCTGATGATACATTTGTGACAAACTGATAGCAGAGCTTTTCAGCCAAATACTGTAGTCACTGTCACAAGTTAACATACTACTGTATTTGCTACCCTTCTTAGTTGCTAGTACTTCTACTTTTTTTCCACGAACAATATTACCCCTGTACCCAAATGAAACAAAAGTCTGGTCTTGCTTGAATTTAAAAAGCTGTTAAAAAGCAAAATCAAAAAGCCCTCTTAACTGGTGGAAAGGGAAGGTGAATTTTTTGTATTGGAAATTAATCTTAAAACTACCAGAAACAGCTACATCAGAAAGAAGCATCAATTGATAGGATGCTTTTTTCTTGCCTATTTGGTGTTGACCAAAGCACAGGCAGGTAAGTGTCACTTGGAAATCAGTTATGGATACCTCATTAAACTCCTTAATGTTAGTTTATTTTACATTGAAAGAATTACACTGTTGAAAGCAGAGGTTGTCTTAACCATGAAATTTAGGTGATAGAATACATTCTTAAAACATCTGGTTGCTTTGCAAGTCTGTATGCGGACTGTGTAATTTTTTTTCCAAGTTAAACCGATTTCAGTTTGAAACTGGCTGAATTGTTTATACAGACTTATGCCAAAATAACTAGCATTCTTAATACTGTACATTTATTTCTGTGCAGGTTTGTGGATAAATCGGGTATTAATACAACAAGAGAATAATTATAAGGCTAGAAAAAGACTGCTGCAAAAAACTAGTAATGGATATTTCAGGTCTTCTAGATATGAAGTAACACCTTCAGATGAAATTGCTAGTAGTTTGTAAAAAAAGTCTGCATTTGTGTTAAGTTCCACAGCCAAGTGCAGATTCTGAAGGCAGTTTTATTTCAGTGAGGCAAAGAAATTTCTTCCTTTATCTTCCAAAAATAAAGGGGGGTGTTTAATTAAAGTTGGTTTAAAAGTAAGTCTTTCAGATGACAAGCTGCTTTGGAATTTATTCTCAGAGTATGCTGCACCCAGCAGGCACTTCTTCCTAGCATGTTTCCTTCTTCAGTTAGTATGTCTTATTCCTTGCAAAGCAATGCTTAGTATTTGTGCAGTTATTATAAATAGTTTAGCTATTTAGTAGAACATGTTACCAGTATTAAATTATAAAATGTTTTTTTTTTTGTCGTTGTAGGAAGAAATCTGCTTCATCTAATTCAATCCTAATTCAGTCCTGCTAATCTGCTATTACTGTAGATTGAAAGATTTTTTTTGCTGTTGCCAGGATACCCTGTAATGGGCAAGAAGCCTGAGAAAATACAAATCGTTCTGTTTTTTTAACTTTAAAAAAAATTTTGTTTAACAGGTAAGAAACTATTAAACTTCACCTACAGCAGTGGTTTTAGCTTCTGCATCTATAAAGCCTTATCTTAAATCTTAAGTGGTTCCTGAATGCTTTTAAGTTTTTCATGTCCCTGTTGTCCACTAAAGACTTACCTGATTTCTGTAGGTTCAGATTTACCACTTTCTAAGCTGCTTTTCCTTCTGCAGTTCAGACTGTGTGGCCTTTTCTTCCCTTCTGCAGCTTTTTTCTGACTGCTTTCTAGCTGGCTGTTTCTGTCCTTTAACCCACCCTGCTGTTGCACTATCTGCTTTCTCTGTCCCACTTATTCTTACAATGAGAATCAAGGGTCATCTAGACACACTGTTGTGGTTATTGTATTTGTTTTACAGGGAACATGTTTTAAAGTGTTTTGGTTTTGTGCCAGGAGGTGTATCTGCTGCCCAGTCTCCAATTCTTTGGAAGAGTTTCAAAGCAAATGTGTTCATGAACTGACATACATTAGGTATGAATGTTGTTTAGCATTATAGGTTATTACGTTGAGATGTGGTAATACTGCCTTCTTTATTAAGAAAAAATGAATTTTTAATACTAAACTGCATGCTTCAGTGTAAAATTCTCTTCTGGGTAGCTGTGCATAGTTTACCTAAATTTTTGTATTATGGAACAACATGCTTTTCTCAGTACATGGATATCTTCCTTTCAGTTTTGAAGATAACTGGGAGAACTCAAAATATGAAGAATCTCTAAGAATTCTGTGACCAGTGAATATTTTAATTGTGTAAATGTTTGGCTGTTAAATTGGATTTACTAGAAAAGGATCAATCTTTTCTACTTGAGCAGGGGAGATCAGTGTCTAACTCCTAATTATTGTAGGTATTAGAGTTCTGTATTTATTAATATGTGGGTTGAGATAGAGTTTAGGAATTTACAAGGATACACCTGTTGCTTGGTATAAAATTTCTCTTGCAACTTCATTGCAAACTAGATTTCAGCTGTTTTTTATATGTTTGCTGGATGGTTATGACCTTGAATTTTGAAGGATTGGCGTCTTTCATTAAACATTAACTAGTTTTGACTTGCGTACTTCAGCGTGTCAAAGCAATTGATTATTGGGGCATTCACTCATAATGGAGGGGGTTATATGTGCACATGATGGATATAATCTATATAATGTAAAAAAATGATGTATTTATAGTTCTGATATAGATAAAAGTGCAGCTAGTGTGTATAAATAAGGGAGGCTAGTGTGATAAGTAAGGGTCAAAGTGGTTTCACTTCTGTCTCAGTTGTCAGCTGTTCTGCAACCATGGCAGGCTGCTTCTTCCCTTGCCAGATAGGGGAGTGGAAGTCCCTATTTATTAGATAACTTGCCGAATTAGGAGGAGGTGGCAGTAGCTGTTAGAGGATGTTATGAAAATTCCTGTGTCCTCATACAGTTTTCTGACACATTTTTCTCCCAGTCAAGAAGGGATTGCTACCTGGTGTCTTTTGCTTGCATTTCACTGGGATATGTAGTTGCCCTCTGAAAGTGTAGTAGTTAGCTGAGGTGAGGAGCGTATGTGCCATAAATGAGTGTAACGGCTGGAAGGAATTGTATCTGTAGTACAAGCTTAAATTGTACAATAGGCAGTGAACATGCAAAATTGTTTGTCTTGTATTCAAAACATTTGGTTACCCAGGAATTCTTGGTGGCATTTGGGAAAAGGTGCAGTGTTTTGGTTTTTGGTATGTAAGTGAAATTTTACCTGCAAATAGTTCAAAACACTGAAATATTGCTTAGCTTAATTATGAGGAATGCTCCCCCACAGTTCCTGAATCTTGCAACTTAATGATAATAAGCATCCAGATGCCCTGCTGGTGGGGAAGGAAGGTGTGGCTAGCCTGTGCAAGGTCTCCCAGCACTCTGTGAAAGAGTTGATTGTTTCCCTTTCAGTATCTTTTCTAGTTTGCTGTGTCCTCTTGTAAATGGAATAGGACTGTGTGCAGTATTTGAAATATGGGTGCATTATGTATTGAATTGTTGAGGTAGAGGTGTTTGTAGTTTGTGTTTTGTTTTGTTTCTTTTATTTTCAAAAGGTTTGTTGGCTCCCTCCTCCACAAAGTTTCTTGGAAACTTAACTAACTTACAAAAGTCTAATTGTTAGTGTAAGTAACGGAGTATTTCTCAAAAACGGATTTCCACTAGGGTTCACATTTGAGGCCTAAACAGGCTATTCTAACACTGAAGAGACGACTACATTTTACTTTGTGTTCACGTGAGATTTTTATCCTATATAAAATCAACCTTGCATTTTGTTTAAGAAATGGAAACTGTGCCATGAAAACTCTTCCTGTATTACTGGTTGGTTTTTTTTTTTATTTGTGGTTGCTGGCTTTAATGTAGTTAAAGCTAGGGACTTGGAACACTAGCTTGTATCTCTCAAGCTAATAACAGAACAAACCTTGCTGCTTTAATTGAAAATACAGGTTATTGGGTAAGTATGGTCTCTATTGTATTTGAAGTATTTAGAAATAAAACTGAAGAATAGTTAAGAGCAGAGGTTTTACACTCCTTAAAACGCGTACTATTTTAATGGGATAGAAAAAGAATTCAGTAATCTTTTTTTCTCCCTGAACTTTCAGTGGAAGCAGCAATGTAAGTGTGTTGCTATATCGGAGGAATTACTTCTTGCATTCTTAAAGTGGAGAATTCAGTTATGGGGTAATGATGTATAGCTATAAATTAACATTATTTTACAGCGAAGAACTGTTTTGGTCCAGATATACAAGCTACAAGTGCAATTGGTTTACTGTTTTTCTTCAAATTCCCTCGATTCCAGACTAAATGCATAAATGCTTAATTTTCCCGCTTAATGGGTCCTGGGATATTTAATGCTTTGGGGAATTGTGCCCCAGCCTGCAAAGGACAGGCAGTTGTAGGCACCAGGTTTATGAGTGATGGTCTGGCTGTGAAATAGGCTGTTTAAAGAGTAGCCACTGGAGTATCTTCTCTGTCAGTTTGAGTGACTGGTAATTTTGTTTAGCACTAAATTTTTTTCAGATATGCACTCAGGCTTAGCTTTGTTTTCCATTATCAATGTCAAAATAAGCACTTTTAAATGCTAGCATGATGTCTAATTACTGTCCATTGTTTGGAGAAAGGAGAAAAAAAAACCAAACAACCTCAACCCCAAAACTGGAAACTGATTAAATATGGCTAGGGACTAACTGTGGTTATTGGAAGCTGGTGGAAGGGCATGCTTAGCATTTTGAAGAAATCACTGACTGCATTTAAAGGTGTTAATGCTGGTAGATTCTCTTTTAATGATAAAAGCGTAAGAATTTATCTTCATTACTTTGTCTTTTCCCAAACCTACCTACCTACTTGGTTTTCAGAAGGCAATGGATTGTTTGCGTTGGAAATGCTTTTATCATTAAGAAATATATGACCTTGAAAGCCTGTGGTGGCACCATGGACTCCTTTGGTGGTTGCTCTCCTTGCATCCAGCAACTAAGCTGTCTTTTGCTAGTTGCTACACCGGAGTTGTAAAAACCTGTTCTGCTGAAGCAGTCTACATAATTTAGGATGTATTTCAATCATGGAAAAGTTTGTTGGTGTAAAAGTAACTGTGTGTTTTCATCTCTGCATTTGACCCCTATAGCGAGAAAACATGATGGTATTTAACTTCCAGTTTTCTTTTAGTCTATAATGCAGTCCTTGTTATAACTCTATGTAGCATTTCTCACTTTCATATATTACAGAATCTTCAGCTTGACACTGTTAACACTTTTTAAAAAAAGTTTCTCTTGCTTGAAAAATGAAACTGGGTATTGCTGTACAATCTGTGAAGTTCCTACTGGAAGCTCTGTGTATATGCTTTTACCATCTAGTTGTCAGGTAACAGCCTTCAGCTGGCTAGCTGAGGCCCTTCTAGTTTGCTTTCTGCACTGGTCTGGATCCCCGTATCTGCTTGTAGCTACAAATACTCAACTGTTAGGAAGAAGTACAAGGTACCAAGTTGAAAGTACCTCCTTGCAAAGTATGTTTCTCATGTTTTGCTGAACTGTGGTGCTTAGAAGTTTAAGTTAAATGAGCAGCTTACTTGTAAAAAATTTCATATTTACTAAAGGGACTTCCTGGATGCTTGGATGTAACAACTGTTTTATAAAAGGTTCAGTAGAGGAGGCATTGTCTGAAATGAAGCTATAGGTTTGTTTGACTGGAATTCACGTTTTTGTCCTGTAGCTTGAAAACATGAAGGTGTTTGACAGCTACATGTTCACTCAAAGCTACAGAGAAACTTACTGATACAGTTGTTAACAATTTTTTTTTTTTTCATAGAGATAGCAGTTAAACATTTGGCCTTTAGAAAGAACCACACAGTAGTTACTGTGAAACAAAATACACAGTGTAGTTTTCTTCAGCTGTAGTAGGCAAATAGGCTTCATTTTTTTTTTTTTTCTGGTCTGAAAGGATAGCTTCACAGCTTAATTTCTTCCCTTTAGCAAACAATTCAAGTGGGGATTTCATTACCTGTATCACAGAGCAGTTGATAGGCTTCTTTGTTTTGATGAACTGCTTGCTTTCCATTCACATTTAAGTCAGATGTTTTCTATATGGACTGTTATTTCAGCTTTCATTCAGAGAAGAATCTGTTAACAGTATTAACCAAGAAGACAAAGCAGTACTTTTTGAATGCTAGGTGTTCCTTAGGATCTTGAGTTATCCTAACTTGTACTTGAGCAAGCTGATGTAAACTTTCAGAAGTACTAAATTTACATTAATTGGTAGTCTGTTAGTCTTGCTTTCTGGGAACTTTTAGAGATTATGGAAAGCTAACTCAAGTTACAAAAGACAGTGAAATATCTGCAGCAGCTTTACCAACTTTAACACATTTTTTTATTTTCATATCTGAGTGTTTTCAGTATTATCTTGGATTGTTTTGCTTCTTGTAGTATCTAATCTTGAGTGTGTCTTGTATTTCGTAGTCTTTTGCATTCAATCCAAATGTTGTGATTTTTCTGCCTGTATTGGCAATGGAGTTGAACATTGGGACTAACACAACCCAGTTGGCCAGCGGAGTTTATCATGAATTTGCAGATAGTGAAATTTTGGGAGGAGTACTCCTGATTTGTGGACATAAAGCGTAACTCTGACAGTTTTAATAGGACTGAAATGTGGAAAAATATTAAAATAATTCAAAATTTCAGAATGGGTAGGTTTTGGGAGGGAGGCTAGAACAGTAGGCTATGGGAAGAATAGCAATAACTTCTTGTTTTTAAACCTTCAATTCAGGACTATTGTAGGCTGATTCTAGATTATCACCGGTGATAAAGCCTAAGAAAATTCTCTTCTCTTCAGGGTTCCTGGACTTCCTCTTTGGCACGTTTTATGTTGTTTATTTTTCCTTACTTCAAAGGACCTGGGCTCCTGTTGAAAAGTGATGGAATAATCTCTGGCTGCCACCTGACATGTTGAGGGAGCACCCCCTAAAAGAGCTTGCCTGGGCGACCGTTTGTGAAATAACACAGTAACATGTTTGCAGTAGTATGCCTTTTTTTTGTTGTTGATGCTATTTTCCGTTGTTGAATTTCTCTTGAAATAAATAACTGAGAAATATGTTGAAGCTACTGAAATGAGCTTTAATTGCTGCAGAGGGATTTACATCTGGAATTAGCATTGATTGTGGTTACTTGCAAAGATGCTCCTTTCACTAACTGGGGCAAGGGGAGGGATTTGATCTACTTTTGTAGAGGCTTAAAAAAAAAATAAGTTCTGTGACTTTAACAATGCACTAGTTTCACTTGCTTACAATAAGTCTGTGTGTAGCCTGAATGCCCACAAGCTGGTATTTTCAATAACTTTGTATAAGCTAATTTGTGAGATCAAGTCTTTTGAACCCTGCTTGTAAGTTTACTAATACTTTTAGTATAAAAGATTGTTTTTCTGTTTAACCACTTAATCCTTGTATAGGATCTCAGATGATTATAAGTACTGATACTGCAATTAAAATTTTCTGTACCTTTTCTGATATGGGAGTCAAACAAAATCAGAAAGCTGTGTAATCTGGGGGCAGTTATGTATGCTTACAACTTTTGTCAACTCCATAATGAGTATACCAGGCTTTTCAATATTTAGGCCAAATACTGGAAGTCTTGCTAATGGAGAGTCTTAAGGGTTCTGCTGGATCCTTGGACTTGTATCTGTTTTCTAAAAACTGCTCAAGTACTAAACTTGACACTTCACCATTCTCAGTAGCTGTAGTGTGCATGCTGAATCCATTTTAACTTGGAAATAAATGTTTAAAGCTGTCTACCTCCTTAGTTTGCATAAGAATTAGATGTTTTGGTGATTTTAGGTCTTTATAAGAGTGTATGATAAAAGCATAGTTTGATTATTGTCTTTAAGCTTGCTCCTGCATACAGCCTGCAGCTTAGAGAAATTTTCTTGCTATAACAGTAAAATTCACCTACATTCTCTGCAGTAACTACATGTCCTCACAGCTGATGTCGCTAATGCACAGCAGTAATGTATTGAATTAATCCTTCACATGTGGAAGGCAGCTACTAAAGGAGCAAAAGGAGTGTTTCTTTCCTTATTTAAATGAGTACTGCTCAAACCATGCTGCTTCCAATTGTAAGGAAGGAAAAATTTCTTACTGTTCTCCAGTATCTGTAGTATCTCTTTCAGTCCACTTGAATTCTGCATTGCTATAAAACCAGCTGATACTGTGCCAGAGGTTAAATGTCATGTAAAAGCCCTGCTCTGGAGAGGGGGGAGTGGAGCAAATACCCATATTGAGCTTAATGAGAGGTGAAAGCAGGAGTTTATTGGATCTATTGTAGACTGAACCTTTTCTGCTGGCACAGTTGTCTCAGTAGCAGCTGCTTGCAAAGGTGTCTTGAGGCAACAGCATTAACGTGGAGGTGCTGTAGCATTTTGTAAGGGAAGATGAAGTTGCTCATCCTTACACATTTCTGTTACGGCCTGTTACAGTGTTTCAGTGGTTGGGGCCACTGCCCTTTCACATCTTTGTAGAAGATATTTTATTGTCCCTTGTTCCTCCTCCTGTGTTGAGTTTGTGGAGGGAGGTACAGTGAGAGAGTAGGTCCAGTGTTGAAATTGGCTCCAGCATTTTGTTGCCTGCAATTAAAATTACTAAAATTCCTCTACCTTTATAGGCATTTTCTTCAATGGTAGAGGTGGTACTCTAGTGCATTTATGCAGTGTCCATTTTATCTTCTCCCAGCTCTTAATTGCTGAGCAAGTTGTTCTGAATCTAAGACACAGTGGCTAGATTACAAATAGAAGCTGGGAAGAGCAAATTCAATAAATTGGAAATCAAAGTTATCCTTTTTTCTTTAGTGGAGATTAGCATGTTTTTTTTCATGTAAGTAAAACCCTGGAGCTGCCTAACTATCTTTGGAAGTTAGAATATTGGCTATTGCTAAAGGTACAAAAGTTACTACAGAGTATTCAGTCATCTTTAATCAAGCCTGATTTTGTAACTCTTTTGATCATCAGCATCTACTGTTGTCTCATGAGTTCTAGAAAATGTCTATGTGCAGATACTTCTGGGCTTAAAAGCTATGAAGTACTACTATGAAGTGATACTACAAGTAATACCACTGCTTAAATAGATTTGTAAACTTAATGCTTTATGTGTATTCTTCTTATCTAGACCAGCATGTTTTGGAAATTTGATCTCCATTCGTCATCCCACATAGATACACTTCTAGAGAGAGATGATGTAACGCTGAAGGAATTGATGGATGAAGAAGATGTTCTGCAAGAGTGCAAGGCTCAGAATCGCAAACTTATAGAGTTTCTGCTGAAGTCAGAATGTTTGGAAGACTTAGTTTCATTTATAATTGAAGAGCCACCTCAAGACATGGATGAAAAAATTCGATATAAGTAGGAAAACTCTTGGGGGTGGGGGAAATTTGGGAAGGTGGAAAGAAGGGTAACTTTCGTTAATTTGATAGCATGTTTTGAATCCCTGCATGCTGGTGTGTAGTACAATACTGGTATCTTCAGAGTAAACCTGTCTTCAGGGGGCTTTGTAGAACTTTTAACTAAATCATTCTATGTATTTGCATATTTTTAAAATGAAAGCCTCTTACCTACAAATGTTTCCAAAACCCAGTTGCGGTTTAAAAGTTGCTGTTTTTAAAAAAAAAAAATATAATCAGAACTCATATGAAGAATCTTGTAGTTGTGATTCATAAGAAAATAGTTGAATGAAAAACCTTATTTGGGTAGTACAGTTAGTTAAGTGCTTAGCTTTTATTGAAGATTGGTAGGATCTTTTGAAGCTGTTTATTCAAAAGCATATGTAGCACTCATCAAAAGAACGTACTTGATGTCTTAATTGCTGGTGTTTTGCTTTGTAGAGCTAGAACTGTAAGAATTGGGTATGGCCATGAGTTCAGCTACCTTGCTGGGAAGGTTCAAACTCAAAAGTCAACCTAGCAATTCATACAAAATCACTTATGCCATTTTTGACCTACTTTGAAGTTGCTCATGCAGAAGGCTGCTTTTTTCTTAAAACAGCATGTTAAAAAAAAAAAGTGAAATAAGCTATACTTTTAGTTGCAGCACTTCATTTCTGGTAAACCAAACCTCCTCCTGTAAGTGTTACTAGGAGAGTTTAATTGAAGCATCTTTCACTTAGAGTAAGCTGCTGATGCTGTCAGTTACCTTTAGTGTGAGGGTGTGATAGTGCTGTCAGGTGCAGGAAATTACTGATATTGATGTCCCCTTGGTTTAATTACTCAGTGTTCTGAACTGTACCACTGCTTCATGACACCGAGTTAGGAGTAGCTAGTTTTGCAGGCTTTGTCAGTCTTTACCTAGCTTACTGAGTTTCTACGTAATTGATATATATATATATATATATAATTAATCCTGAAGCTATTCCTTTGACCTTTTTAATATAATCAATGTTATGTTAGAAAGGGGCAAACACACTGCTCCCTCCCCAGTATTGGTCCCCAGTACTTCAGTGTGCTTAACTTCTTGGTAACTAACTTTTTTTTTCCCTTCAGAAAATGAAGTGGCTTCTGAAATGAGATCAGTATTTGAACAGATGGATTTAACAATAGATCTTAAAATAAAAGCATGCCCTTTCTTTTCCTCACTTCCCTAGTGTTGTCCTGTTGCTACTGAAGAACAGAGTAGGCCATTTCTTAAATGAAGGAACAGAGCTTGTAGGCTGAATGTGCCATTATGTTACCTTGCAGTAGTTTGCTGCTTTAATTAGTGCTTGAAAACTTGGTCAAAAGCCTTACCAGGTTTTGAAGTATAAGTGATGGATATTTTTCTTCTTTTCCTCAGGTATCCAAACATATCCTGTGAGCTGCTTACATCGGATGTCTCACAGATCAATGATAGACTGGGAGAAGAAGAATCCTTACTTATGAAACTGTACAGCTTCCTCTTAAATGAATCTCCTCTAAACCCTTTACTGGCCAGTTTCTTCAGCAAGGTGCTAAGTATTCTTATAAGCAGAAAACCAGAACAGGTAAATATTTACAAGCTCTCCAATTTAACAAGTGCTCTAATAAAGTTGTACTACTTAGTAGTGCTGCTTTAAGACTGTGTGTTTGAGGGATAGCAGCAGGGTCAAAAAAGAGCATTGAACTTCCATACTAGCTGAAGATGCTACTTCTTTTATGGCATGCACAGGATTAAAAAATATCTGGATGAGTTGGTTCATATTTGCCTGAGCTATTTGTGCAATCAGTGCGTGTGTTTACTTTCTGGCTTAGCCTAGTTCAGTCTGTTATGTGGTGATATCTGCATTAATTGCTGTTAGAGGTGAAGGTAGCTGAACTGAATCAGTGGGAGTGGGTCTGATTTGATGTGAAGAATTGTTACAAACCAAGACCAGACATATTGAGTCCTTGTTCAGAAACATTGTTTTAGTCTCTTCATGCGGCCCAATCCTGCCATCAGCTGCAATGACTGGTGCTCATACCTGGATGAATTAAGTTTGACTGTTTTGTATCTTTAATCAAGCAAGCTCTGTATTTATTTGTATTATGTTAAAGTTTTGCTGTGTTGAGCTTTGCTCACTAAGCAGGGATGAGAGTAATTCATACCAAAAGGAAAGCTGACCGTGCATTGGGTGTATAAGTAGTTCATGGTCAGCAAGTTGGGCTTGGAAGGAGGACCAAGACACACTGCATATAGTATGAATCTGTTCCGTGCTGCTTTTGCAGCACGTGTGTATAATTTTATCTTGCCTTGTACCGCAAGCTTTAAGTGGCAAAAGCATTTAAGATGTTCTCATTTATCAATTTGGTAGGAGAGAGAAATCAAAACTGGTTGGTGTGATTTACCATGTAAAATCCCAGATAATGGTGTCGCGCGGGGCCATATCGGAGCGAAATACACACACACTTACACTGATCAACATTATTTTGCTATTTAAACAATTATTTCCGCATTTTAAAAGCATTTTCTAATGATCACTTGTACCTTT
>JAVJGJ010000002.1:33429217-33439711 GCA_035590215.1 Microhierax caerulescens | reverse complement strand
TGAAAGAGTTCACTGGAAGACAAACTTCTAATAGATTGTGGATTTTTTAAAGAGGAAGCATGATTTTGTAGACCTCATTATTAAGCACATAGGGACCTCTGCAATCATGGACTTGTTGCTCAGACTACTGACTTGCATAGAACCTCCACAGCCTCGGCAAGAAGTGTTAAATGTAAGTAAAATGTCTTGAAAGATTTTTGTTTGACATGTGAACTGTAAAGTGGCTTATCTTCTGCTGGTTTTACAAAGCTTATTTCTTAGACGTGCGGGGTTTTTTTTGCTTGGAGCTGCCAATACTTTTGTAGTGGAGCCAGAGCACTTTGTGGGGACAGCTTAGAACCTGAGTGGCTGTTCTCTTCCTCTGGTCTTCAGTATCTAATCTAGCACTGCCAGATGCAGTTTTCAAAATGTTTTGGACCTTACTGAACACTTTTTGGCATCAGAAGGTTTATTTAAAAATTATACCTAAGGCTTTCTTTTTTACAGTTGCTCAGAAACTGATTTTGCTTTTTTCCTGTCTTCTGCAGTATTGTTAGTCCTTTTTTTAGAAATATCAACGGTATGACTTGTGACAGTTGTCAAACAACTAGTTTTGGTTAGTTTTAATCCATGTAATTTGTTCACTTGGATAACATTGTTACTAACGCCCACAAAAACTTTTCAGTGGCTAAATGAGGAGAGAATTATCCAGCGGCTTGTGGAAATTGTACATCCATCTCAAGATGAAGATGTAAGTATTGGTCTGATACTCTTCTGGGTCCATCTATTCAGCAAGTTGCTGTACAACATAGTGTTAGAACTTTTTAGTTTTACTGTTTTCTGCTTGCTCATTTCATCATTTAAGTGTGGATCATTTGAGGGAGGATGTATAGGGTTTTTTCACCCGCTGCCCCCCGCCCCCATTAGATCCTAGTCGAAGCTTTATGCATGTGCAGTGCTGTTTGAAGATAAACTCTAGTGTTTTGCTATCTTAATATTGGAAATAGATTCTTGCCTCATGCATCAGGTTTTTTTGTCTTGTTGAGTTTTAATTATGGCATGAAGCTATTGCCTGAATGTTTTTGTGTAGGAGAGATTCTTTCTGAGTTGAATCTTTCACCTTTTTTTAATTGAAGAATTAGTCTAGCATATTATTACTTTACAGTGAAAAGCTGTGTTTTCTGTTCCAGAGGCATTCAAATGCATCACAGTCACTCTGTGAAATTATTCGTCTAAGCAGAGATCAGATGTTGCAAGTACAGAACAGTTCAGAACCAGATCCACTGCTTGCCAGTCTAGAGAAGTAAGTTGGTTTGCTGAATTTCTGATTTTATTTTCAGTTCATAAAAATTATGGTGTTTAACTTCTGACCTTGAAAACCTTTAGAAATGGAGAGCCCCGCTTTTCAGGTGAATTTTCTTGGCTGCCTGTCATCTGTGTGATTTAAAATAACTCGGCAAGTAAGCAGAGTCCACATGGAGGACTTACGGGGGGGAGGGTGGGGATTGTCTCATTAAAATACTTCCTGCGCTGCCAAGTGGGATCAGACGTGTAGAGGTCAGCTTGATACTGTGCAGTGTATGCGTGGGAGACTTTGGCTTTGATCTCTTACTTGTTTTCAGTTAATCTAGGTGTGTGTTTCTGCCAGAGGAGGTGCTTTTGTATGCTCTTCTTTTGGTTATAGGTTTAGGCTTATGTGGCTGTTATGGCAAGCTGAATTGGGTTTTTGATCTGACTCTTCCAACCTAAATGATTCTGTGATCCTAATAGAATATGATTGCGGCAGTGAGGATGGGAGTGATTGTCCTAGTGGTACCTGCTAGCTTGCAATAGCTACTAGCTTTCTTTTTATTATCCCCTTTACGTAGGTAAATGGTAGCTACTTCTGTTAACAGCTCTATCTTGAAATAGTGTTATATCTGATACCAGTGCTTTTCTTTTCAGACAAGAAATCATAGAGCAGCTGCTGTCTAATATTTTTCATAAAGAAAAAAATGAATCTGCAATAGTCAGTGCAATCCAAATACTCTTGACCTTACTTGAGACACGACGACAGACGTAAGTCTTTTATTTTGCTTCAATTATGCCTGTGTATGTTAATTAAACTACTGCTCAACAATAGCAAGTGTCTTCCGTATGCTTATGACTGAACTACTTCTGTGGTCTGTTCTGTAAGTAAAAGGAAACTAAGTGATTGCAGTTGGCATTACTACACTTTCACCAAGTGACTGGTCTTTTTTTGCAGGCCAGTTAACTGCCATGCAACAGATCAGACTAACTGCATTTCATCAATTTGTTTCTGAATACAAGGAATAGAGTAAATATGTACAGTGTAACGAATGGGTTTTAGCTTTTTTAAAAGTTACTCAGAGTTTTATTACAACTTTATTTTGAGAAACTACTGAACAGATCTGTGGTACATTCGTCTTGTTTGTTCAGGATAGAGGAATGAAGCTCTTTATCTGCTTCGAAAGAGGAAAAGGAACAGCTGTAGTGTTTAATCTCAAAACTATATCAGTGATTTCAAGCACAATAAACCTAAAAATACTAGAGATAGTGTTTGGAAAAATCTTGTTCAACCATTAATTCACATTTAATTTGTATTTGTAATGTGATCTTTTTGCTTGCCTCCTCTTTTCACGTGCCTACAGAACTGTGACACTCTCAAAATCATACCTTAAAGATGCTTTACAACTACTTTTGATATTAATTACCGGATTTTGCTTGTGTGTATTAGATTTGAAGGTCATATAGAGATCTGTCCTCCAGGCATGAGCAATTCTACATATTCGGTCAACAAAAGTGTTTTAGAAGCCATAAAAGCACGACTTTCATCCTTCCATGAACTCTTACTTGAGCCTCCAAAAGTAAGTGAAACCTTGATTTACCAAATTAATTGAAACAAGACTGTTGCTATGTGACTGTATTTTAGGCAAGTTCTAACAACAGATAAAACACAATTTGACAACTTCTGGGCAAGTACCCAGCCTGTTGTGAGCTTTGTGGCTCATTATTGTCCCTGAGCTGATGTGTTGTGCTAATTGATAGGCTTTTCCAGCTTAAACTTTGTTTAATTGGCAGAATAGCCTTGAAGCAATTCATACTTTTTGAAAGCAATGATGAAGGATTTGCCATATATTCTCAGGGTGGGTCCTTTTGTGTTTTGTTTTTTTTTCTTATTCCCTCTTGGAAATCCTGTCAGAATAGGAAACACAGACTATGGATGCTTCATTGTCTGGAACTTCAGCATGGCCCACATTTCTCTAGACTTGCCCAGGATAACACAAGTAGACCAGCTCCACAGCATGCACCTAGCACTCTAAGCATGTTAAATTCTTTGGGCTTTTTAACTGATTTAAGCAACTTAACTGTGTCAGGCTGTTGCAAAAGGTAAATACAAGATGCATAAATAAGGGGTTTACCTATGATGCTTTTATATTTTTCCACTCAAATTTTCACTGGCAGAATTTCAGATGGAGCGCTGCACCCTGAACTGAGTGCCGATGGTCCATAAGAAAGAAGGCCCTGTGGGCCAAAGTGGAAATAAATACCTGAGGTGTATGAAATACCAGATGTGTAGGGGATTAAGGTGGTGTTAGTTTATTTTTAGCTCGAAGAAGATGAGACCTCAGGATGTCCAAATGCAGAAAGATAATAATGCAAAGAAACTCTTTTGCTTATTGCAACAACATGGCAAAGATACAGGTCTATATTACAGTAAAAGCAGGGTCACAGAAGATACTTGAGTATTTTCTGATGATTGGACATAGCATTTGAATAAGTCATCTAGTGGAGTTATGGAGATACTGAATCTGTTGATCATTTTGAGCACTAGTTAAATGACCATCCTTAGATCTTTGCCTTATGTAAGGAATGGAGAAATGGGCTAGCAGGTTGTCAGTCATCTTTTCTGATGCAAGGGTGGTGCTGCTCAGGCAAAATGACATTCAGTGTTACAGAAGGCAGCAGTGGCCTCTTTGTGAAAATGTGTTTGTGCCTTAAGATTGGAAGACATTTTCATTATGAATTCTCCTGCTCGTAGCGTATTTGCCGCTAGATTTTTAGCGCTTACAGTAGCTAACACAAGATTTCTCTTATTGGCTGGCACTTAGTTATGTGACAGCAGTTCCAATTTGTTAACCAGCTAAAATTAGAATAAGATACTAGAGAAGCCTGTTGCTTAATGAAGTTGTTTTCAGGTATGTGAGGGTAGGGTGGTTGAGGCATTAAATACTTAGAAACTGTCTACCTAGCTGGTTTTTGTATATTGGAACAATGTAGACTATGGCTGGCTTAACCAGGGAGAAGCACTTCCGAAGTAGTATCTCCTAATTAATTTCAAGATTGGGTAGAATGCATCTACTTCAAAGTCCTGTCTGTAGTTAACCATCAGTTTTTACAATGTCAGTGGTTTCATGTGGCTGTTTTTATTGTTTCCTGTCTATGGAGTTAAAATAAGCTGTAGTGTTCAGAACTGAAAATTGCTTTTTTGCTTGGTGAAGGTGAAGACTGCTGCTCAAGAAGAATTGATTGTATTTTTAAGCATTGCTCTTACCATTATGCATAGTAATGAGCTGTTTATTAAAAGCTTATTTTACGTATTTTAATGAGGTTTGTTATATCCCTGATTCTTTTTCAGAAAAGTGTCATGAAGACAACTTGGGGTGTATTGGATCCACCTGTGGGAAACACACGTTTAAATGTGATAAGATTAATATCTAGCCTTTTACAGACTAATACAAGCAGTGTGAATCAGGAGCTTATAGAGCTTAACAGCATAGGAGTAATACTGGTAAGAACTTTATGCTGCTGCCTTTATTTTTATGGATTGTTATTAAGATCTTGTCCGTTCTTTTTGTCACTGCAGAAAATTTGTCGTATATTTTCTATCCTAACTTTTTTGCTTGTCTGTGGTGTGGCTTCTATTGCACTGTTTAAGTACTTTTAATACTGGACTTTACTGTTTTCGATAAATTGATAAATTTTGATAAATTGATAGTCTGAAGTCAACATTTTCCTCTGATCGTTGGTTTGTTTCTTATTATTTACACCTCTATAAATACATGAAGTGGTTTTCTGAACAAGCTTACTTTTTTATCGGTATGATCTCAAGTCTTCAGCTGTGTTCAAGGCTTCCCTGCTGTTTTCATTCTTTTCTCAAGTTGTTCCTTTAAACCCCCTTTTTCTCTTATGTGGTACACCAAATGGTATCTTGGTGCTGTCCTATTATAAAGGGGCATTTACTCTTGGTATCTTGTCTGCCTTCAAACATCTGTGCAACATTTTGCTAATGTGGAATGTATACTTTGAGTCCTTCCTACATCATATTTCAACTATAGTAGGACATATTCTTCGTGTTTAGCTTGACCAAAAAAATTCAAGTATTGGTTAAAAAATAACTATCAAAACATGAGGGAACTTAACTGCAGTTTCTGAGTACAACACGTAAAGCTTCCACTTCTAAGAAAGCAGTTGTGAACTTGAAGTATAAATATTTTCTATGCCCTAAATTCTTTTAGTCTAAAAGCCCTTTTTCCTTTGACTAATCAATGCAGCTGCAGTTGTAATATCTTCATCTCAATTCCTCTGCACAACTTGGGTTTGCAGATACCTGTTTTCATACAAGTTAGCACCTAACCTCACTGTAACTGAAGATTTCTCTAGATGCATTGTCTAAGGGAATGTACATGCTATGAACACTGGCATGTTCTTAAGTATATTGTTTTGTAAACTAAATTCCATGGGTTTGGACATACTTTTCTGCTGCCAGTTTTACATAAGGAAGAAAAGTAATTACAGCCATATAAACTTACCGGTGCTTTGCGCTGTTTGCTGAAACCAGCACATGCTTTACTGTGCATACTTGACTGTTAGGGAAAACATGTCTAGTTCTGGTAGAGTATCTTTATGGGAGGATGTCGTTAGTTAGCAGGACAGAAGGAAAACTGGGGATCTTTAGCTGTTTTTTGAATGAAACTTAAATTATTTAATACTGTTCCAATCACTGCACTCATTTCCATAACTAACTTCATTTTACCAGTGCCAGCAATCATTTGAATTTTGCAGTAAGTAGTCTAAAAACTCAACATAAAGCTTGAAAAAAATATTTATGTTTAAAAGGAAAAATGTGGAGAACTGGGAACATGACTAAATGATTAAACATATCTAACCTCAGTATTTTTCTGTACTGTGTAAGGCATTTAATAATCTTAAACTGCAGCTAGATTATCTGGGGTAGCATTCTGTAATAGAAGCATAAAATTAGTAGATGACAGGTTCAAAACAGGTAGATAGGATTTTGTAAGGAATTTCACTGAAGTGAGGAGCACATTATAATGGTATTGTAGATGCTAGAAGGTTAAGTGAAAAAGAAACGTGTCAAGGGCTACTGAGGTCATAAATAACCCTTCTGACTCTGGGACATTCTTTCTGCTAGCTACAGCCCAGAGGGTAAGTGGGGAGTGTCGTTCCTCCCCTGTCTTTGTCCTTTGAAAATGTGTTATCGTTTACCCCCAGGGTAAATCCAGTTACAGCTGAGTTCTTGTTCTGATCAAGTATGATAGTGTGGAGCTTGTGTTCAGATAATAGCCAGCACAAGAATTAACTTTTTGTAGGTCACACATTTTTTTTTCTTGCACAGTAATACTTATTGTAAAACTCAAAAAAAACTCAAAAAATTTATTCTAGTGTAGTCATTCAAATAACTTGTTGGGTTGAGTCTACTGGTTATGTTTAATGAAAAGACCTTGCTTTCTGTAAACCTTGTTGAATTTGTTTTTCAGGACATGTTCTTTA
The DNA here is from genome assembly GCA_035590215.1 of Microhierax caerulescens. Taxonomy (NCBI): domain Eukaryota; kingdom Metazoa; phylum Chordata; class Aves; order Falconiformes; family Falconidae; genus Microhierax; species Microhierax caerulescens. The sequence goes on along the minus strand of JAVJGJ010000002.1, from coordinate 33,432,937 downwards.
AGTACACGTGGAACAACTTTTTGCATACTCAAGTAGAAATCTGTATTGCATTGATTCTTGCAAGTCCTCTTGAAAGCACAGAAAATGGCACAATTACAGATCAGGATTCCACTGGGGACAATCTCTTACTGAAACATGTAAGTTGTGGGTTTTTTGGGAATCTCGTGAATTTTCCAGTGTCCAGGCTATTGTAGCAGTTACTCTTACATAAAGAATACCCCAATTTTACTTTGTGTATGATGAACAAGAATATTTTTTTTTAAAATGTTAGTTCAGGGTGTTAAATCTGAAAGTTGCCATAGAATAGAGTTTTGTTGTCCCAAAGTGAGCAAGTGTGCAGAGCTGCAGGTATTTAGTTTCCTTGAAGTTCCTCTTTATTGTTAAGTATTAAAACTGCATTGTTAAGAATTAGAATTGCTATTTCAATAGCGTCATGCTACTACAACTCAGCAGCTATAAAGAGAAGTAGAATTAATGTAGGTTTAGCTTTTACGTTTCTGGTTGGGATCTGACTGTTGCTTCTGAACTTTAAACCCTTTAATGAAAGGACTTATCCTGAACCTGGAATTGGTTGTCTTGTAAGACTTCAGTATTTATTAAAATCAATTGTAAAATGAGTAAATGTTCTGCTTTACTGCTGTTAAGCGTATTTTGCTTCTTTGACAGCTCTTCCTTAAGTGCCAATTAATAGAACGAATACTTGAAGCTTGGGAGATGAATGAGAAGAAACAGTGAGTAACTAGTTTTCTTATTCCCTGCAATTACCTGCATAAGACTTGAATTGTGAAATGAATGTATGGCCAATTTGTAACTCATCTGACCAGTCTTAAGAACACATCTATTTTAATATTTGGATTAAAGTGCTCACTTGTACTGCTTTCAGTAGCATTCTAATGCTTTTTCTCATGACTGTTTGAGAATACAGTAGTTTGTCACTCTTGCATGTATAAGATATTACTGTGATCTTTAAAGTCTACCCATCTTCAAGTACAGAAGCATACCCTAAGTTTTGAGGACAGGCAGTACTTCTCTCCAGTAAGCAACTGAAAATGTAGGAACACATCAAGGTATGTTACATACTGGGGAGTGACAGACTTCTAAGTAGTAAAAGCCGAATCCTCAGCATGGACTACCTTTTAAAAGTGTGTGTTTGTGAAAGGCTGGAAGTTTCAGAAGCTAACATTATCTGAAACTGTGTTCGTAACAAGAGCAAAAACATCAGTTTTCACCCGAGGCGGTAAAACAGCTTTCCGAAGGCTCCTTTGGCTCAGAAGATACTGAACAGTAAATGTTAGCTCTGACTCGTCAAAATACTGAGTTAGCTAACTTGAGATAGTGTTGCTGGTTTGCTGGTGTGTTATTTGAGACAGTTCTACTCCCCAGAATACTCCTGTTCCTATATGATGTGAATCGGGTAGAAAATATATGGCTAATGTAACTAATCTGAAAATAAGGATGTTGAAGTAGGTGAAGAGGATGGTACGAAGAAAGGGAATATGACTTAATTTAACTATAGAAAACATGTGTTCCCAAATGTCTTCTATCATATTCTCCTGAGGTTAGAGAACTGCCGAGTTTACCAAGAACTAGACTCTCATAGGAGAGAACTATGGAAGGCTGTTTCCATAGATCCAACCTAAAACTATTTTTTGGTTGGATAAGAATGTTCTTGATCCATTGCTGCTTATATGGATGAATTAGACATTGAGTGTCACACTTGCAAATACTAATATGGAAAATACTGTAGTAAACCTCAGATTGTGCTTTTATCTGGAAAGAATTGGGTTTTATTGGTGAGAAATAAGCAGACTAAGTAATTCACCCCTTAATCCAATTTTGTGTGGGTATGACTCCAAATATAAAAGTTAAGTCTTTAAGATAAAAGGTATTTTTAGTTTAGCTGCTTCAGGAAATTTTTTCTAAAATGCTTTTTGCTGGTAAAAACCTGACATAGTAAAGAGCTGTTTGATTCAGTGGGATGAATAAGCATTTGCGAACAGAGGATACAATCGTATTCTAGACTTTCTGGCTAGGCAATGACTATTCAGTCCACTTTGTCAAAAACAAGTGCTCTTTATGGTATATCATGTATTAGAAATAACCTTTGCCATCATCATGTGTTGCTTGTTTTGAATGGACTTGTTGCTTAAGCAGTCAAGGAAACAAGATGGGAATCTCTTTGTCAAGTTGTTCCTGTGAGCAATGCGATAGATACTGTTTCATTCGTGACATCTGGCATTGACATAATTTCAGTTACCTCTGAATTAGGTGATGATGGTGGAAGAACAAGTAAGGTGATTTGTGTTTGCATAGCGTGAGCTACTTGTTGAACTGCTGCCAATTTACAAAGATTTCAGTCATGGGGTTTTTGTCTAGCCAGTTGAGTGGGTCTTACTTGATTTTTACCTTATTTTATTGAAAAAGCACAAAACCTTAAAAAGATGACATGCAGATGTGTGGTTAACTTGCACCTAAAAGCTAGAAATTCAGTCCAGGTTGGAGCTCTCACTTTAGCTCTTCGGTCAGATTTAGAACAGTTCCAGCAGATCATAGCAACTAAAAACTGGTAGTTCCTGTTTCTACAAAGTAGTTCTGTTACAAGACAATTCAAAGATTATTTTTTTTTATGTAATCGTACCTTTGGTGTTCACTTAAAAGTCACTCCTAAACGTCAGGAAAACAGTGATCCTAACTTTTAATTTCAGTTGGTCATACCATTTCAGCTCTGTATGCTAAATGTAATGTTAAGAAACTGCAATACTAGAGTGTGCTTAGGATTTAAGAATTTAACTTTTGATCATGTACTCAAAGCTCTTGAGAGAGCACTCAGTGTAATTTGAGTTTTGAAAAATGCTCTCAGCAACAGAAACTTCATAAAAATTGTGGATCTGTTAATTTTGTCATTATCTTGGCAATGCTGTATGCTTTCCTTTCTGCCCACACAGACAAATGTGAAAGCAGAAATAATCTGTTCAGAAAATCTTGCACTTCCTTCTTGGTAGTTTACATGCTTGTTAAGTCTTTGAAACTGGCTCAATGTAGCCAAACCAGTTGGATTCTTAAATTCTTGGGTATCTTGTGAACCTTTTGGTTTTAGGATGCAAGTGTTCTGCTTAAGAACCCCTACTCTATTTGTCTTCTGTAACTTCTTGACTCTGGTAGGTTTTATAACAAAATACGATAGCACAGTTGCTCAGAGTGCAGGCGGTTGAATTCCTTTTGTTTCTTGCAGGGCTGAAGGAGGAAGACGGCATGGCTATATGGGTCATCTGACAAGGATAGCAAACTGTATTGTGCATAGTACAGATAAAGGGCCAAACAGTACACTAGTACAACAGCTCATTAAAGGTAATGTTAATGGTCTTAAGTTGGCTTAATGGCTTTCTTTACCAAATTCTGAGGAAATGAATTTGCAGAAAGTTCAGTAAAGGCAAGTGTGAGGTCTTGTACCTAGGGAGGAACCACCTCATGCAGTACAGACTAGGGGTTGTGACTCGCAGGAAGGCAGCTCTGCAGAGAAGGACCAGGAGTTCTGGTGGGCAGCAAGTTGCCCATGGGACAGCAGAGCATCCCCATGTCGCCAGGGTGGCCAGTGGTATCCTGGGGTGCATTAGGAGTGTGGCCAGCAGGTCAAAGGAGGTGATCCTCCCCCTCTGCTCTGCCCTGGTGAGGCCACATCTGGGCTGCTGTGCCCAGTGCTGGGCTCCCCAGTTCCAGAGG
>JAVJGJ010000002.1:33407269-33429117 GCA_035590215.1 Microhierax caerulescens | reverse complement strand
CCCGAGGTTCCTATGAGGGAGTGTGCTCTTACACTCTCAAGAAAACTAGCAACAACCCGCTGCCACATACCGGCTACAAACACCCTGCTCATTTGCTGTGTGCCCTTTGCAGTGGGGGCGTCTCACCCAAGCCCCTTGTTATTTTGAGCTTTTTTCTTTGCTGCTTATAAGTTTAAGACTTTTTAATATATTCCCCTATATTTAGAAATAAGGGCACAACAGTTCTGAACACCTTCAGTCTTTGTGCATCTCGCAAGACATCCAGGTGTGCTGGGACCGGGTTGACAGCCCCACAGCCAGCACGAGTGGGGCTGACCCCCCCCGCGAGCGTTTCCCCGAATTGGTGTCGTCGTCGTCTTTTCCTTTATGAGCTTTCTCCTGCTTCCCTCCTGGAAAACAACACAGTGGATGGTGGCCGGAGGAGTCAGGGAATTAAAAGTGAACTGCTGAGCTTGTCCTCAGTTCACCCCTGGCGCATCTCTCGCCGCGGCAGCCTGCCTTAGCAAAGCTGGTGTTGGATTAGTCAGAAGAAACACATTTTCTGCACCATGAGGAATCGTCTAATCATTACGTGTCTCAGTTTCCCCCTCTAAGAATGTGTTCTTTAAGTCTTTAAAACTGCCTGTCTTCTCCCAAACTGGCATCTCTTTCCAAGGGGCAGGAATTTTGTTACAAAGACCCCTGCAGCGCTACCGTGAATCTGGTGCCACTTCCTACAGCCAGGCACAAAGTGTCTGTATGTGCATCATTTGGGGGGAATAGCCTCCGTTTTGTTTTGTTTTGGTTTTTTTTTTTGAGGGGTATTTTTGCAGATGTTGAGCTTAAAGGTTTCTATTTTTAAAACCTTAAATCTTGAAATGTGGCTCTACAACACTATGTACTGGGATTTGGAAAATGTCTGCTAAAATTGTCTGTAAGGAATGGTGGAACAGTTAGGTCATGTTAAAGTTGTTAGACTTTTTGCTGCTGGTGCGTGTGATTTTTATTTTATTTAATGAATGTAGAGCTATGAATGTGTTTTGTTTTTTTTTTTAAAAAAAACAACACCAAAAACCCCAAACACAAAATAACAGGCCTTCCATCTTAGACAGATGTCCCTTTTTTACGATGATATTTTTTCCCCCAGTTAATGGCTTTTTTAGTGGGGGCTGCCCTGTTCTTTCCATCTGATCTCTGTGCCCACACCTCTGAATGTTTCCATTTCAGACAGGAGGAGGACGCTGGTGCCAGCAGACGAACTTCAGAAGCTGCCATGCAGGGAAGTGTCACAGTTCTGAGGTGTTAGGAATAAGCAAGAAAAAACAGCCCAAACCCAACACCAAGACCTCTTAAACTTTTAGTGCCATGCAGAGAGAACAGAAAAACTTGCTTCTTGGTTCCTCTGGCCTGTGTCACGGTAAAAAACTGGAACAGGATAATCCTGTCATCCCATACAAAGAATTTGAGAGATTTAGGGGCGTTTAGTAGTTTCTAAAGAAAATACGATGGTTTAGCTATTGAATGCCACAGTCACGCTTGGTGACCTCTGATGGCACTTTTGGGTGCTGCTTAGCCACAGGTAAGAGCTCTCTTTCTCCATCATACTGCTGGTGGTCCGCCCCCCCCTGCAGAGCCAAGTGGTACCCAATATTTGTGCTCGCCCCCATCCCTAGTGCCCAACTCCAGGCATCCTGGTGAAGCCGGCTTTGAATTAGGCAGTGTTTTTCCTAAGAGCCTATTGAGAGGGAAGGGGAATGTTTTTTTGGTTGTGTTTTTTTTTTTTTTCAAGAGCAGCTGAATGCAATGCCCTAGTTACCATGGTTTTTTAAATGGAGTACTTCAGAGGATGTACAAAAGCATCTTTAGCGCTTGCAGTACAAGGAGAATGAAAGGACCTAGATTATGTCAGCGCTGCAGCGGGGGCTTAAATGAGTGTCATTCATTTATTGTCAGGACATGACCCAATTTGGATTGTATTTATGGAGTGGGAGGGGAGAATGGACCTGTTTCAGATGACTTTTGAACCTTAAATGTATTTGCAGGCTCTGTGTGGGGATGGCATTGGCTGCCGCGGGGTGAGCAGAGCCCTTCAGAGGGTGTTCCCTGTGTCCTGGCGCAGTGACGTGTCCTGCCAAAGTGGGTGGGATCATGCCACGTCTCTCCGTGTGGAAAAAATGAGTTGTCCGACAGAACCTGCCCAGCTGATTTTCATTCGTTTTATTGCATTTTCTTGCAAGGCTTTTAAAGCCTCCAGTTCCTCTATAATTTGCAGACCAGTTCCAGCCAAGCAGATGCTTAGCCAAGGGCTGTGACCCTGCAGAGGGCTGGTAGTAGGTCCTGAAGTCTGCACACTGTGGGATGCTTCTTTCTGTTCCCCTCCCTGCCTCCTGTAAAGGGTTGGGTGATCTGTTTTAAGCACCACCTGTGTCACTGTCCGCTGTCCCTTCTTTTCTCCTGGCTGCGATGGCGACGGAGAACTCCCCTTTCATCTGAAGGGCTTTTTCAAGTTGGGCACTAGGGTTTGCTGCTGCTGTCTGCATCTCCTTCTGGAAGGCTTGTACCTGTCTTTTGAACAATTTTGGTCCTGCTGGGAGAAATACACCAGCTTTTTTTTCCTTCTTTTTTCTTTTTTTTTCCCCTTCCTTTTCTCCTTTTTTGTTTTTTGTTTTTTTTTTTCCTCCTTCTTTCCTTTTTTCTACCCCCCGCCTTCCTTACAAGAGTTCCTGTAGTCACTACATCAAGCTTGACCCTGTTGATGTAAACTGCTTTGAGAAATGTTCAGAGCAGAAGCTGCTGTGAGCTTAAAGCCATCAGCAAATTCGGGAGGGGGAAGGAAGAAGATAAGCAGGGAAGACTCATGGGGAACCAGAGCTCAGAGAAGCTCAGCCTTTCCAGCAAACAGTCCTTACTAGTTCAGATGGGCCTTGTGTGGTGGAGACTGGTGGAAATCTGAGTTTTATTGTAAAGTCATTAGCAGCATTCCCATTCATTTCAGCAGAGCCAGGGTGGTTCCTCTGGAGAGGCACGTCTGCCTCGCGTCTTCGGCAGCCTGCTGTTAAAGGCAGCCCTTTCCCTGTGAGGAGGGGGTGGACAGCATCAACCCCTTCCCGCAGCTCTCCCAGCAAGCCCCAGGATGCTCTGCACGGGGGGAGCTGCACCCCAGCTCTGGGATGGTCGCCGGAGGATGGGGGGGCTGCAAGTGCTTGGAGGGACCAGCTGGATTTGCTCTTTTGGGGAGATGGCATCAGCCGCAAAGCCGGGGTGCTCCAAGCAGGGATGCAGCCGGCACCAGCCGACTTCTGTGTTACGAGGAGGTGGTTGCTCTGTAGGAATCGGTGGGCGATGCTCTTAGGTTTGCCGAGAACCTGCTGGCTGGGAAAGCTTGCTTGTTTGTGGGCGAGAGTATCAGAGTGATGTTGAGTGCAGGTGTGCTGGACAGCTGGGGCAAGGGCGGTGGGTGGGTGGTCTCGTGGGGCAGGTCCCTGGGTCTGCCAGCACACCAAGGTCAGGGCCAGGTCCCTGGCTTTCCCTGAGGTGCAAATGGCAGGTTTTTGTAATGAGAGGCTTCGTGCAGAGAGGTGTCTCTGGCGTGAGAGATGTGAGCCTGCGTTCACGCTTGGACGTGTCCCTTTTCTGTCTGTAGGAGCTTTAGGCTGGTAATGGTGTTCAGTTCATTTTTCTTCCTGTGGCTTTTTTATTATTATTATTATTATTTTTTTAAATCAAATTTGATAATGCTGGTCCAAGTGAAGGATAACGAAAATAAAGTAACTTGCCCTACCTCTTACACAGCCGTTGCTGCACGTAGTTAGTGGTTTAATGAGCAATGAGGCAAGGCAGAGCTCGTTTTGCTTTCCTGCGACTGAGCTCTGCATCCCTTAGGAGTGAGGTGGGATAGCAATGGGGTGTGATGTCGTGGTCCTCAGGGCAAGACTGCAGGAAATTCATTGTATTCCATTAAACAGGATGGAGCCTCTCACGTGATTATTATTATTATTGTTTTAAACTTTAATTCTGAAATCTTGATCCATTATCTAATAGCAGGAAGACTCCCTAAACTGGGAAATGTCTTTTCGTCTGCTTGGGGAGCAAAAGACTCCTCCTTGGTCTGCCTGGGGAGCTGGGGCTGTCCCTGAGCGTGGGGCGTGCTATGCAGCAGCAGGTGCTGGGGGTTGCAGTGCCACATGCAATGCATGGAATCCCCTTTTCACTTGCATTCGGGCTGGAGGGGGTTTTGTGGCTGCTGTTGGCTGTGCTGTGGGCTGGGTAGCACTTGCTGGCACCCACCTTCCCCAGATTTCCCTCTTGGATCCGAGGAGTTGCTCCAGAGCAGCTTTCCACTTTGTCTTCCCGCTGGGTGGTTTCTGTCTCTGGGGGCAGTCTGTCATTCATCTGTCCTCGCTGGGAAGCTGACTCCTTCCTGAGCTCACTGGGGTTTCAGAAGGAATTAAAAAAAAAAAAAAACCATAAAAAATTCTTTAATGTCAGTGATTCGCATCAGCAGGATCGATTACTACTTTTCCCTTCATCCCGATAGCTTTTTCTCTTAGATTTATTTTTTTTTAGGCATGTGCACATTATAATTTAATTTCCTCTTTAATTGAACAGCTTTAAAAGGACTAAACTCAGCGGCTGGTTGGAGTTGTCACTGGGGATGCAGACACTTTCCTGCCCTTCTCCTCCAGAGCAGATGATGCTTCAGGCGCAGCGGGGCGCCGAGGGCTGGGGTGCAGTGTCCTGCGGAGCAGCCTGCCGCACGGTTGCAGCCCGAGTCCCGTTTCAAGCCCTGCAGGGGAATGTTTTGGGATGCTCTTCTAAATCTCATGTGTGACCTTCAGCTTTTAGAAGAGCTGCTTTATTACCTTGCCAAGTCCGAGCTGCATGCTCTGCTGCACTTCTCCCTCACGCTTTTGCCCTGGGTTCGGTGTGACATCCCTGCCCACTTTTCCCCAATAACCTCTTTGCCCTATTTCAGCTACATTTTTACAGGGTAGAGACCTGACAGAGTTAATTTTCTACATGCTGTAGAGGTGCGGCTCTAAGGGCTCACCCTGAGGGAAGGCAGGTGGGTCTCTGGCAGCATCAGACGGTGTCTGGTGGCCTGGGTATCTGGTGGCCCATTGTTAGAGGTGATGAAGAGGTGGGTAGTGTGTTGCCACAGGGTGGCAAGACTCAGTGGACACAGGGAATGACTCCTTCGAAAGTTGAGCTGCAGCAGCTCAGGTGTCCACTGAAGAGCTCCCACCTGCTCTTAGGTCTGGGAGGAGGTTGCTGGATGGTAGAGCCATGCAAGGATCCACGGCGGGCACCGGTGGGGCTGACATCCTTGAGCATCCCTGACGTGGGGGGGGGCTGACATCCTTGAGCATCCCTGGCATGGGGGGGCTGACATCCTTGAGCATCCCTGGCGTGGGGGGACGAGGAAGCCCACAGCCTTGGCTGCCTTGCTGGGCTCCTGGCTGCTTTGGGGGAGGACAAACGCTTTTCCCTGAGGCTCCTGTAAGACAAAAGGCGAAGGGATACAAACCCCACCAGCTTCCACTCTAAAAATACCATAAAAGGCTTCGTCCTGTCCTTGGGAGCTGGGCATGGAAGCAGCTCCCACCCACATTGCTGCAGCGTGAGTCACTGGGCGATCCAACTGCTCTCCCTGTGGATGCCCGCCCGGCTGAAGATGCCTCGAGGAGCAGAGGGAGGAAGAGGAACCGCTCCGTAGTGCTGTGGAAGTGATGAAGAGTTACGAAGAAGAAGATGACACGCAGGCAAACATGAACTCAACTGAACTGCCAGATGGTTTTGCTTTCGTTAGTGGGTTTTTTTGTTTGTTTTTTGAGAACTTCCAGCAAATGCTGCTTGCTGACGATTTGAGCTTCGGGTGTTTGCAGCCAAGAGTCTTCTGAACATGCAGAAGAACCCCCCCAGTTTGCTTTTAGGAGGCACAGTAATTGCCACATGAACAACATGAAGCTGGGAAACCCTTCTGATCTGGAAGTATGTTTTATTTACTCTCTTTAAGAAAAATGTTTCTCTCCCTATCCTCCCTCCTTGTCTTCATCCTCCTGTCCCCTACCCTGGAGCAGCAAGAGGCTGTGCTTCCTTGTGACAGATGGTGTAAAAACACAACTCCCTTACGTTACACGCCGCTCTCCCCCCTCCCCCCCCATGCTTTTTATACGCCCTATGCAGGTATCAGGGAGAAAATTTGGCTTGTTTTGGTTTCTTTCCCGAGTCACCACCCACCTGCCCTGCCCCAGCAGTGGGACGGTTATTGTCTTCCCTTTTCCTTCCCTCCTGCTTGACGTCTTGGCTATCGGGGTTTACCGGATTAAGTTTGTCAGTGGGAAATTCTATAAAAAGCTTCCTTTATTTAGACGCCAGCCCAGCAATGACATCATGTGGACACAGTCTTCCAAGTTCCTCGGAGCCGAGCGGGTGGAGGGGGGTGGTGGCCGTGAAACTGAGCCCTGGCCCAGTACATCTCCGTGGTCCAGCTTGGTGGCTTTCCAAAGTCCCCCCAGCCTTCCTCCCCCCGGGGGAAGGGGTGCAGGGGGCTCCCCAGCACACCGAGCCACCTCCTTTAGCAAACTTTGTAACACTCTAACTTAGCTGCGGTTTTCTCCCTGCTCATCGCTTTCAGGTTAGTCCTTGGAAGTGCTTTTTGGTGGGTACTCACCCCGACTTCTCAGGGGAGCAGGACGCTTGCACGCTTGGTGTCGGCGATGCCGCTAAATTTTGCGTCGGGCCAGGTTCGGTGACTTGGACAGGGGAGCAGGTGGGCTGAAGGTCCGCAGGGAGCGGGGCACGGCCACGCATGGGATGTGCTGCTTGATTCACGGCGGAGGGAAGGGGGCAGCTGGGGGAAGGGATGGCAGCGGGGCAAGGGTTGGCCGCCGAAGCAATGGATTGACAAAATTATTTCTGATGTGCGTGTGGTTTCTTTAAAAAGTACTGGTTTGAGTTCTGGACCTGCGGAAGAAGTTATTCCTGGATTTTGTTTACATCTTTGGAGGAAAAAGCATGCTGTGGTGTGCGAACCGTCTCCTAGAACATGCTCAGTTTGTTGAAGTGTCAGCACAGGCATTCCCTTACCTGCCTGCAGTCATTCTTGGGGGATTTTTTCTACGTGATCAGTAAACCGGAGCTTATTTAAGCAAAGAAATGGTACAATATTCTCTGCTGGGGGGCACTTAAATGACTCCCTTTATTCTGCTCATCCTGTTGATGGAAGCCATCAGGTTGCCGTATGTAATGGCTGTTTTGCTGTCCACTGAACATCGTTCATACCCTTTGGAGCTGGGAGGATTTTGGGCAGCAGACTGGGTAACCGATTCAGTCTGTCCATAATGCAGATTTTTCCAGTCCTACCTAGGATTTGGGTCAGATGAGAGGTGGTTTCCAGCCCTGTGCCGATGCTTGCTGCCACTCCGAATGTTGACGTTACCTCCTTCCCACGTTCTCCACCTTGATACTCTGAAGTATTAAAAAATAAAAATAAATCCATATTGCACAAGCACTCAGCAACTCAGTATGGGTGGCCAAACTACTTTGTTCTCTTTAGAAAGTTATTTTGCAAAGTGAGAGGTGGTGCTAGAAGAAAGTGCAGGTTTGCTGCGCCAGTTTCGGATGGTGCCTTACCATCAGGTGGCACAGAAAAGTGGGGTCTTTGAGGCAGCGAACAAGGTCTTTTTGCAAGGTTTCATGTGTTCCCTGGCCAGAAAATCCAGTGTTCAAAATACCACCTTAATTAAAAAGCAAACAAACATGTTTTTACCATTGGGAAGTGACAGCTGATAATGTTTTCTCAAAAGAAGGGGTGTGGAGATTGGGTATTTTTAGCTCCAGCTATTCTCAAGTTGTTGTTCTTTTATGACCTTCTCTTCATAATGCATTTCTCCTAACGCTTTCTTTAATGTTTTTGTAGCTCCAGAAGCTTTTTCAGCCAAAGGCGTGTTGCTGGGGGGAGGAGAAGAGGGAGGAACGGCTCACAGGCAGGAGAAGTGTGCAAATCTGTTTGCCGGTGGGTTTTGGTGCCCAGCGCGATGCTGGCATATCTCGTGAGGGACATTTCCCGGGTCAGAGGGGTGGCTTGTGCTTCAGCTTTTCCCCCAGCTGCAGCAGCTAGAAGATCACCCCCTCCCGCTTCTTAAAAGCGGTTGAGAAGGGAATCAAAAAACAGAATTTGGACGAGTTTAAAAGGTTGGAAGGGGAAAGTTTGGGAAGAGCGTGACGTCCTGCTGGAGATGCTGTGGTGCAGGAATCCCGTGGGAGGGCAGAGGTCTTACCTTTCAGGTCTTTGTGGAGTGGTTTGGGCTGGGGCTGACTGTCTGCAGACACTTGGGACTTACCTGCAAGTGGTGTCGTCCCTGGGGTGATAAAAGAGCCAACAAATTCCCACGCCAAGCCTGAAGGTCACCTTCGTCAGCCCCTGGGCTGCTGGGCTTCGCCTTGCCTGGTGTCTGCGGACCGCAAGGCCAGCAGAGACCCTGGGGGTCAGGTGAGCCAGGCCTGGGCTTGCAGAGCCATCAGGGTGGCTGTGGAAAAGCCGCTCAAAGAGCGGTGCTGTGAGAAGCAGGAGAGGACAGGCATTCTCAGGTTAGGCTGCTGATGCCATCTCTTGGTAGTTACCAGGGGAGGTGGTTGGGCTTGCCAAGGTGGACCGTGCCGTTCGGTGTATCTCCGTGCTTGCCATCAGGGGAGGAAGGCAGTTAAACCGAGCGTTAAGTAATAAGCATGTGCCAAGGGAATGGAGGCGGGAGGAAGGACAGGCAGGAGGTGGCCGTGCTGCATCCACGGCGTGTGCTGCATCGCGGTGGTGCCGGGGGGGCACCTGGCTGAGCCTGAGCCTGGGGAAGGGACGAGGAAGGGCTTTAAGTGCTTCTTGTTTATATGTTTTTCTCATTACCCAAATCAGCGATGAGGAGTTTCTGCAAATTTGCAATAAATGAAATGAAGGAAACCTTCCCTGAGCTGAGGCTGTGCTGCTCGCCGACGGCTCCTTTCACGTGGTGGTGCCCCTTTAAAGACCACAAACCCCATCAGAAATGACAGTGCAGCCTGTGGAAGGTGTTGACACCGCATGCGGTCACTGGCCCGGCCTTGAATCAGAAAAAAACAAAGGGTGATGTCTCCCTGGAACACGGAGCCCACATCCCATGGCCACTTTGGGGTACGGGGGTGCTCGCAAGCCCCACGGCTGGGCAGGACCTGCTGTGCTAAAGAGCACCTTGCCTGGGGGAGGTTATGGATCATTCAACGCCAGAAACTGGCCAAAGTGGTCTTTTTTTTTTTTTTTAATATATTTTATTTTATTTCCCCTGGTGGTATCAGACTGAGAATTTACTTGCTTGCTTTGAAGCTCATGCTTTTAAAACCTGTTCAGTCTGCAGTAGAGGCTCATGCCAAAGGTATTGCCAGAGGTAAGACCTGACCTCTCCTCTTCTGGCTGAGACCCCCTGCCAGCCCTCCCGGTGGACGGTGCAGCGCTGGTGCCGAGCCCTGCAGGAGCGCGTTGCCTGCGACCCCACGCTTCCCCTTGCATCGGTTTTGGGGTACCGAGTGGCTGGCTGGGTGACACCTCCGTTGCAGGAGCCACCGCCGGTGTGTGAGCAGCTGGGGGCTGGGCACGGCCGCCGTGGGCAGGTTGCAGCGAGGAGCTTGCAAGGTGCCAGCTTGGGCTGCGGTAGCTGAGTGTATTTTGTATTTCATGTCCTGGGTAACAGTTGGACTTTTGGTGCCCTTGTGGGTTTTAGGACCTGACACTTGATACTCTGCTTAAAAAAACCCCAAAAAAACAAAAACCAAAAATTAAAAATAAAAAGTGACCAAGTGTGTACCTGCATTCGGTGCTTTTCTGAGAACTGTGAATTTGGCACCGTCTTTTCCTGTGCCACCGGTGCTTAATTCTGCGTGGCTCGTTGGCGGGAGCGCCGTGGGCTTGGTGCCGGCTGTGGGAGCATTCCCTTTGGTGGCTGAGCAAAAGAGCAGCGTCAGCCGGAGTGGAGGTTTCATCCAGGTGGTTTTGGGGTAAAGTGCGATGGTAAGGGGTCTGGCAGGAAGGAAGCGACGCCGTGTCGAGAAGAGAGGCGCAGCAGATGCTCAGGGTATGATGCAGCAGGGACCGGCGGCAGCAGTGGGGATGCTCTGCAGCTGGGAAACAGGGGCAGCCGCTCAGAGCCGGGTCAGTGGGGCTCTCTCCAAGCCCAGCAGTGGAGCATCCCTGCTCCTGGAGGAGGTGCGGGGTGGGCAGTTTCCCCCAGGGACGGGAAGGGCAGGCTGAGCTGCGTCCAGGCTGGATTTGCCAGGTGGGCATATCCAAAGTGCCTCTGTCCCAGGTCACCCCCTGCAGCTTGTCTTTGGGAGCCAGCCTGTTGTTCTACTGACACCCCTTCCGAAACAAGGAGGGGAGAACTGGAAAAGCAAATGTTTTCTGATAACGGTGAGCAAGAGTACAAGCTTTTGTTTTCTGTCAATGGAAGGAAGTGGGAGAAACATGTAATAGCTTTAGCACGGCACCGGCTTTACTGCTGCAAAAGAGGTTGAGTGCTCACCCTCCTGGAGCGAGGTCCTAGGAGAGGGTCTGCCGGGGGGGTGTCCGTAGGGAGAGGCTAGGCTGCTTGGGGAGGGTGGGCAGGGTGCTGCTTGTGTTTTACTGTGGCTGTGCATCTGTCTGAAGGTGCTGAAGGGAGGTCTGCGACTGGGAATCCAAGTCTGGGCTTAGGTGGGAACTGGGAAGACGGACTCCTTGGTTTGTATCAGCCAGGACGAAGCATCTGTGCTTTAAATTAAAGGGTGGGCTCACAGGGGCCCCTCTACTCAGCTGAGGGTGGTGACAAGGAGTGAACCAGCTCTGATTGCAGCTCTCTGGAAAAATCCTTCCTGCTTAAACGACTTGGTATTTTGGAAGAATGAACTGTAAAAAACTCCCGTGCAATTGCTGTTCTATGTTGAAGTCTTACCTGAAGGCCTGCAGGCACCTTCTAACTTGAGCGTGGATCATCTTCTTGCTGGCCCCACTCTTTATTTCAGGGGAATAAAAAAAGAATTGGGTTTGGTGTTGGGGTTTTTTTTGTGTCTTTCCCATCAAGGTGCCCTCCACTGCTCTCAGATGCTTATTTATTGACAAATCCCCTTTTCCAAGCTTTCTTGCACAGTGCCAAGTCCAGCCGCGCTTCAGTAGAGCTTCTGCTCTCCCAGGTTTTGTTCTTGGAATGGGAGGATTCCCATTCCCCAAGCTGCCAAGGAAATCATCGTCCTGCTTGAAAATCTCTTTTGTAGCAATTAGTTGAAATTTTGTGTTTATAAGTGAACTATTTTAAGTGGTCTAGTTGTTGCTATGTTGGGTGATTGCTAAAGCATTTTCAGGATAAATGCATCTTTTCTTCAAATTATCTTTTTTTTTTAAATTTATTTTTATTGAGCTGAGCATGCCTGCAGCTAACTAGGACTGCATCTTGGAAGGCAGGTGATACCCGAGTTGTGTTATTTCCTGGGGAGACCAGCATCTGCTGCTGCTTCTATGGGCAGCTTCGCACGCGTCTCCGTCGTACCAAATGCTTGGCTTTCTATCGCTGCCGCAGGCTCTCATCCACTTAAGCTTCTTCCTCTGCTTTTTATGTCATTGGAGAAGGCATTTTGTAACTTTTTTAGCTCTTCCATGTGTACTCTCGCCTTCCCCGTGCAAGCTCTAGCTGTTACTGGAAAAAACTTTCTCAACTATTTTCATGAACAGGCTTGAGCCCGCTGTGGTCCCCTTTGACTTGCTGTTATCCTGCTTCTGTTCCTCTTAGTCACGTCAGAAATGCTGAGGACATGGAAAACAGTAATTGTAGGTAATAGATCCGCTGTGGTTTTAAGCATTGTGTTTTCTAAAGTTCCTGGTGTTGTTTTCTTAAGCATATCTGATCGAAGGTGCTGCCTGAGTGCCTCTGAAACACTAGGAATGGGAGGATGACGCCCGGTTGGATGTCTTGCCCGTGTCACCTGGCTCACTGGGCTGTACATCCCCATGGGTACCGGGCTCCCTGGTGGCACCTGCGGGGTTGTGTCCACACAAGGCCTGCTCGGGGCTCCAGGTGCCACCCTGCCACCTTGAGTCCCTCGTGGGGCAAAACGAGGGATGAGCCAGCTGACATTGCTGGGGCGCAGTGTTCTCCCCCCCCCAAAGGCAAGCTGAATTCCTGCCTTTCCCCAACATTGGGATCGTGGCAGGAGGTTTCCCAACCCGAGGTGGGAAGAGGCTGAGTTGGCAAACCTGAGGCTGTGGCTCACACTGGTTTGAGGTGGCGGGGGGATGCTGGGGGCGCGCACTGTTACATGGTGGTAGGTGCCACCAAGCATGGCAGTGGTCTGTCATCCCTCTGAGGGGGGGTGTGTGCTGGGGGCTCATGCTGGCCGCTGTGGGTCTGGGGAAGGTGCTGCCATCACGGTGAAGCCCGTGAGACGGCAGCATGGCAACATGGGCACTCCTCGCCGAGCCCCTTGGGAGCCAGTGTTCAGCAACCCCAGGTGCTGAGGGTGTGCTTGCAAGGGAAAAAAGTGTTGTTGGGGTCTTTAGGGTGAGCGTGGCGCTGCTGGAGGAAGGGGGAAAAAAAAGATTTTATCCATCAAGCGATGTGGACAGGCACCAGCTGTGCACCCCCTGCCCTGGGGGCGGTGCAGCTGTGCGCTGGGGCTGGGGGCTCCCCGTGGCAGTGATGGGGAGACGTGCTTCACGCTTGCACGGGGTTGTGCTTGGCAGGGAGGGCTCCGACCGCAGTTTCGGGAGCACTGGCTCAGCTGCCGGTGGTGGCCAGGAGCTGGTGCTGCTCGGCACTGGTTGCTGCCCAATGTGGCACCTCACCTGCTGCCTGCTACCAGCTCTGGGGCTGTACCAGTGGCTGGGAAACTTGCATCCTCTTCCACACAGAGCTTTTCCCAGCACCAACCCACCCAGCTGCGTTTCCACCGCTCCCCTGAGCATCATTTTGTTGCGCTTGTATCCCCGAGCATCATTTTGTTACGCTTGTATCCCTGATCATTGTTTTCGTTGCGCTTGTATCCCTGAGCATCATTTAATTGTGCTTGTATCCTTGAGCATCATTTTGTCGCACTTGTATCCCTGAGCATTATTTTTGTTGTGCTTGTATCCCTGAGCATCGTTTCGTTGCACTTGTGTTCCCGAGCATCATTTCGTCATGCTTATATATATAATAAAGAAACTCTTACTGCAGTAACGTGGCCTGCTCCACAATACCGATGCCGTTTCCTTTTCCCTGGCTGGAAAGTCACGTGTGTGCCTGTGTTTCAACCCCAGGAGTTTCAATGGATCCATTTTTAGTGTCAGTTTTAGTTTTACATCGACCACGGTAAAAGGGTAACAGCCAAATACGCTGTGAATTTGTAAGATGCGTTTTTGCAGCCCTGACCAGATGACACAGATGTTGAATTCAATGATCTTAGAAAAAACCCCCAAAAAGGCATAACAAACCCCTTGAGTTATTTTTATATTGACTTCTGAGCTGGCAAGTTGCTTCTAACAGGGTTAGCACTGCTGTTTCGTAAGCTGAAGCGTTAAGTCTGCCTTAAGTCTTTGCCTATAAAAACCATTTTATAAACATGTTTTCCACGAAGTGAAGAGGGGAGGACTTCTTGTGTGAACAGTTTCCTCAAAGGGAACACAACCATTAAATTTTCTTGTTTGTATAAAATGTCACTTTTTTCACAAAAAAAGAAATAGCAAAAATTCCTGCGGCGGTGCAGTTGGGGTAATTTTAGGAGTTATCAACAAGCAAAAAGGAAGGGAAAGGTTATGTTGTAACTAAAAAAAGATTCTTTTGATACTCCTTAAAGATTTTGTCTCCCAACGCTGTCCTACATATGGTTTAAGGCTGTAAAAGAGCTTGGGGGGACATTTTCTCAGTACTTCCCAGTGTTGGATCAAATACTTCTTGTTTCCCTGAGGTTTTCTATTGCTGAACGTGCTTATGTGGGGCTTTGGTGGAAGAAAAGCCGTTAAGGACAGCTCGCCCGTTAGCGTCTGGAGATGCTGTTTGAAGGTAACACAAGTCCAAGGTCCTGCCAGCAGGGAGTGTCCTCTGCAGAGGCTGCCAAGGACAACTCACTGCTTGGGGTTCTGGGTTTGGAGGCGGTTTGAGCTGATTAAACTCGTTAAAGCGGCTGAAGGAATGAGGGTGGTACTCAGGACCTCGCTGGAAATACATATTTTCCAAGGGGCTGAGCATTCGTCTGGGTCAGGGTCAGGTTAGTGGCTCAGGCTGCTTCTCCTCCGAAAAACGGGGCGCAGCCAGAGCTCCGGTGAGCGCTGCGAGACCCACACAGCCTAAGTCTGGCTTTAGCTGTTCTTCTATATCGATAACTTACAAATCATTCCCCTCGATGATGGTTTTGGGTGAGTTTTCCACAGACAGGCTTGCATCCCGTTGTTAGTGGATTTGTAAATTTTTTTTAAAAATATTTTTTATTTCTTTTTAATTCTTTAATTTATTTCATCGGTCTGGATGGCTTTACATAACGGTACGTGTGTCCTTGCCTTATTTATGTTTTTAAAAAAGATGCCGTCCCCCCCGTGCCAAGGAGAGCGCGAGCTGCTGGCAGCACCGTGGCTTATTTTTGCAGCCTTATTTCTCGGGTTTTGGCTAGTGACCATGGCTAGCTCTGCGGTGCTCGGGGTGGCACTGAGGTACCAGCTGGGCCACGTGTCCCCACCTGCTGCTTTGGGCACGTGGGAGGTGTGAGTGCCACTAGCTCTGGTGGTGGTCGCCCAGCCGGAATGCAGCAAGCATTTTAAGTAGCAAAAGGAGATGCTGTAAGAGCTTTTAGCGTACCCAAAATTGCCACGTACAGCTGGAGGCAGGAGTGACCATGGGGACGGTGAAAGGGAAGAGTAGTGTGTCCCGTGGTGTTGCGCCATGGACCGAAAAGAATAAAAATTGGGATTTTGAGAGGAATGCATGTACATTTGGGGAGTGACTGGTGGTGTAGCTTCCTTGAGCTTATTTTTAAAGAAATGTAAACGGCTCTTACAGCCTTAAGCAAACAGAAACAGCTGGTTCCTAAGCTCCGTGTTTACAGAGTTCCTTTCCTGGTCAGTGCATCACCTGAAAAAAGGGGATTGCTTTCCCCCCACCCCAGCTTTTCTGGCTTTTTTTATAGACACTGGGATGAAGAAAGGAGGGAAGGAAGACAAAAAATCAGTCTTCAATTCCCAAAGCAGCACATGGACTTTTTGCATTCTTCAGCTTACTTCTCTTTTTTTAGATATAAAATCATTTAAATTATGACGTTTAAAACAAAATATTAAAATTCATGCATCTTGGGGGGTTTTGTGCTGGTTTTTTGGGGGGTGGGGGGTGGTGGTGTTGTTTTTTGGCTCTTGTTGTCTGGAGAAGATGAGTTCCCGTCAAAAGAGCTTAAAAGAAAAAAAAAAAAAAAGTTTGGATGCTCTTTTATTCTCCATGAGGTCTAAAAATAGAAGCTGATGAAGAATTGCTTGTAGACTCGCCGTCTTTCTGCTTGGAGGGTTTAGCTTGCATCTAAAGCGGCGTCTTCTGCCATTGCAACAGCTGAGCGTTGCAGGAGCACCGAGGCCGGGCTTACCGGGTGTGAGCAGGGAGCAGAGCACGTCTCTATCAGCCTCTCGCTTCCCTCCTCCCGACTCCATCCTTGGGCAGAAGAACTTAACCTGAGCGCCGAGGCACAGCGCAAGAAACGCCTGTGGAAAGGAGAGCGAGACCTAAGTGCTGGGAGCACCGGCAGGATGGTGGGAAGGGGGTTGAGGTTTTATTTACTGGCAGCGCTGCCGTGCGTGCTGGTAGTGTTGAGGTGGGTGGGCAGCACGTAAACGCAGCCGTATGTAAGGGTTTTTTTAGTTATTTCTATAACGAAAGTAATTAAAGACCGATGTGTCTGGGTTTCACGGTATTGCTGTAGTCTAGGAGCGAAGCATCCTCACCGTCGTGTCCACGGCTTGCCGTTGTACTTTAAAAGCTTGGTGCAAGTTGGGAGAGCAGAGGGAAGCGTGTGTAACCCACACTGCAACGTAAGTGCATTGTAAGCTACTCAGTCGTAACACATATGTAATGTAATCTGTGTTATAGGTTACTTGATGGTAACGGTGGCCACCTCTGAAAGGGTGTGAAGTCTCCTGCTCTTCAGAGGCTCCAAGTCATTGCATCCGGGTGCCGGAGGGGTGGCAGTGGGGAAATGTGGCACGGGACAGCCCAGGGACGTGGGGAGATGTCCCTTTGGAGGAGCTTGTGAGGGAGGTCAGGGGAGAGGGTGTTACTGAAGCGGCTGCTCACGAGGAAAGCGAGCTGTGCTTCCTTTCCCGGGCATCAGCGCACGCTTCCCATCCCCTGTGCGTCACGCTTCGGGGTGGTGTCTGGATTCTGCGCTTGTGAAACCCCTGCGTTGCTTCTATGGGTTGCTTCAGGTGAGAATCAGAAACTAGTTTTTAAAAAACGACAGCTAGATGTCGGGCTCTGGTGTCCTGCGAACCACGTTAGCTGGTTGGGGGTATCACGTAGGTGGCTCAGGTGGTGCTGCCGGTGCCAGCTCTTCTGCCGTGCAGCTCGGTGATGGTTGTGTTACTGGTCTTAACCTGGCCAGAGTCCTGGACGAGTGGCCTGGACCCCCCGTTACATCCCTTGGTGGTGGCAGTGCGTGCTCATCAAGGCTGACATCAGGCGTGATGCTGCGACTTCGGCTTGGGCAAGGGTCATATCCTGCCTGCTTGAGTTGCTGTGAGCACGTGTCTGCTGGTGCAAAGGTGTGGTGGGCTCGGAGGTCTGCACGGGAAGCCCCTCCATCCCCTGGCACTCAAGCAGGCCAGAAAACGGGCTAAACCACCGCCGCCTGCTGCAGACCAGGAGCTGGCTTGTACCTGAGCTGAGCATCCCTGGATCAGCACCCTGGATCAGATGACGATGTGCGGCTGGAGACATGCAGGCTGGCTTTCTGGTACCTGGCACGTGTGGTCAGATAGTTGTAAAATTGCTGCCCAGCTCCAAGCCGAAATCCTCTGTGCAGTAAATGCAGCAAATCCTCTGTGTCAGCACAGGTCTGGGCTGGGCTGATGCTGTGAGCTGGGTGGGGAAGAAACTCAACCTGAATAAACCCACCAAATCAACAAAATCCGAGCATGACCCACACCCGAGGGTTTTCTTGCAGCGCAGGTGAGCGCAGTGTCCTTTTTCCCGCTCCAGCCAGGCTGAGGCATTGCCAGGTTGCCCGCTCTGGTGGGACCTGCCTTTCCTCCGCGTGCAGAGACCCCTGGTGCTGGTGAAGGACGGTGCCTCTGCTGTGCCAGAACTGGAAAACTTACCGACTTCTTATTTTCTTTGCAGTGAGCCCGGGGCAAGAGCGGGCCTGCGTGCGGATCACCTCCCGCCTTGCCTGTTCCCCCCGCCGCTCGCAGTGAGCCCTCACGTGCCGGAGGAGCAGCGGGCAGAGCCGCGGCGGTGTGGCTGAGGCCGGAGGGCAGTGGGTTGGTGGGCTGCGGCATCTGGGGGTCCTCATCATCCCCCGCGGCAGAGACAACCAGCTCCTGCCAGGTAGATGCCTGCAGGGGAGAGGACAACTGCAGCGGGGCTGATGCATCTGGGCACCTGAGAGCAGGCTCAGGGGAGGGCATGTTGATGCAGCCGGGTTGCCTCCCCATGCGCTCTCCTCCCAACTCACAAACCGGCTCTGGAGCAGGTGAGGATTGCCCTGGGAGCCATCGTGTGCCATGGGTACACGTGCTCCTAGATCTGCAGGATCCCCTCTGCGACGGTGCTGGATGCTCTGGCTTGTTGGCGTGTTGCTGGTGGCATCAGAGCGAGTTGCAGTGGTGGTTGTCACTGGAGTGTTCCCGTGCCACTGCTACGGGAGGTGAGTGTGGTTTTATCCAGTGTGACATCCAGTGCAGGTCTGGATACAGTGTGAGTTCACTGGGACAGGAACTTGTTTGAATTTTCCGTTAACACATCTGTGGCTCATAGAAAGTGACCTGTGGGCAGTCATTTTCAAAGACCCCCGAGACAGTTAAAACATAAACCTCCTTGCAATTCAGCTGGCTTAGTGCGCCTTACGCTCTAAAAAAAAACCCAGAAGAGCTCGCTTGTGTGCTCTTGAGTTTTTGTTGTAGTCAAGGAAGTAAACATGCAAACAGGATCTCCTGTATCTGGCCTCGTCCTGCTTGATAGTAATTTCATTCCTGAAGTCGTAGCTCACTTTGCGAGTGCAGGGCTCTCCTCGCGGCGGGGGGGCTGCCGGCGAGGGCCAGCTTTGGGCTGGTGACGTGTTGCTGGAAAGCAGGTGCCTGGCCAGGGCGCTTGTCCCTGGGCTTGCTGCGGAGGGGGGGTCAGCAGAAGTCCTGGATGCAAAGACATTGTCCCCTTGGGGATTGCAACTTTGGGTTTCCAGTAAAAAATAAACTCCTGCGGCAGCTGTGCTGATGGAGGTAGGGATGTTGGCCAGGGCTGCTGGTACAAAGACCTGCGGAGCAGCTCGACGTGGGCGCAGGGAGCGGGTCTGGCGCGGAGCCATCACTACCCGCTCCGGCTCGTCACCTCCCAGGCACGCAGCCCTGCGGGGCAGCAGCCCAGCCTGCGCCCCCTCTCTGGTGGCTTCGTGGGAGGCTTGGAGGTTTCCTCGGGCTGTGGCGATGCCGTCGGGGCGCACCCAAAGCCGGGCTCGTTTTGGCTGCACTTGGTAGGTCCGTGCGGCGCTGTAGCCCCGTGGCTTTGCTGCTGGGAGGCTTCGAGCGCGTGGGGGAAAAGCCTCCGATGGCGGCTCCCCACTGCCCCCCACATCGTCCTGGGTGGCTGGGATGGGGAGCCTGCTGCCGGCTGGCAGCCCGCGTGCTTTGAAGCATGTCGGGGTGCCTGCTGCGTGTGCTTAAAAAAACCACCCCGGCAGGGTTTATTCAACTTCTTTAGCCGCTTTGCAGGCAGACTGCTGCACCACTTCACGTGGCCGGGCTTATTCCAGGCTGTGCAAGCGTGCAAGTGGCTGTTACAACTAGTAGTAGCTTTGTGAGCGGGAGCAGTGCTTTGCTGGGGGGTGGTGCATGCTGCAAGTGTGCCTTGCGTGAGGGTCTCACCCTGTAGCAGGTGGTGTATAATAAGCCTTTCCGTTTGCACAGATGCGTAAGCGTTTCCCTTAAGCCTGCTCCCCCCACGGGTAAATTGCAGGCTTGTAGCATAGACAGCTAAAGGCGTGAAACACGGCATTAAAAGTGTGCTTTTAAAGTGGAACTTGAAACAGGAACAGCGACCTGTTGAGTTTCAGCAGCGGTGAATGTGGTTGCAGTGAGTACGTACCTTGGTGACTTTATTCCACAGCAGCAGCTTCAGCCTGATGCAGGCAGTGCTTTAAGTACGGCGTGTCAAAATCTGCCTGTTTTCCCCCCTCCTCCTCCTCTCTATTAACAGCAGCCTTTATTAGTAGTTAATTGGGCGCATTCAGCACTCCAGCACACTTTCACCTAAGCTCATTTCTCCTTTTTCAGTGACCTTCTGCTTGCGCTGGCATGCAGAACAAAAATCACACGCGTTTCCATGCGCCTGGGTGCAGCTGGGCAGGAGAAACGCGGTGCTGTGAGAAGC
This sequence comes from Microhierax caerulescens, assembly GCA_035590215.1. NCBI lineage: Eukaryota > Metazoa > Chordata > Aves > Falconiformes > Falconidae > Microhierax > Microhierax caerulescens. The sequence goes on along the minus strand of JAVJGJ010000002.1, from coordinate 33,409,552 downwards.
AAAAATACAGATTTTACGTTTTTTCCCCTGGAGGTGGTGCACGCTGAGGAGGGGTGCAGGCGGTTGAGATGACTCTGCTTGGGGGATGTAACTGTTAAAGGTTTTGCAACTCGGCTGTATTTGGCTGTACGCCAGCATCGTGCTTGCCTTGCGTTTGCTCAAAGTGGTGGATGCAGTGGACTGGAGAAATAACCAAAATTCCAGTCTGTCATCTCTAGTGGCTTACAGAGATACTTCTCTACAGTATAAAACATTTAAAGTCCAGCCCGAGGTTGAGAACATGATGCTATGCTGTATTTCCTAAAAAAGAGCAGGTTTTACTGATACTTTCATTTTCAAAAGCCCTTCCGCCAAGCGACACCGGATCTACAGTTCACCTTGCAGCAAAGTGAAGTTGAGCACTAAATCCAATGCTTAAAACCCACGTAAAACCAGTGTAAAGGCATGTGAAACTTCTGTGCTTTCCTCGTAAGGAGGTGGAAGGGGCTTGAAGAGACGGAAAATCCAGCAGCTTTGGCTCAGGTGAGTTGCTTGGTGGCATCACCGCAGCTGCTCCGAAGGCTGAGAAGCTACTTTCTGGCCAAGGTGGCAACAGCCAAACTTCTTTGTGAGGAGGGCTCGGGGCGGTGGGGTCTGGAGTCAACCGCTGCGGTGAATTTCTGGGAGGGCATCCCAAGACGTGCTGATGTGCAACCACCCACGACCCTCTGCAGCCCCCATCAGCTGGGCTTCTGGTGCCTGGGCTTCAGTCGGACCGTTTTGCAGTTTTGGCGGATTAAATCCTGCGCGCGGGTCTCGTGTCGTGGTGGAGTTGAGTGGAAGTTTGTCCTTGGTTTGTATACATCGAGCAGCGAGGAGAGGAGGACCTGGTGGCGAGCAGAGGGCCGCAGGTGTAGCCTTGGCAGGTGACCTCTCTGGAAAGAGGTGGCAGCATCCCTGTCTTCTGCAGGTGCCGGCACAGAGGGAGCAAAACCGGCAGGGTAAGCAGGAGGTGCCGTTCCATGGTTAGGGGTGACGGGGGACGTGTCCCCATGCTGTGGCACACGCAGCACTGCCACCGTGCCGTGGGAACGCTTTGTTCCTCTTCTGGGCGGCGAGCAGGCTTGCAACACGCGGTGGGTGAACTGGTGGCCAGAGGTTCCCACACACCCGGCCAGGCTGGTCCCGGCAGGGGCCACCCCACGTGGGGCAGTGGGTGGCATCTGACTGGGAAAAATATGGGACTTTGCGGGAGGGTTATAATGGGAAATCCAATTTATGGATATCAGAGTTTGCACCAAGTCTGGGGTTTTTGATGCAGATGCTTTCTTTCTGCTGTCAGTACTTGAGATCCCGGCTGGTGAATTAATTTCTGGAAAGTTGCCTTCATCCACAGTTTGGAGCCTTTATTTCAGGTCTGCTGCTGCTGGCATTCCGTGTGGGTAGGCGGTAACGAGCAGCGCCATTAAGCATCTTTAGCCTTACTGTTGCTTGGGATTAATTTTTTACTTCCCAAAGTTGTAAACTGGAAGCTGCGAGTTGTAGTGTGAGGGGACAGATGGTGGGGTTTTTCAAGTTGTTCTTTTCCGAAGGAACTAGTTGGTAACTTCGTTTCTGAATTGAATTTAAGGTGGCTTGGGGCTTTCTGTTGGTTATAGCTAGTAAATTCATCTGATACTGTTCTTGCACGGTTCCCGTTCTCTTATGTTCCTGTTCACAGTGGCTTCACCTCGTGTGTTTGTCACGGGGAAAAAAAAACAAAACTGTTTGCTGGAGAAATACAGTACTCAAAGGAGAAAATTAGTTGGCAGGCTGGCAGGCTTAAGAAAATAATTTTAGTGGTGTATTAAAAAAAAAAAAAAAGCAAGCCTCTAGTCTTATATAGGTGTATGGAGAAGCATGGCAGGTACAGTCTGTGCCTATGTATTGGCAGCCTATTTATATCAGCGCAGCACGATGTGTTTTGTCAAGCTTTCCAGAAAATAAATGTCTCGGTAGCTTTCACGTACATAAAGTGTCACTTCCCTCCAGCAAATGCTGTAACTTGGTGGTGTCTAACTGCTCCGGAGTTCAAATATGCACGGAATTAAATAATCAGCATAGCTGTACTCAGTACCTGCATTCAGCACAGGGTGTTATGGGCTCAGCTGTATGCTCTTAGGCCTCCGGAGGACTTTGAGCATCACCTGGTGGGGCACAGCGCTGCCTTCTGAGCATCACCTGGTGCTGAGCATCACCTGGTGGGGCACAGCGCTGCCTTCTGAGCATCACCTGGTGCTGAGCATCACCTGGTGGGGCACAGCG
>JAVJGJ010000002.1:33357328-33407169 GCA_035590215.1 Microhierax caerulescens | reverse complement strand
CTGCCTTTGCGCTCCAAAAAGCAGCTGCTGGTGCCGAGGCAGGTGCAGCCACTTGCCCTCCCCATCCTTCCCACCGCATCAACCCTTTCCAAGCTTTTTCCTAAATTGGGACTTTTGTGATGTTCTAGCAGAAAGAAAACCACCGTGCTCGTTGCAGGCACGGCTCCTGCGGACCAGTCTGGTGTTTCTGGTGGCAGGGAGGCTTCGGATGCCAAAACGTACGTAGCTGTGCTGCCCTCTCCTGCGGTGCACAGCCTGCTGCGCTACTGAGCGCTCTTCTGTTGGTTATTCTAGTACAGAGTGTGGTCAGAGACTTTCAGAATAACTTCCACTTCATAAATATCTTGAAACATGGCCCGTTTACTTAATTTTTCCCTCCGGCCCGCAGAATAGGTGTATTTTCAGCAGCACGTAAAGGACCTGTAGCTCATGGTGTTCCCCAGGGTCAGTGCTGGGTCTGGTCCTGGTCACCTTATCACCCAGTGACCTGGGTGAGGGGACAGCACACCCCAGCAAGGTCGTGGGTGATATAAACTGGGAGGAGCAGCTGATGCACCAGTAAGCTGCACTGCTGTTCAGCCAGAGCTGGGCAGGCTGGAGAGCTGGCGGAGGGGGACCTGATGGAGTTCAGCCAAGGCCAGCGTAGGGTCCTGCCCCTGAGGAGGGACAGCCCCAGGCACCAGCGTGAAGGACCTGGGAGTGCTGGTGGGCAGCATGTTGCCTATGGGCTAGCAGCATGGCCAAGGGGCCAGTGGGATCCTGAGGGGCATGAGGAGGAGTGTGGCCAGCAGGTCAAAGGAGGTGATTCCTCCCCCTCTGCTCTGCCCTGGTGAGGCCACATCTGGGCTGCTGTGCCCAGTGCTGGGCTCCCCAGTTCCAGAGGGACAGGGAGCTGCTGGAGAGGCGCCAGTGGAGGCTGCAGAGGTGATGAGGGGATGGAGCATCTCCCATGTGTATGGGGAAAGGCTGGGAGAGCTGGGCCTGCCCAGCCTGGGGAAGGGAAGGCTGAGAGGGGGTCTCATCGATGCACACACATCTCTTCAGGGCGAGTGCCAAGAGGACGGGGCCAGGCTCTTTGCAGCAGTGCCCAGCAACAGGATGAGGGCCAGTGGGCACAGACTGAAACACAAAAAGTTCCTTCTGAATCCAGGGAAAGAATTATTTATGTGGGTGATGGAGCACCGGAACAAGCTGCCTAGAGAGGCTGTGGAGTCTCCTTCCCTGGAGAACCTGCCTAGATGTGACACTGTAGCCTGCTCTGGGTGAACCTGCCTTAGCAGGGGGCTTGGGCTAGACTATCTCCAGAGGTCCCTTCCAACCATTTGTGGTTCTGTAAATCAAACTTAAATTATAAGGTAGCTGTTGGATAAAAGAGGAAAATATTATTGATGTATTCAATTTAAAACTTACCATCCTTAAACATTTGCTGAAGTCTCTGAATAAATGTGAAAAGATACAGACCTACTTAACTTGAACTTGTTTGGTAGATGGAGCAATCATGGATTTAGGAGGGATGTGTATGTTCTTTGCAGTACTTTTGATGGAGCAGAAGAGAACAATTAAAAATTAAGTGATGCTCTGTGGTCAAAATCAAATTCAGATTATTTTTTTTTTTCCTGTGCTAGAGCTTCCTGAGGAGGTCAGAGAGCGATGGGAGACATTCTGCACAAGCTCATTAGGAGAGACTAACAAGAGGAATACAGTGGACCTGGTAAGTAGCAATGGGTAAGGTAGCAAAATTATTACAGTTTACTTGGGCCCTAGTTTCTTCTTGTCAGCAGCACAACCAGTCTTCACAACTACAATGTACTTGCGTTAGTAGATGCACCTAGCTGCTGAGCTATGGAACTAATAAATCTTTAGTTTACACTTCAGCTAAAGCCATATCATTAATATTTTGTATGGGAATCTTGCAGTAGTTCAGTCTGTATAGCTCATCCCAGATGATCACCAAGAAGGAAGATTTCTTTACCTCAGGTTGGTGTTTTGAAAGCTCCTGTCTGCTTGAAGACCATAAACTAAAACTGGAGGAGGTGGTGTTAGTTGCTCTATCTACTGTATGTAAATACACATATAAGTTTAATGGGAGAATGCTACCTGCATCGCACTGCATGTGTTACTGACCTTGCCTAAGTAACTTTGTGGGCTTTTGTTGTGTCATATTTATTATGACACAATAATATTTAAATATTATAATATTTAGTGTAATATTTATTATATTATGTCGTATTTCTCCTGCACACAGCAGTAGTGGTAATAGTTACGGAAAAGAAGCTTTAAACTTAAGTAGAAGTATGAAGAGGTTTTGTGTAATCACATTCAACATGCAGTTTAAGAGTAATCACTGGGAGACTTTAAGCAGAGACTGTTTCCAATGTCAAGGCCAGTTAATTTTATATTTAATTATTAATATACTTCAGGAATGCAGTGTTTTGCACGTGGCTTCATTAGCTTCATTCATATATTAATTGGGTTGTAAGGCTGATAGATGGTTAAATTTGCTATTTCAACATAATATAGCAATTGGAACATAATGCTAACATGATGTGTGCGGCAACAGAAGCAATAGGAGATTCATCTGGAACTGTGCAACTTGTGGACAAGACCAAATCATGTACAGATAGTAGTTTTTCCATGAGGCTGTGAATGCAAATTTGTTCATAGTGCTTGCAGAATAGTGTTTTCCTCTTGTTAGAAACTTCTTGGTCAAGGCCAAGAGAAGAGTCATCTAAAGAGGTGGAATTTTAAGGTGATTTTTAACTTTATAACATGATTAGCTGTCTAGATACATGGTCATTTACTTGGATGTACTTGATGTAACAACAGTTAAAAACTTCATTTAAAACATCTCCAAACTCAACAATACTTAGTTGAATATAGAAATAAGGATCATTAAAACAAATTCTTATATCTAAAAATGCCATCTGGAAAATACTGTGTCTTCGAATATCTAAAGCTATAGACTTTGGTTTTGCTTGCATGATCAAGTCTCATAAGCCTTGGATTAGTAGAAGGATAAACAGTAATGGATAGTACAGTGTGGCGCAGGAGATACTAAAAGACAGATCTCTTGGAGAACTCGACTCAGTAAAACTAAAAGCTTAAACTACAGTTACTGTATGGATGTGTCCTGAAAGCTTAACCCCACAGTACTTACAGTTATACTGTCCCATTTTATCTTGCTTTTGATCTGTGCTTTGGTCTCCACAGACCTGTTCTCTCCACCTGAAAACCTGGACATTTGGTATGTTGGAGAGTTTGAGCTCTTCTGTAAGCTGATGAAAGCATCCTGGGTTAAAACAGCTTATCAGAACTAATGTTCATACCTGAAAAATAATGTACCTTTTTTCAAAGTGTGGAGGTTCGATGTCCCCAGAGCAAGATCCTAAGCACACCTTTCTTAGTATAAGGCTAATCCATGGAAAACTTATTGCTGGGTAGATGAGTAGACTTATTTACGTGGCTCGTGCGTTTTCTGTCCTAAGTAAGCTGCTGTTGAGCAGGATCTAGTTATGGATGACAAAATAGTTGAGCACCCAGTTCCTGACCTGAATGACAGAACTGTGGTTCTGTCAAAAAGGGCAGGATTTCTGCTGAGGATTAACTTGTTCATTAGTAGTAACTAAAGCTAAATAATATTGGGTTTGGGTGTCTTTTCCCCAACAAGTTGTAGTAGTAAAGGAGTAAGTATGTTAACTTCTGTTGTCTCAAAATACGCCCACGTGGAGGGGGTGGTGTGTAGGGCCACGGTACAGAATGCCTTGGAACTACATTGAAGCATTGTTGTGGCTTAACCCTGGGCAGCGACCAAACACCACACAGCCACTTGCTCACTCCCCCTCACCCAGAGGGATGGGAAGGAGGATGGGAAAGGAATGGAAAACTCGAGGGTTGAGATAAGAACAATTTAATAGGTGTAGCAAAAGCCATGCACGCAAGCAAAGCAAGGAGTTAATTCCCCACTTCCCATGGGCAGGCAGGTGTTCAGCCATCCCCAGGACGGCAGGGCTCCAGCATGTGTAACGGTTACTTGGGAAGACAAATGCCATAATGCCAGATGTCCCCACCTTCCTCCTCCTTCCCCCAGTTTACATACTCAGCATGTTGTCATATGGTATGGAATACCTCTTTGGCTAGCTTGGGTCACCTGTCCTGGCTGTGTCCCCTCCCAGTTTCCCATCCCCTCCAGCCCTCTGGCTGGCAGGGCCCAAGAAACTGAAAAGTCCTTCATTTAGTATAAACGCCACCCAGCAACAAGTAAAACCATCAGTGTGCTATCAGCATTGTTCTCACATCAGAGCCAAAACACAGCACTGCACCAGCTACTTAGAAGAAAATTAACTCTTAAGCCAGCTGAAACCTGGACAAGCATGCAGGCTTTGCAAGAATGTTTTCATAAATACAGTGAGCACACTAACCTTCAATGGAGTTGGTCTGTCACTTGATAAACGTTATTTGATGTCTTCCATCAGTATGTCATTGGACTTCTCCAGACAGCAAGCTCAGAGAGATAATTTGGTGTATTACTATTTTTCCCCCTTACTGACAGCTTTAGTATTAATAGGTCGGGTTTCATTCAGAAATTCAGTAACTTGAAGTCAGGGCAGTTCTGGTATGCAAAGTGCAGTGGCGGACTGAATGGTAGGTGGACAAGAATAAAGCAGTTCCAGTTATTTTTTTTTTTAAGTGTTAGACTAACAGAAGAAAAAGCATAAAAGCACAATATACCTGAGGTAACAGCTTTCCTTTCTCTTGCACATGTGTCCTGACTGTAGCATAGAAATGTGGCAGTCTTGTATGAAGACTTATAAGTGTTTCTGTACTCCTTTTGTATAGACTTCTGTTTTCTTAAAAAAAAAAAAATCATGAACCACTTCACTTGAGAATCTGTAACATGGAGTTGTAGGAATGGGTAGAATAGCACATTATATTATTGTACAGTATAGACTTTGTCATCCGTAGATTTGCTTTATACTAGTGATCCTTCATAGAATAAGTCTTAAGGGTCAGCTGTCACTACTGTTACTTTAGCTAATTGCTGTCTCAGCTAAAATTACTTCGGAGTGCTGTTCCAATTTAAGATGAGCACTTCCAAGAACACGTTGCTTAGATGGCAGTGTCACTGAACAAACTAGTGCCACTAGTTCTATGTCAGATAATAAAAATAAAAATCTTCTTTCAAGCTAATGTTTTAAACAGTAGTTGCTGTGGCAACAACTCCATGTTTGTTTCCGCAAGTACATATTGGTTATGGATTTCTGAAGTTTAATTCTTTTGTCTTTTAGTAAATCCTGTAGATACCTAAGATTGTTTTCCTTTAATTTTTTAATATATTTTATATATGGGAAAGGAGGATCCTGTAAATAACATAGTGTTTTGGTGACAACTGATTCACTTGCTATTTGATATATTTTATGCAGTACAAATACATAATGTGAGTTTTTCATCTCGTGTTGTTTGAGACAACTGTCAGCTGTAGGACTGGCTTTTCTATGTTAAATAGACATTCTGAAGTGGCCAAAAGCCTTGGCTTTTTTTTGGGTATCTAATACTCATGTATATGTAAATGCTATTGAAATATTGCAGGGACTTTTATGTGGTATAGCAGTTGGGGAAAACTAAAAATACATCAGTTTCTTGTTTTGATATGAAACTGAAGATCCAGCCAGATAATGCCAGTATACTGGTCATATATTATGCAAATGACTGAATTCCTTTGTATAGGTTACTACTTGCCACATTCATTCTTCCAGTGATGATGAAATTGACTTTAAAGAAACTGGCTTCTCACAGGATTCTTCTTTGCAGCAGGTGAGTTGAATTCTATTAACAGCATAGTTTGCTCTTTCTGTACATTTAAATACAAATTTTTTTAAAAAGCAGTGGAGCTTGTATTTCTATGACAAGCAAATACAAACCTAGAAACTTCAGAATAAATCTTAAGTGTGTGCATGCACACAATGGTTTTATTAAACCCACAGGTATGGCTTTTTAACAAGTCATGATATCTTGGTGTGCCTTCCAGTTTTTGACTTTGATCATGCTGTGTATGTAGAACTTAGCCAGACATCTGGCACATAAAACACGTTCTTGGGCATAGCGAGCAAAGTTGAATGCAGTTTCTGTGTTAACTTCAGTTCTTAGATACTGCATTTGAAATGGTGGCTTCTAATTGTGTTTTCTGGCAAGTATGAATTGCTATGAAAGCAAATATGAGTTTGTTTGGTTTTGTCAATAGATTTTTTTTTTTTAATATTGTCCCTTATTTTTATGAGGAAGCAAGGCTGATTTGTTATTTATTGTTACATGCTTTTAGTTTTTGGCAAAATATCAAATGCTACAGCTGTCACAACAATGCATAGAGCTGAGTATGCTCCCGTGACAGGTTGTACCCAGCATATATGTATATATATATATTTGGGTACATATATGTACCCAAAATATATCAAATATTTTTAACTTTATAGACCCTTGATACCTGACAAGTGTGCATAGCCAGATCTTCCTGAAATAAATTTCCAATGAACTTGATCACTTATTTTTAAATTCAGTATATGCTTTTGACAACTCATTGGGAGTGTTTCAAAGATAATTATCATTTGGCTTAATAAAAAAAAAGAGAATGTCTAGAGAATTTTCAGATCAACCAGACTGAAAGCTTAAGTCAAAACTGTGTCCACCTTGACATTTTAATGCTTTCATAGCTGACTAATTGATATTGATACAGTTTTTAATATCGTTATGGTATTAAAATATTTTTGCAGTGACTGATTATGGCGAACATTGGTGCCATTTTGAAGAAGAGTGACAGCATCTCTGTAATAGTACTGTCCTATCTGCACCGTGTGTATCTTCCCGTTCTTTCACTGGTGGTGAAAGTGGGAGCCATGTGGCACAAGACTGCCAGAAGATCCTTTATACAGAACACATTATTTATCTGGGTTATTAAAACCCAGATAAATCTTTCAGCTCGTACTATCTAGTCTAAGACTGGCTTTGCTGCTTTATGCATCTTCTATAGTTTTTATAATAAGTAATTGCTTGTCTAAGTTGAAAATGTGGGTGGTGGCTTAAGTTCTAAGAATATGATGCGTTCTTACCAGATTCAGTGATTTTGTGCATGTAAAGTACACCTGATTACAAACTCAAAAAGTTGGGTGCTATCTAGTAGCAGCTCTAGTGAGAAAGGAAGATGTTTAAATATCTCTGCTATTCTCATGCATCCCCCCTTTTTGACTTGCTGTGCTTAGGCGATCCCAGGAGTCTGGGTAGTTGATCTGTAGAAATGTGGTTTAGTGCTGTTTCTTTCAAGTTTGTCACAGTTTTCTTAATCTTTTTCTTATTTCACTAGCTTAGCTTGGGGAAAAAAAATACTTTTTAAAGCGATCTTGTGAGGAAAGCATACTAGACAAGATAAATCACTTAGAAGAAATGTGTTGAAGTTACTCAAAGCATTCTCCAGCTGAACAATTTTAATTCATAAAGGTGTCTCTGGCTTCAACTAGAATACCCTGTTCTGGATCAATAGTTAAAGAAGGAAACAAAGTTAATTTTCCAAAAGTAAAGGGTGGACCCATTAGGAATTTGGAGGAGGGAGGAAAATATTAGGAACCTATTCTTTGATTTATTTTTGCCAAATTTAATTCTGCCTGCGCTATGACTTCTTTCTTCTGGCACCCAAATAGAGTTCAATACTATGTTCTTCTAATGAAGACCCTTTGTTCCAGAAGGGAGAATTTCTTTACCCCCACCAGCCTTTTTCACAGAAATGCTTTTATGTAAGTGTCTGAGTAACGTTTCAAAACTGACACCTTTTGAAAAAGTGTTCTGTTACCTGGGTCTGGGTTGTAAGGTTTCTTGTGCCAGCAGTACTTAATCTGTTGTCTTGCTGTGGCTCTGGAAACTTTGCCTTCCCAAAGTAATTGTTCCGTTCTCTGCCAGCTTAGTACCGCTTTCTGTCTCTTAAGCATACTGAAGGTACTAGAGATTGGCATAAAACTGACTAGGGTCTGAGATACACTAGCAAATTAACTGCATTTTATATACTTTTTGCAGAAAATTTTGAGGTAGAGATAAGATTTCGCGCTAGTTTCATAACTAGCTGATGTCACAAACCTCCTGTCTTTTGTTTATTTTGGTAAGTGGTGTTCTTAATGGTTGCACCTTTTGTAAAACAGGAGTTGTTCAGTTTTTTCTTTTCATGAAGTTAATTCACTATGTCTTTCAGTCACGTGTGCATTTCAGTATCTGTAACAGTGGAAATACTTCACAGGAAGAGAGAGCTCAGTAGCCATTGTAAAGCAGAGTAATTGTTTCATAGGGAGGACAGTCAGTAATTGTCTACCTGTCTAACGTTGATATACTAATTGTGTTGGTATCAAATCCTAAAGTTTTTCAGAACTATCTTATCAGATTTTAAAACTTAGGATCAAAATGTAAACCAGTTCTTGCTTTGGCCTGGCTTAACATAGTGACCCTATCAGAGGGGTTTTGAGACCCATTTCCAGCCCTGATATTGTCTGACCATATACCTCATCCTTCTGCATCTCCTTTTTTCTCCAGTTTTCATAATGTCTTAATCCAGACTTGCTGCTTTGGCTATTCTCTTGCTTTCTTTCCGTGTTCACTTTGTTCAGCTTTATCACCTTCCTCAAAGGTTTTGTCTGCATAGTGTGTCCCTTTAGCTACTTGGGCAAGAAACCAGGGGAGTTGACATGACAGCTGTGTTTCCTGGAGTATCTTGGCTTTTTTTGATTTTACATATGGAAATAACACTATCAAAAGTCCCTAGAGAATGTGTGGTAGGAAATGAGAGACAAAACCTATTGTTATGGATGGGAGAAAATGCCCATGTGTACCTTAATGTGTATATACCCATCTGCTGGCAGTTGACACTGGCATCTTCATTTAAAAATCAAAAAGCACAGTTGAGTTAGAGGTTAAGGTGGAATATGTTGAATAGTTCCTTCTTCTAGATGTTGAATAGATGCTGCTGGTATATATGCCTGAGACTGATATTTCTAGTGATAACTACACGATAAATATGCAACTGTGCTTCAGTATCTATATATAATGTACTTTTCTGGTTCTTACAATTTATAATTTCCTGTTAGTTTGTATGAAGACAGCTTTTTCTTTTAATTAGTGTACTGTGGTGGTTCACTGTTCCTGTGGGGTGCATTTGGAAAGGTGCTGATTAACACATGGTCAAACTAGAGGTTTAACTTTCTTATTGAGAGCTGCTATTAAGCTGGCTTTCAGGTCAGTACATGTAAACAGGTGTGCAGTCAGTGTTACTATTTAAAATTCAAAGGTTAAGACAAATCTTTTCCCTGTCCTTTATGTTTAAATTAGTCTTTTGTTTCTTTGGAGCAAAATGGGCAAATAAGATTTAGAGTATTATTAGAATCATTATATCACTGTCGTTGGTCCTGGGGTTGCCAGGCCTTTTCTGATTATCAGATGCAACAAATGACGTCCAATTTTATTGACCAGTTTGGCTTCAACGATGAGAAGTTTGCTGATCAAGATGACATCGGCAAGTGAGTATAACATTATACTGGCTTTGAATATAATCTCAGGCATTTCCTTATTGTGCATTTTGCTGTGTTTTTGCTGATGATAAATAAAGCCTTTACTGATGCGAGGCAGTTGCCAGTCACGTGTCTTTTTGTATCATCGATGTGCATTGATAGGAATCTCCCTGAACAGTTCCTAGAGGAAAGCAGCAGCTTATCTTCCGTTTCTAACGTCCTGGTTGTGCCAACATGAGAACACAGTGCTTGGAATAAATAACTGAATTGTAACTCTGCTTTTGAAAGCTGTGTCTATCCAATGACATGGCGTTGCTGGGAGTGCTTTCACTTTCCCTGTGCCTCAAAGTGATTTTCTCCCCTGCCCCTCACTGAATCTATGTACCAGACCAGATGAATAGCCCTATTTTTAAGTTTTCCTGGAAAAAATGACAGGAACAACATGTCTGTGACTGTACTTTTCTGTAAGGCACAGTAAAAGGAAGGGCATCATAAATCTACCTTTGTTTTTAAGGTTAAGGCAGTTAAGATTCATTTCAACAAATAGGGTAAGTGATGAGGAAATGAGAACAGTCTTGGTCAGGTTTAAAAAAAAAACAAAACCAAAAAAAACACACCATCAAAAAAAACCCCCAAACACAACAAAAACACCATACCCAAACTGAATCGCTTTCTTCAGTTTGAAATAAACTGATGCCATATGGAAAAGGGAACAATGGGAGTTCTTGCTAAGAATTGATTTGATCTCGATTTTTTTGTAAGAATTCATGGCTTGGGTTGTGGAAACATGCGGATAAAGTAATGAGTGTTACTTGAAGACGGTTTCTAGAAGAGCAGAAGACAGTAAAATGTGTCGGTGCTCTTCTGTAAGATGTTAAGTGATAGTTGATTGAAGCTTGACTGAAGCTGCATTTTTACCCCATGTAATCTGCTGAGATTATAGATCAAGGTAGGAGAGAGGAAGCAACTGAGGATATTCTTAAACTTTGTTAGAAGCAAAAGTGGATTTTGGCAAGGATAGATGTTGAAATTTCTTTGAGAATCATGCCTTTGGTAGTGTACAGTCTTGGTGGAAAGATGACTACTTGTGTAAGCAGATCTCTAAGATTTGTGATATACTGATAAATTGAATTAAGATGTAGATAAAATTATTTGAAGCTATGGCTTTTATGTAAGAATCAATGGCAGTTTAAATTGCCTGCTTACAGTAATTCAGTCACACTTAGAACTAATGTTCCTGTAGACCACTTGCCTTGCTCCCTGCTTTGTAATGCAGTGAGGGTTAGAGGAAAAGTAGCACATGCTCTGCTGAATGCACTGCTATATGTGGCTAGAGAATCTGGTAGTATTTCCCATCTTTTCCTCCACTTTTTGTTTCCCCTGGAGATTTAGTTTGCCTAATGCTATTTTTAGTCTAAGATACCTTTGTAATTACTTCAGTGAAACTGCTTGATAGCTTAATATGTGAAGATGCGTAAAGCCTAATTAGTGTTTAGTTTGGAAAAAACCTTCAGTGACTGGTTTAAAAAAAGACTTTTTTTTTTTTTTCCCTTTAGCAAGCAGAAGTTGATATTATGTTTTTCATTTTCTCTTTTCCTGTTGAGAAGGTCTTTCTGTAGAGTGGTGAAATCAGAAGGTATAAGAATTGCTAACATAGATCTCTGCAGGATTTTGAGCTGTATTATGGTACACCAGTCAGATTAGGTATTGTTTAGGTCTGGTTTTTTTTTTTCTCCAGTATTTGAGATTTGCGTTTTCAGCTCAGTTATGCTTCCTTAGGCTTGTCACATCTTCACAGTTAACTATAGAGTAGAGACAATATTGTTCTGTATTTTCATTGAAAATATTTCACAGTAAGAAAAATCACGTGAATGCCAGGCCTCCTTGATGTGGAATTTGACTGTTTTATGCTGGAAACTACTTTGGCTTTTAATCTTATATTTTTGAATTACTGGAAAATGAGAAATGTAAGAGAAATGAAATGTCTTCATGACACAATACAACATCTTGTTTTATCGCATCTGTACATCTGTATTTTCTCGTAGTGTTTCCTTTGATCGGGTCTCAGACATCAACTTTACCCTCAATACGAATGAAAGTGTAAGTATGTGTTCTTGTACCATCAGAAAAATTACTGTCTGAAACTTTGGTGCGACCTCAGAGTTTTGGTGGTGGTTGTTACATTTACCCCTCTGTGTAATCTTTAGAGAATAACTACTCTATCTTGTTCCTGTATCATGAGATGTTGTTTTTTTTTGTAATTGGAAGACAATGTTGTTCTTTGACCAGTATTAAACACAGTTGCTTCTAATTTATATGGCCAGGCTCAAGAACAGGCTTGGATCTGACCTGTGCCTATTGCACACTTGTGTGTTATGGGTAGAAACTATTTCAGTCTTCCAATGAGATTGTGGTGACAGGGAAGTAAGGACAGAGTCTTTAACCCTAGATGTTGTTTGTCAGTTGAGCTGAAATGAACCCTGCTAAGGAAAATAAAGCTGGAGTAGCTTTCGGTGTCATTTCTGCATGCCATCCTTAAACACGATGGAGACTCCTAGCTGTTCTTTGTCAGTCCACTCAGCTTGTTAGTAACTGAGTAAAACAAGAACTGAGTATTTCCTTGGCGAGCTTTAAGTTGTTAAGATATTACGGTTTTCTGCTGCTTTTAGAGAATTATTCCCCACACACACACTGGTTTTAAGATTCTATTCAGAATAGTCATATATTTCCAAAATGTTTACTAATGTAAGTAGAACGATTAATCATAAATACAGATTTTATACTTTTGCTGTGTTTAGGGCAATATAGCCTTGTTTGAGGCATGCTGTAAGGAGCGGATACAGCAGTTTGATGATGGCGGCTCTGATGAAGAAGACATTTGGGAAGAAAAACATATTGCATTTACACCAGAGTCCCAGAGGCGTTCCAGGTAGGAAATGTGGTTTTCATCCGAGTAGCAGTATGATGAGCCCTCAGTACTGAGCCCATGTCTTCTGGTTCAGGCTGACTGTTAGTACAGGCTGTCCAGTATAACTGGCTATTTGTATTCTGTGGAGAAATGAGTAGGGGGATGGCTGTAGTGTCTGTTATCACATAAGCTGCAGAAGATAGCAACAGCTGTCCTGCCTACTCAGCTTTTTCTGCACTTCAGCTTTTGTAGCTTATTTTTTTCCTGATGCTTATTCTTTTATTCTGCTTTTAAACCTGCTCAGCCGTTCTTCCCTTGGCCAAGTACGTCCAGCTCCGCACCTCTGTAGACCTTGTTGTCCTCCCTACAGTACCAGTGTGGCTGTGGGAAAAACTGCACAGGGAGCTGCTTTGAGGGGAAGGACCATCTGGTCCCCAAAACTCTCAGGGCTGTGCTCGGTGTATCTGCTGAACTTTGTTCCAGGGTAGTCTTAGCTTTTCTGACCTTCTTGTGGCTTGAGTCACAAACCTGATCTCTTCTTCCCTTCCAGCCTTCAAAATGCATGTTACTAATACCTTCTGTGCAAACAATTACTTTGGTGTTGTGGTTACTTAATAGGATGTGTTTCAGGGATATCCTTACCTTCTTAGAACACTTGGGTTTTTTGTTAGTTGCACTTACCAGGAAGGGAGAGGTGCCCATGGGGTTTAAAGTGTGTATGTAGTTAGAAGATGGACTGGAATACTGTTGGGGAGATTATTTTAAAATATAGGCTTGTTGCTGGATTTTAATATAAATAAAGTTCTGTATTTATTGTATAAAGTAATATATATATTACATATAATATATATATATAATACAATAATACAATCTGTATTGTAAATGAAAGAGTTTGTATTTCAACACTTCGGTTTAGTGTGAAGAGACCAAATAGACCAGCAATCTCTGTACACAAATCTGATTCCTTACTTTCCTTTTTTGCTCCCTTTTGCATGTCAGGAATAAAACCAATCTTTGTCTCCTGCCTGCGGATGGGGGGAAGGGATAGCCTCTTTACATGATCAAGTGAGAAACCTTAAACCTTGAGGTTGTGAGAGCAATGAGAATACTGACAGCCAACAAATTATACCTCAGTTAATCTAACAGAAATGATAGCTGTTGTAATTCTCTCTAGCCTCAAACTCTCCAGTATTGTATTGTGCCCAGGGTCTGATACTGAACACAGAATGTAAACTATCTCTTTCTATTTTAAGTTCGGGCAGTACAGACAGTGAAGAAAGCACGGATTCTGAAGAAGAGGATGGAACAAAACAAGACTTGTTCGAATCTCACACCAATACAGAGGACAAAATGGAAGTAGACTTAAGTGAACGTACGTAGCATTTTTCCAGCTGCTTTGAGTTATAGGAAGGTGTTAGATCTAGCAGTCTTATTTTGTAGGAGTTCTCATTTACTGTTTTTATTCCAACTGTCTTAATGAAGTAGTCTTTCTCACTGTAAAGACTGCTTGCAACAGAGCATGCAAATGTTGGGAATTTTGAATTCCTTACGTGTCTTGAGTTAAGTTAATTAATCTCTCTAAAATTAATGTTTCTACTTTTCAAGAGGGAAAAAAAAAAGGAAGAGGAATCAGAAAGGGAAGGATGCAATGTAATAATATATACATCTTGAATGCCTGCAAAAGTAATAGGTGGTTAATCTCCGAATCTAAAATATGGTTATTTTTACTGGAAGCCTTCCAGACCACACTTTCAACTAACAATGCTCTTTTTTAAAAGAAGAAAGCAAAGAAGCCAGGTGAATTTGCATTGGTCTGGTTTCATTTGTGAATAAAAGATGTGCATCAGTAGACTCTTACGTGGAGGCATAACTGATGTAATTGTTTTAAAAACTTTCACGTTCAAGTCACAGTAGACTAAACTGTCTTTAGTTAAACTAAACGGGCAATATCTGTAGGTAAAAAAGCCCTGTGTTATCTAGACTGTAAGGAATTACATTAAAATAGAAGAAGTTAAGGGTTTTCTTTTCTTTTGTCAGATTGGTGTCGTTGGCATCTGTGTGTCAAACAAGTTTTGATCCATGTGGGTCTCCTCCCATATCTGCCTGGGTTGGAATTTCTAATTGCTAGTCAGAGCTTCCTTTTCAGCCTGTTTTTTTGTATGTAAGTGTTAATGAAAAACGTATTTCCCTTGGGTAGGTGAAGTATTTTGAATTGACCTATCCTAAATTAGATGCTGTTAAGTCACAGTTACTCTAAAATTTTAAATCCTGATAAATATTTTAAGTTGTAAAAAGCCTTAAACTTTTCTGAAACTTAGCAGTGGTGTTAGTGCATGAGAACTTTAGACTGCCCATACCTTAGTTGACATGCTCATTTTCTGTGTTCAGAAAAATGTGCATAGGAAACTGAAAAAGGCATTAAAATTCTTTTTAAGTTTTTTTTACTATTGTACAAATTAGTCTTGAAAAAATAAAAACAAAGTATGTTTGTTTAAAGAATAAAGTGGGATTGTGCTTGTGATGTAGTATGGTTTGTTGCTTTTGTTCTTCAGATAAGCAATATTGATTTTTAGCAGAATACTTGAGTTACTGCTTTTAAAATTCTGCTTTACTAGCAGAAATTCTGGTTTAGGGAATGCTTTCTGTTTTTTAACAGTTTATAGAGGATTCTTCCGCATGTGCTTTAAAGTCTAGTTATGAATTTTTAATACTCTTTTTGGAATGTACATGTAGAGAATCAGTGCGTTAGGCATATGTGCACTTGTGTGCTTAATTTAGATTTGTTCCTAATGAACTTGTTGATGGCTTTTCAGCACCGAACTGGTCAGCTAACTTTGATGTACCCATGGAGACAGCACATGGTGCCAATCTGGATTCTGTTGGGTCTGATGTGTGGAGTACAGAAGAACCTATGCCAGCAAAAGAAACTGGCTGGGCTTCCTTTTCTGAGTTCACGTCCTCTTTGAGGTAAGAATGATGTGATTCAGGATGAGCTTTGTTTCCTTTACCCAGGACTGTTGTTCTGATAGAATAAAAAGTGTAGTGTCTGAAGGCCCCCCCCCTGTGTTTTACAACAGCATGTCTGTATGATCTATGTTATAGCAGGTTTATGTAGGATGGATGGATCCTAGTGTGACATTGGTTTAGAGTTTTTAAAGAATAATTGCATTTTTTAATATTGGTCTGACCAGGATTTGGGCAGTCATTTTTCTTATTTTTGTAGTGTAGACTGAACCCAGTGAAGAGTTGAACATGAGCTGTTGAATTTAAATGTCTATGACGACGTTTCTGTTTCATGGATTTTATAAAACAAATGGGTTTGGCTTTTTGTGGGTTTTTTTAAAACTCACATGGTTATGTAGCTGTGATATCTAGGTTATGTAGTTCTGTGCTATTTTGAGAATGCCAGAAATAAATTTCCCTTTCTTGGCTTGAATGCTACACGAAAAAATAGCTGAAGTCTTCTGTGTAGGTACCTAATTGTATAGATGTAAATGCTGAGTTGCCAAATACCAGCAGTTGATTCGTTCTTCAGTCAGAAGACTCTTCCTTTTATACATCTGGCTTTCAGTTGTCTGTCTGGGTATTGAACAGCTTGGGTATAGAAATACAATTTTTCCAACATAAACCAGCATATTGTTTTATACTTGAGGCAGGTAAGTTGATAACAATTACGGGTTTAGCAAATGAAGATTTAGAGTTGCCATGGTAGTGGATAGAAAAGACACAAATGGTGAGAAGTGAAAAAGCTCAGAACTAAACCCATGTAGTTATACTGTATATACAACTAAGTAGTACAGCCACTTCTGTAGTGGATGGTGAGGGCTGCGTTCGCGGTCTCAGCAGGGAACCATTTTTCAAGTTGCAAAGAGTGCATTTACAAAGTCAGTTAACATCAGAAGCAGAAGGAGCCAGTGACACTTGTATGCCTTACTTACGAGGGACATGTCCACTACCACTTGTAATCAAACAAAATAAAACAATTAAATATAAACCCACCACTAACAGTTCTGGTGGATCTTGCATCACTGAACTGTTTAGCGTGTATTCCCAAGGCTCCTACAAACACGCCTGCTGTCATTCAGGGTTCAGTAGACTTCTAGGCCTTGTAGCTTTGCTACAGAACTAAAAATCCTGTTGTAAGAACATTTCATTCTGCTATTCAGAAATGTTTCTAAAGCTTTTTTACTTTGTATTTGAAGCTCAAAAGATTCCTTAAGAAGTAATTCTCCTGTGGAAATGGAAACAAACACAGACCCAGTTGATCCCTTGAGTGCAAATGTAACTGCTCTTGCAACACAGCTAGAGAGTAAGTACGCTGCATTCAGAAATGCAAACAGATTGACTTTTAATAGTTTTACCTGAGAAAGATCACCCTGAACTTGAAAATTTAGGTTTCCAGAGACCTCATCTGGTTTACCCTGTTCTGCCAGGTAATGAAAATGATTTGTCAAAAGAATGTGTGCACTACTATAGCTTTCTATGTAAAACAGGAGGCAGCGTTATCGTTAGCTCTGAAAAGCCGGCTCATCGTGAACAGAAAAGCATTATAAGGAAGCCAGGTGTGTTCTGTTCGAGAAGCCGCACCTGTGGCAGCACTTAGCTGAGCCGGTCTGGCCTCCAGCCTCTAACTGTGGGGCCATAGGCCAGCAGCCTCAACATGTTCAAATTTCCCCCTTCTGCTCATCCTTTCCAAGTCACCTTCACTATGCGTGTGCTATCTTTCTTCATGTATGAACTGATTAAATGCCAAATGTGCTAATTGGCTCTTTGTATATACAATTAACAGACAGACAAGAAGTGCGGAGAAGTCCAGGGAGAATGGACTTCCCAAAGGCTTGTCTGTACTTGGAAACTTGCTGTCAAATTTGTGCTCTGTGGGCTTGTGTTATGAACTTGACTGCACAGGAAAAGCAACATGTGACTGTAATCCTACTGAAGTCTTGTTCCAGCAAGCCTGCTGCAGTAACCATTGTCAATCTAAATTGCTGTGTGGCTTGCAAATGAGAAAAATTACAGAACGTGGCTTTTCCTTAAGCCATCTGTAAGAAGCACTTATGCTCTGTATATATGTATAGTGGGCATCGCAGCAAGGTGTCTTTGCAAAAGTGTGTGCAGAACTGTGGCAATACCAGGGTGGTTATATTGGCTTGTGTGCTTGCTCATGGAGTCAAAACGTAAGCAGCCGTGTGCTGAATCTCTTCTGTCTATCTAGCCCCAGGTAGCGTTGCTATGGAGGCCAGCTCCGATGGGGAGGACGATGCAGAAAATACGGACAAGGTAACGGAAACAGTAATGAATGGCAGCATGAAGGAGACACTGAGCCTTACCGTAGATGCTAAAACTGAAACGGCTGTGTTCAAAAGGTGAGAATACAAATTGTCTTCCCACCCGTACAAAATAAGCACTGTTGACGGAACACTGTGCCATCAGAGTTCTTCGCAAGTGACAATTCCTGGGAACTTTTAACTAGAAACCTTCCAAAGTCATTGTTTTGAAATTTTTTTTGAATTTTTGAATTGTTTTGAAATTTTGTTTTTTTTTGAAAACAATTCAATTGTTTTGAATTTTGAAATTTTGAAATTACTTCTACTTAGTTACTGTAACATACAACTTAGCATATGGAGCCTTACTTTCAGTGGAGGATTATTAGTGGAAGACTGATGCGATAACTTTTGACCCCGATGCACGTTATTATGTATTTTTAATGTATAGTTATTCTTTACTGTACAGTTAATTGCATGTCAAAGCTAAGCTTTTTAGATTTTGCACAGAATTGTTAGATTTGGGTCGGAATTCCATCCCTCTTACCCAGGATGGTGGAGGACAGAAGGTGAAGGCCAGCCAGGCACTGCTCTTGAGAATAATTCTTCAGACACTTGGGGTGATCACTGTTGGTGGTACAAATGAGGGAGTCAGATCTGTTCTGGACTACAGGTGACACACAGAATTCCAGAATAACCAGATGAACAAACTCCTTCATTTTGTTACCTCCTGATACCAAGCGTTTGATTGGGGAATAGCTGTCTTTCAATATGGTTATATTCCATATTGCATACATCAACACTGTAACCCTTTTAAAGGGATAAAGCACACTTCCATTTCATCTGCTTCAGGTCTCATCTACTGAGATTTTGGTGTACTGTATTTAGTATCACATATTTATGTAGGGAAATTAAGGGCTACAAACAGTCTGACCTGCAAAAAAAAATCTGGGTTTATTAACTGAAGCTGGTGTGTATTCTCTTCCCCCCCTTCCCCCACTATCTTGACAAAGCAGAACATCCTATACATTCTACTGGCATTTTGGCACGCAACGCTCTTCTCATTCTTTTAGAATAATTTTCTAGTGTCTGTCCCTATTCTAGCTTTGAATATTGAAAAGAATTGTCCATGTATCTTTGAAATTGCTTAAAAATTGTAGTCCATTTCAGTAGAAAAAACTTTCCTACGTTAGTCCTTACATTGCTCTTTCAAACTCATTCTACTTTGTCCTGTCCTTACCTAGCTGTAGTAGGTAAGTGCTCTTCATTTTGGATGGTTTGGGAACTGAAACATAACAGCTTTCAGTCACTCTTACTTCCATCCTTTTGACTATCGAAGCAATAAGTAACAACTCTGATCACATTTGGCACCTGACCTCTGATGTTCAGTATGGAGGAGGGAGCGTTTGTGACTGCGCAGCACTTGTGAATCAAGTGGCACGGTTAGAGGAATTGAGCCAAAGCAGCGCAGAGGAGGATTGGGACTCGGTGCAGACTGATGTGGCGTGGAACCACAGTGCCTTGCTGACCTAGGAAATGATGCAGCTCCTCTCCAGTTCATTCTGTATTTTGGGGAACGCTTTTACATGGTCTACACTCCTATTGCGTTAATGTTTACAGTTGGATTTAGTTATCCGCAGTGGTTTTACATTTCTCCTTGCACTGCTTTAGTTTACATGCGCTTTAAAATTTTGTGACTTCTGATACTGGTACAAAAACTAGTAAGAGGCAGCACATGTGGTGGAGGTTCCTGCCTGCCTTCATGGAGTTACCTGCTTGAGCTGTGGAGTAAGTACCTCAGTTCTTGTAGTTAAAAGGACACAGAGGTGCAAAGGGAGGCAGTATCATAGAATCGCCCAGGTCAGAAGGGTCCTCAAAGATCATCTGGTCCAGCTTTTTGTGGGAATGAGGTTACCTAGCACTCTGGCCAGTCACCAGAAACAGCTTTGCAATGGGGATGCTGGGATTTTGATTTAGACAGGGGAGATTAAGGAAATGGAGGAGGAGGCTGAAAGGTGAGGTCTTCAATACAGAGACTCCTATCTTCTCCTCTGATAAAGGTGTGTGGCCTCATACTGAGTCACTGCTCATGTAGGTGTCTTAAAGCAGACTCTTAAATATGCCAAAACAACAAATGGGAGAGAAAAGTAGTAATTCCTTTGGAATAAACATCTAAAGCAATGCTGGGGGAAAAAATGGTCTGGATTAAGGAACAATTAGAGTAGTGAGAGGAGGTCCTACTCGGGCCTGTATACCTGGCAAAGTGGATTCTTCCAGACCTAAGTTTTATATAGTCTTCTGCCAGTGGAAAACTGATGGTGGTTAAGTCGGTGTTGAGGGGAGGAAGACCATCAGAAGCACAGTATTGAATTTTTTAAAAACTGTGAAGGGCAAAAATGTGGTTTCTGAACTTAGTTCAAAACTTAGAATGAGAAGGGATAAATGACAGCAGAGACTACCCCTTTTTACAGCATAAAAAATTAGAAGACCAGTTCTGATTGTGATGGTGACTATTTTATTTTGAACTAATACAGAGAACGTCAAGGCAAATGAGATGGGGAGATCAGATGAGGAAAACTGGATCTTGGTGAGAGATTGCAATGCAAAAGCCATTATTTTTAGAGGCTCTGCAGATACAAGGAGGCGTGGGGCGAAAGAGAAGGATTCATTGAAATGTAATGGATCCATTGAAAAGTGAACTGTAAGAATGGGAAGAAAAATTGGCAGTGGCTTTAAAGTGTTCTCAACTCTTGAATAGATTTGTTGCCAAAGAGGTACAAGGTGTCTACTTCAAAGCTACCTTATAACTATCTCTTGCCAGGTATATGGTCAAATTTGTATTTCTGTGCACTCATGGTGGTGTGACTGAGGTGGGAGAAGGTGGAATACAGAAACGGAAAAGCTTGAATTTGGAGGTAGACAACAAGTATTTGTTCACTAATGACTTTTGAGGCTGCCTAGTTACGTGGTTATGTCTTGCACAGTGAGTGTACTGCTCTTTCACCAAACCATGGTTTTGTCAGAGACAAAGTTCATGAAGTAGATTGGGCTGTAGTCCTAGTCCTGCAGAACCCACACGTTGTGTTTCACTGGAGTTATGAGGGAGTTCAGAAAAAACGGTGGTGAGTTTATGATTCTGCTGATGTTTCATGGACAGACTTTATTAATGCCAATTTCTGAAGAATCTTGAACTTCTTTTATACTTTCTTCCATTTCTGCATACTTCTGGCTTCAGAGTGTTGAAATCTTATCGGTATGTATAGTCAAGGATCATGACTGTGATTGTTACCACGTCAGGCATCACACGCATTCCTTATTTCCTTTCCGATCTTATTTGTAACCACTGTGTTTCCTGCTTTTTTTTTCCAGTTGAGTTTTATGGGACATAACTACCGGTGCATTATTAGGCATTTGTAAAGTCTAGAGCCATGTGCTTGATCTTCATGTTGCAATCATAACTTAAAATCCATTTGCATGTGAAATATGGACCCATCCCTGTTTTCTCCTGTTGCTTGAAATTTCCTTGTAAGTAAACTTAAGAATTAAATAACTTCTTTGCTTTTTTTTTTTTTTTTTCCAAGTGAGGAAGGAAAGTTGTCTACCTCGCAGGATGCTTCTTGTAAATATGTAGTAGAAGAGAATGCAGAGGTTGCAGAAGAGGCTCCTTCAGCTCTGCAGCCTACTAACAGCAGTCCAGAACAGAGGTAACTGCGTTCAAGGATGCTTTCAATCCTCTAAATAGCAGTTTGCTTGTTTTCCTAATTAGATTGATCTGAAGAGATTAATGAATTCCAGTTGTCAGGTCTGCGTTCAGATTAATCAAAACATGTGCTTGCATCTGTTTTTTAAAACTCAAAACAAGTTACATTTTCTGTTGATTCTAAGACCAAGTTGTCAAAAACTTACTTGCCTTGTGCTACTTGTCTTGCCAGGTATTGTAAATACTCCCTTTGTTTTGTGATATGTCATCAGGTTACAGTAGTGAATTGATACGCTTACAAAAATGATGATTAAAAAAATTTAGGGGAATAAGTTTGTCCTGAAAAATTACGTAAGTTTGGTCTACACCAGTTTTTCATTCTGTACTGCAGAACTGTTGCAGGGCGTCCACTAGTGCAGTTGTACAGAAAGGAAATGGTGTCTTAAGTCATGCACAACTGATTGTCAATCAGTTATTACTCACGCTCTTGCCTTAATCTGGTATTAATCTGAATGCTTGTAGATTTGGAGATCTTTCCGAAGTACATAAATAATTTGTTTCAAATAAAACTTCCCTGAAATACGGAGCAGCCTGGATTGCTCAGCATGCTTACTGGAGGAAGGGAGGCATGTTTCCTTGGCAGCTTGGCTACGAGTGCAGTGTTGGAGACTAGTAATTCCAGATTCAGTTGAGGGAACAGCTACTAAGACAAGCTGCTTTTGCATAAATTTGTTTCTTTTAAATTGTCAGGTAGTGCTGCTTTCTAAAAAAAAAAAAAAAAAGGCATTTTGACAGTATTTCTCCCGTTTCATTTCCTGCTGAAGTACTTGTTTGGGTTTTGGGGTTTGTTTTTTGCCTCCCAAGTTACATCGGTGTAGAAGCACACACAATCAACTCCATCTAGGATGGCTTCACCAAAGTGAAATGCATGTAGGGTGACATTAATCACCAAATGTTAGAAATGCTTAATGCAGATGTCTCCCATCAGCTGGGTTCTAGACTTTAATCAGAGGATTCATCTTGATCTTAAAAGCCTAAAACAATGAAGAGCTTTAAAATGAACTTTAAAATGAATGCCTAGGCAAGAGTTCACCGGTTTCCTAGCAGAACCGATGGCTTTTTGGACGTCAGGTCCAGCCTCACAGGCTTGATTCTCAATGCGAAAGCCAAGGGTGGGATGCTGCCATTTCCTGTTTCAGACTTAATTCAAGGGTGCCCAGAAGAACTGTGCTGTCTCAAAGAAAACTCCTGTAAAAGGAAAACCTAAATCCATATTTACTAAACACTGAGTTAATCTGTAGGGTCTGCTCCCCTTCCTGCAGAGCAGGGCTTGGGGGGGCAGCGCTGTGTACGCTCCCTTCCTGTGTGGGGAGCTGAGTATGTTCCAAATGGGAGCATGTTCTGAGGAGGGAGAGAGGATTTTGCTTAGTTAAAAGCAATTCCAGGAGTCACTTTTGCCTTGCAGTGTAAACAGGACTATGATTCTGAAAACCAGGATTCAGACTGTGTATATACACACACAGACTTTCTGAATCTGTATTAAACTAGTGTTAATAGTTTAAAAGCTATTGTGTTTCTTGACTTTAATACGTTTTAAGCTATAATTAGAGAAAGGTGGCATTTCTCATATGAATCTTGTGGAAAAAGTAATAATTAAGACTGTGTGGGTGCTGCTGAAGGCAAAACTGAGATGCTTTTCCAAGGAAAGATTGAGTATAGCTCTGTGCCCAGCACAGAACGCTGCTGCTGCGTGTCCTGATCGCAGCGTATGCACTAAGAAAGATGCAAGATGTTTGACAAATTTAGATTCTGGTTTTCAGATTTGTTTGAGCTAGAATGTCTTAACCTCTGTGGTACTGGGTGCTACACTAAAACACTGCTGCCTTTTCCTGTAAGCCAGAACCTTCTGCTCTGCATAAATCCCATAAATTTAATCAAGAAGTGGCGTCTCATCAGAAAAACCCAATCATGTATGCTTTAGTTTATGGCTTTCCCCCTTTAAGTGTCCTTCACAGCCGCCTCTTTCCCTGGAGGTACCGGTTTTTATCCCGACAGTGCTTTTAGTGCCAGTAAGCGTTGAACTGCAGGGAAGGCTCTGGGTACCAGGCGATTGCCTGTTCAGTAAGGATGCTTGTCGAAACCAACAGAGGGCTCTGGCAGCTCGTGGTTGGTGGTCCTGCCTCTGAGCTGCGGGAAATCTGAGGAACTCCTTCCATTGCATCCAGCTGGCCTCAGCCAAGCTCAGCACTTTCTCTAAAGGTGGCTGTCACAGCAGATCCTCCTATAAGCGCAGTGTAAATGTCAAGATAAACCTAATTGTGCTTCTGGGGCTCCATGCATGTATGACTAGTGGGAGGAGTCCCCTAGGTAGGTCTTTGGCTGGTGGCCAGCAGCAGTCATCTCTGCCAGGAGCCCTCTTCTGTCACAGATTTTTTTATTTTTTTTTTTCCAGTAATAAGTGACTTTACTGCTGCATGGCCTGTCAGACTTGCTCTCCACGCAGCACTTGTTTCTTACCTTCCAGGTTGCTCTAAAAAGCGTTTGATTTCGTCTGGTGGTGTCTGTCTTTTGTCTAATGTGTACGTATTTTTTTTAAAAAGTGTTTTTAGAGCTTAGCAGCCAAAGACTTAGCTAGGGGACTCCTGCTGGTCATGTGCATGTAGAGCACGGACCCAAGAGTGGCTTCTCTGTGATGTACACCATCAGAGAACAGGAGTTACAGGTAACGTTTCTCATGTGTAGTTCCAAACAGTGTTTATATTCTTTAAGGGAGTCTTCACATGTATTCAGTAGACTGGCACTGAATGGAAGTTGAGATTTTTTTGTTGTTGTTGTTGCTTGCAATTCTTAACGTTCTCGTGCTCTGCTGATTTGATCTCTACACATGTTAGTCCCGAGCAATTGAGCCCGTGTTTACTCTAGATCTTACCTAGAAATGTATATACGTTGCTCTTTTCACTTTTGCAGGTTTGCTCCTTATTTCCCTCCATGCTTCCAGAACTTTTCATGCTAATGGACTGACGTCAAAGTATTGGTGAAATGGCAGTTTGTAATTAGATTAGTAACTAAAGTAGTTTAAGATGCTGCTGTTTTTCCTGTTGCGTCTCAGCTGCTTACTTCCAAATGTACCCTTAAATACTCCTGGCGTCACATTTTGCCTCACAGAGTGAGATCTGGAGAGGCATCAGAAATGCACTTTTTATTGGTGATTCTCCTGGGGCGAAACCACATCTCTCTGGATCACTTAGTAGCTCACGTAATACAGATCAAACACTCCTCAACTGTGTGGTCAAAGTGCCATGCTTAATTAGACAATAAGGACTTCAGAAAATAAGTGAATGAGCATGTTATAGCTTGTATTTCCTCTCTTCGACTTGGGGGTCGTGCTGTACAGGTCCTGGGGTTGTTGGTTTTCTGGGTGTTTTTTGTGGTGGGTGATTTTTTGGGGAGTTTGGGTTGGTTTTGGTTTTTTTTTTTGCACCCACCGAAATTTGGTTTTGATCCTTTGTGTTTCTTGTCTCCTTACATCTCTCTTTGGCCTCTTAGGACTGATCAACACACCCATTTAGGAGAGGCGTCTGTTAATGGCCCTGTATGATATGTGATGTCGGCTACCTTGGCTGAAGAAAATGAACTGATATCCAGGTGTTTGAGTGTTTCTTGAGGATTTCATCTAGACCCTGTTGAAGCCAGTCACTGCTGCACTAATTTCACAAGGGATCAGGACCAGCAACATTTATATTCTAGATTTTAAGACATTGTACAGAAATTCATAAGTGTAAAAATATTGCACATTGAGAAATACCAATAATTTTTGCGTATGTTTATATTGTATTGTTCTAAATAATGGGTGGCCTGTGAAATAAGATCCTGCTACCCATGTAATGATGATAGTAGTGTTACTATAGTTAAAATGGCTGTAAGAATAGTTTTATAAAAAAGTGAATACACAAATCTAATGTATTTGAGACATAACTATTTGATGATTAGTGTGACCAAAGTATTTAGCAGTTTTCATACATTTTTCACCTTGTAAAAAGAAAAGAAAAAAATGAGAATTCATGTTTCTTCTGAAACTGAAACGCCCTATAAATGTTATTTTGGTTGTTTTAGCTTACAAAAGTGATTTAAATAAGAATTTTTTGGTGTTCAACATTTTACAACAGGTTTTTTAATTGGTAATTGTTTTTTCTGTATTGTTCAAAACGGATCAAAAAAATGTAAGTCTATTGGTAGAGATTTTAAGTATTTATTGCTACAACTTAGTTGACAAATTGATGTTCCTGTAAAGCCATATGTTCTGTTAAGTCTTGTTTGCTTGAAACAATACCTTCCAGGTGAAACACTAGACTATTTGAAGTGCACATGGCTTGTTGTGTTTAAGTGATTCACCTGCCTTTTAACCCATTCACCAAGATTTAGCTTAATACCGAGCATTATACAATGGAACATTTCAGAACAATCTGCGTATTTAAAACGCTATAATCCTTTTAGACAAGTCAAGTAAATGAAATGCCCGTGCTGCTAATGTAATTACAGTACCTGCATTTTAAAAGTATATAGTGTTTTTAATACAAACTTTGGCAGCAGAGCATGTTAATTGTTACTTTCACTGTACTGATCTGTGTGAGGCTTTCATTTGTATGTTCTAAACCAGTTTTTTCACAGCTGGTTTGTGTATATATATATAGTGATTATGGAAACTAATTCTGTGTAATTTATAATTTTCTATGTCAGTGTAAAATTCCAACAGCCTTCTCAAACAAACAGAAGCAATATACTGTATATTGCCACAGCGTCTGGTGAAAGGGTTAAAGTACTTCACCTCCTGCACTTTTAGGTGCATATCCATTTTTGTTTCTGTAATAGTTATACTCATTTATTTTTTACATCCTATGTTTTCCTGACCAGTATTTAAAGCCAAAAGGATACTCTAAACAACGGCCAATGATTTATTTTAGAAGGCGTCCCAAGCAACGTGCCTAAACATTACATTGCATACGGAAATAAAAAAACGCGACACGTACGATGGCATTGCCCTTATTGCTTCCTCTCTTGCATCTTCTGTAGCAAATCTCAGTGGCGCTCATCATTGCAAATTGTTACAGACTGATCTGTTGTCTTGAAAATTGAGGGGGGGGGGGGAAACACAGTATTGTAGACAGAGTTGGTAACTACTGTTGCCCTTTTATTTGTACTTTGTAAATGCTGGAATCCAGTGGGTTTCTAGGTTGTTTCTTCAGTTCAAAATTACTTCTGGATCAGCTTGACCAAAAATACTTTGCATATTAGCTTTAATCTTGGTAGCTGTCCTTTTCCCATGTTCTGATCTGTTAATGAACAAGCAGCTTTGGAAACAAATCTCACGCTTCAACACATGAATTGCAATCCAAGTAGAAATTCTGAATACAGGAGAGCAGCATTCTGGCTTATGTAAGTTTGATGTTTCTAAGGAATAAAACTTTTGTCCTTTCCAGCAGAGCTTTGTCCCTTGCTGGCAAGTTGAATTAACTAGCGATGTGCCCATGAAGAGTGAAGGAGATACTGGCAGCAAGGCAGTTGAAACTATTTCAGCCCTGTTGCCTGCAGTTCGGTGAAGTCCTCTCATAGTTGTCCTTCCTTCTGGTAATGACCTGTCACATCAGTCCCCAGCCACTTCACTGAGCTCAAAACTGAAGAGGGGGAGTGTTTTGTCTCCACTCCATCCCTGATGGGTGGTAGCAGTTGCGTGGAGGTGTGAGAGGTGATGAGCAGAATTAACCCCTCAGTGTAGTTTTCCTTTTAATTAAAAGGGTGTGGTAGAGCTAAACTAGGTTGGCTCTATTAAAACCATTTAAACCATTGAAACCTAATGCTGACACCAGTTTTAAGGGCTCTTCCCTGTTACTGTGTTTAGTGTTAACAGCTTGTGTGGGAGGCGAGTTAAGCCTGGGATTTAATGGAGATGTGATGTAGCTTGAGCTTGTTCTGAGGAGGCGTAGGGTTGGTTTTACCCACAAAATGTAATACTTGTCCAAGGAATCTTGAACTTGAAGGGGAGGCTTTGGAGGTGTGTTTCTGGGGGGAGTGTATGGGTGTGTGTACACCCCCACACACACCTTTAGCTGTATTTTCCCAACACTTCACGCTGCTCACGTAAGCTTATGAAGGTTTGAACACGCTAGGAGAGCTCCTCTGAACGGCTGCATTACCCAGCCTGTTTAATCAAATCTAATTGTCACACAGTAGAGTTTGTCACCTCTGTTAAGAGATGGGCTAAACTCTAATACCTTTGTACAGGTTTGCCTTCCTGCGGTGCATTTAGCAGCAGTGAGGATGAAATAAACTTGCTTTGAATGTCCTGTACCGAGTATCTGCATTGCCACGTTTCACAGAGCTCTTTCAGAGGGCTAAAGGCTCAGTCACTTGAAAGCGAGGGTTACATTGGTTGATACCAAAGGGCAATGGATGTAACCCTTCGGATTGCTCTGGTAAAGGATTTTTACTCAAGCAACAGTGTGCTGCACAAGTGGCTGGACCAGCAGGATATGCAGTAGCTCGCTGCCTCATCAGACCTCTGTGTCACCTGGCAGAGTGGATGAATCGCGCCTTCTCAGCTAGTTAAACCATTATTTTTAAGTGTAAGCCTTGTACTAGATTTTCTAGGAAGACTAATTTAAGTAAAAGTGTAAGCTGTGGTCTTGGCTGTTATTAAGAAAGCCTTCCCTCTGTTCAGTGAGTTGTCAGGTACTTGCTGAGAAGAACACAGGTAGTTGAAACAATCTCCTGGCGTTTTAACTGCAACCCCGTGTGACCGTGCTCTTGACTGGAACCTCCGTTTGTGCTCCTGTTCAGCCTCCTCACTACCTCTGGGAAACAGTGCGTTTGTATCGATGCCTGCATACTCCTGTGGGAACTTGCTATGATACTAATTCTGCGTGTGAAATCCACTGAGGAGTTACGAAAGACAAGGAAGATAAATCAGGTTGTTACTATTGTTCATTATGAACCTATCTTTCTGTTGTAATTAGCTTTAATTTTGTTTTCAGACGTGCATCTTACACAATTATATCAGGAAGTATTTATTGTATATAACTGATGGCTCTATTAATATCCTTAAACAATCATTTCTGACTGTCTCAGAATAAATAGTGCTTTCTCCGGTGTAGTATAAGTGCTTCAAGTTTCATTATGAAAGTGTCTGTATTGTTTCCCAAACCAGGATGGAAAATGGAAGTTACTGCAGCAGCAAGCCTTTTTTGTTTTTAACTTCTTTTACTTTCTGCAGCTTACTTCCTAACAGGTAAGGATTTGGCATCCTTCTGTTCCATTATTATTTGAATATGTAAGGTTACAGCATGGAGGAAGACTAAGGCAATAAAATAAAAAATTAAAAATACCTCTGTATTTATGCTAAGAGTATCTTCCTGCCTGCTTTTCATGAAATCTTTTGGACTTGCCCAGACCTGGCTTGGCTTTCTGGTTCAAATTATTCCCAGCCTGTGATTTGCCCCGTGCTTAGCCTTAGCTAATGACTCGTATGTAATTATGCTTCTCTTAATGATACCTCAGGGTAGTCAGCGTATGCTGCTTACTCTTCTGCCATAAGCTGAAGCAGTAATGACAAGTGAACTTTACACTGTGTTTTGCTAGTAGTATCTTTCAGAATTTCTCTCTCATAGATGAATCTGGGCTTAGTGTTTGATGCATCTTTTTCCTTGGAGAGGAGAACTTTTTCTGCATTTGTCTTCTGTAAATCGGTAAGTACCTTGCAAAATGCGGTAGGGTTCCCTTCAGTGCATCTTTCTGGCTGTAGCTGAAGTCTGTAATTCTGTTTCTAGGCCCTTCTTTAGCAGTGTTTTCCTTTCTCCCTCTGGATCTATGGTGTGGGTGCTTCCCTGTAGCCCATGCTCTCTGTGTCTCAGAACATGGATTCTGAAGGCTGTAACTGGGATCGTCCGTTGGCATATGGTCATCCAGAGTAAGAGGGACAGATCTTGCCTAGATTTTGTAACTCATCTCTCACGAGATTAATCTTGCATATTTGCTCAGGTAAAATTTATCTGGTTGTCTTACTGCTTTATCCTGTGGATGGTAATTAGGTAGGTTGGTGGTTGATTCTCAAGGCCACAATACTTATTTTTTTTCCCATGGAGCCTGGACCTGTTCCAGATCTGCTGCAACTGCTTTTGAGCTCCGCTATGTGCTGTTCTTCCCGTCTCTCTGAACTGGGGGAGGGTTCTTCCCCTCATGCCAGTATCTGTCAGATGTTGTCACTTTTGTCTTGGGTAATAAATTAACCCGGTTCTTTTGTCAGGGCATGAAGGCTGAATGCGTACATTGCAAATAATGTATGCATATAATAAAAGTAAATAATAATTTAGTAAAAGAATTTGGTTTCCTTACACCAAACAGAAGTAAGTGTTTAGAAAATCCCTCTCTGCTTTTGTTTTCAAATGAAAGACAGGAGCTGCTGACTGCCTTTTACTGGTTCTTTTATCGGACAGTGGCATCAGATCGCTAAGATAAACCTAGAGACTGCTAAAACTCAGGTGACCTTATTTCTGTTGTTGCTCTCCTTTCCTGCTGCACCTTTACAGAAGCACTTGTTAACGCTGTGTTGGTTAAAAAGGGTTGTGCTGTTGTCGGTGCTAAACCCTGGTTCCGAAGCGCGCTTTGGGCTTTGCAGCGAGCTATGGTGGACTGTGCATGTTCACCAGCCAGCACTCCGATGAGAAGAGGTAGTAGCTGGGGCTTGCTGGGGCCTGGCCCTTCGCCGCGCTCCCTTCAGAATTAAGTAGCTTGGGAAGATAACGGGGCTGAGGAAGGTTTTGTTGTGCTGGTACTGTGCGTGTCGAGTTTGAAGTTCTAGTCTTGAAGACAAGTCTTTGAACTTGGGAACTCGTGCGTGGCTTCCTTGTAACTACACTGTTTTAAAATGTTATTTACATGATTCCTACATAATGCACATTGATTGCTATATGCAGGCACACAAGACAACTTTTAACTAAGCCGTATAAATATATAGGTGGCTCCACACTTGTGTGCACACACATCAATGGGTAGGGAATATTCTTTTAACATAGCTTGCTGCAGCGTTTGTGGTGTATTTCCTAAATGCGCTGAACTGTAGAATAGTATGAAGAAGAAAGAGGTACTTGGGCGTATGGTACAGCCCATTCTGAAACACTTCAGTAAATGAAAAATGTTTTTAAGCTCCTGTCTGCACGTGTAGACACTGTCAGCGGTCTCCATCCAGCCTGAGCGGAGTCTGGTGTGAGGAGGAGCCGCTGCCTCTGCTTTCCGAGGCCAACTTCAGCTTGTGTCAAAGATTTCTCTGCGTCTTGTTGCAGTCCAGCTACTTGACGTATTTGAGCCTTTTTGCTGACATGTTCATAGCTTCCCAGAAACCGAAGCAAGAATATTTGTGATCGTTGAATCAGCGCTCTCTGTTTCCTCCAAAAGTGGTTCACCTGTGAACTTGCACTGATGCTGTTAATCTGTTAACTCCTGTGCTTCTGCATGCTGCATTAAATTCTCCTCGATGCAGTGGTGATAGGTGAATACTGCTGCTTCTGACAGTCTTCACTGTGTGTTGTCCTAACAAAAAAGCTTTTTTAGCCTCAGAGTGGAAAAGGTAATGGGGAAAGAACAATGTATAGCTTCATGTGCTGCAAACCTCTTAAGAATGTTTCGGAAACTCAATAAGAATAAGCTGTTCTGTTAGCTACAGCTTTTCCGTTGAGGAGAAATAAAGGTAATGATGTTTACTACTAAGCTGACACACTGATTACCTGTGTGTGAGGATTGCTCACTGCTTTTCTGCAAGGGAATTGATGAAACACCATAGGAACTACACTGCATGCGTAGTACCTGAACTCTGAAACAGCTCTTACTCCAAGAAGTGGAGAGAGCAGAATCTGTGTCAGTACTGCCTAATACTCTTTAATAATAAGGGAATTGTATCCCCTTTGCGTAACAGCTTCATCATGAGTAACTTCTTGCAGAACTTAAGCAAAAGGAACAGTGCTAGAGATGAGGGTTTTTTTTGTACACTCAAAAAATGGCAGTTACAAATAAGGTGACAGATAAATTACTCTGATTTTGAACTCTTTTTACAGTACAAGTAGCCCTTGCTTGCTGTGCATTCTATACGCAGGAATCTTGGCAGCATTGTATTTGGCATTGTTTTGCCAGATGTCTCATGGAAGATTTCACAGAGGTGAGGTTTGGGGCCGTGCAAAGTTAGAACTGCAAAAATCACATACTCAAGACACAGGTATTTATGAAGTAAATCTTCCCTTTTCATAGCCGGTAGAAGTTGAATAGAGCTGAAAGCCGACAAGTAAAAAGCATGCGTGTCTGAAGCAGGAGGAGGCGATTCAGAACATCTCTTCTGCAGCTCTGTGTGACAGTAAAGAAGGAAAAGCTGGACAATTTAATATAAGAAAAAAATTTAAACCCCTTTACAAAGTAGTATGCTAGAATCATCTTACTAGTGTTTTACGAAAAAAAAAAAGGAAAGAAAAAAACAATAAAAATTGGCAATCTTGGTTGTAGTACTGGAATTCTGTCGGTGAATTTGTAATGTTCCCCATGCGCTTAAAATAAATCTCTTAACAAGTCACTAAACTGAGATTTAGCCTGAACTGGTCATTTATGCATTTTCTGCAGCAGATGTTTCACCAACACATTTGAAGACCAAGATAACACTTTTTTTATAAATTACTGGTGGTGTGTTGTTGACGTAAGACTAGTGTTATTAGTTGATGCAAGACTAGCTTGCGTTTTTAGCATCTAAAACTTAATTAGCTGTACCTATCTATAAATACCTTCTCAGATTTTTTTAGTCTGAAAGAAGTGACTTGGGTTTTGTATTGGAGAAGGCACCATTCCTGAGCTGCAATAGGTAGATCCAGAGTGTTCCTCTAGAGGAATCTGCAGCCCTCCAGTGATTGTTGGGAAAGCCCGTGGAAATAGCTGGCTCATTTAGCCATATAGTTAATTAACTAAAACTGAATGGTACAGGTAGGCCTTTATCAAAAATAGTTTGGGTTTTCTTTCCCTAAAATACTCCTTACTCCCACTGCACCAGCCTTTTATGATAGACTGACTTGGTATTTGTGTTGGGGAAGAGGAGAGAGACCAGCTCCACAGTTATACTTGCACATTTCTTGCTTACTAGTCAGGAGAAGAATAAATAGAAATAAAATTTACATGATGTTCTTTGACATAGACGGCAGTTACATAGGTAGCAGTGTATTGTGTTTCTTAGGCAGGTCAACTTGCCGCTTACTGCCCTACTTTACCTGGCGGAGCAGTAAATGATGTAAAATCCGAAGTGAGGACAAGAACCATAAAGCTCTTAAATGACAGACAAAACTTCAAACCAAAAAGGGTACTGTGAAGAAGCAGTGACAAGAAAAATGCTAAGGAAATAAGTAACTTGTGACTTCAAGTGGCACCATACAAATCAAGTGCCTCAGATGCATATCAATTCTGATCAGTAATTTTAAAAACTTGAATTTAAAAGTGTGTTCCATTTCTATTGTTAGGATTAGCTCTCTAGGGTGCAACCCCATTTGTAACACTCTTACAGACTTGAGGCATGGCTTCCCTATAACTGTTCATGTTTGCCAAAAAGATCATATTTATGTACTTATTTTCTAATTTTATTCCTTAGTACAATCCACGTTTGCTTGTTATTAGCTTGGTCTCTTTAAAAACACCTAAAAATAGGCCTTACATTTTTAATTTTCTACTTCTCTAGTACAAAGCAGCATTTATCATCTAGTACCCAGAACAGCTATTCTCTATTCTGCCCTCGATCGGCAGCACTGATGTCAGGACTTCTCCTGTGCGTGAGCCTCTGGGAGGCAAACACAGCAATGCGAGCATCGCTGCAGTGACCGCTGCAGAGCCTCCACCCAAAATCCCTGAGGGCAAACACAAGGAAACTTAGGCCTTTTCCTTTTATTGCTGTCTCTCCTTTGGTTGCAAACTAAATGGCTTCTCCTCAGAAGCAGCTCATGAGGTCTCAGTATCATTTTTTTGTGGTTGCATCATACTTCATCGTACCTACTCGCTCCATCTCCTTTCAGAAGCATTTTGTGACTCAGGTGGCAGGACACGACCCCCCTGTTGCTGCACCGGCTGTGTGTGATGGTCTGCTGCTGTCACCGAGACGGCCCAGCGCCTACGCTTGGGTTCTGAAGCCTTCGGTCGTGAAACCTTCTTGCAAAGCTGCTGCACCCAGTCATCCACGCGCTAGGAGTCCTGACTGCGCGCCCTGGGCAGGGTTTGTCAGGGTCCGGGTTCTCTGTATTGGATAGAAAGGATGAACCACTTTTTATTGGTGGTGATGACCTCTAAAATCAGACACATAGTACTCCTGGGCACACACATAAAAGCTTGGGGCTTTTTTTAGAGATTTCACGGAGGGGGGTTAGCGATTTCATGTGCGCAAGCAGACAGGGTGACCGTTTCTTACAAACAGACGTGCTGCTGCCGTTACAAAGGAGTTGGGTACTTGTAAAGTTATCTCAGCTGTCCAAAATTAAACATTTCCAGAGTCTGTTTTGGCCACTTTGGCTTCTCAGAAACGGGAACATTTTGCCAGCTAAGCTATCTAAAAGTTAAAGAAGATTTTCTGAAATTGTAAGTTAAAAAAAAGCATAAGTAAAGAGAGCCAATATGGTAATGGTTCTCCGAGATCACAAACAAGTTGCTCCGATCTTTTGGATGACACCGCAAAGTGTGTGTTGCCAGCTGATGAAATGAAAGTGAACACCTGCAGCTCTAGGTACGATTTCAGATTTATATCTTTGATGTCTCTGAAAAAAACAACAAGCCAAAACCATTTGTGGTCTATGTATGCAAAAACAATCCAAGAAATTGAATCTGATTAAGAATTTGATGCTTTGATATGAGTAAGGATCAGGCTTTTAATATCTTTACAATTAAGTTGTTTTGTGAAACATAAGACTATTCTGTGAAAGAGTGAGGGTAGTGACATTAATGTCACATTAGCCACAGAGCTGGATCATAGCGATGATCATATGAGTGCTTTCATGGCAAATTCCAAAACTATGAGGACTTTAATGAGCTGATTTGGAACTTAGTCTTAGAAAATGAAGAATGATGAAAAAAAAAAGTCATGACGTGATCAGATTCTGAAATGGCCTACTACAAAACTGTGAGCAACTAGGTAACTTTTTGAGTGATAGACACATACCTGAAACACAAAGTCGAAAAAGCTGAATTGCTGTAAAGCAAAAAGGGGTCACCAGAGCTGCTGAAAGCAGATGTTCCCTTCATTTTTATCTGTGCATCTCTGTGTGTAAGTTCAGATCAGTTGGTTTGCCTTTACTGATCCCGAGATGATACGATGGCTTTGTGCTTTCACGTAGTCAGCGAAGCTGTGAGGCGTAAGGCCAAACATCAGCTGAATATAAATCAGTAATTCCAAGTGTCTGGATAAAAGCAAACTTAAAGTGGTGTAGTAAACAGAGTAACACATGAAATAGTTACTCCATCCAGCATGGGCAAAAAGCCTCAGCAGGAGAACTTGAGAACACTTTTTATGCTTCTAGAAGAATGTACCCATTTAGACAGAGCACAGACATGTGAATCAGAGAGGTCTAGTAAATGTAACTTATGAAAAATACTTGTAGAGATTATTGGTTAGCTGTTAGAAGACTGAAGGGAGAAGGAAATCTTCAAATAGGAAAGAAACCAAAGTAGTAAAATGTGGTCTTTATAGCTGCGTTTTCAGCCACTTGATTCTTGATAATTTAATGTCTGCCCTTTTGGACTGACACAGCAAATAACTGTCGCTCTACTTACAGCTAAGAATTTGGCTCTAATAAATGGTGCAAAAACCTGGAAAGTTTATCTTCCTGATAATAATTTCTTGCAAATTTCCAAAACAAATACAAAATGGATCTTCTGACTCATCTGTTTTACTGTGAAATACAACTTGCAGTCAGTCTAAATTGATTAGATGAATGTTCTGTTGCAAATAATCTACACCCTGTAGAAGGGGCTATTGGACTATATGCAAAAGTAATGTGGATTTATTAATTTAGCAGAAATCAAACACTTATTTCAGAATAAGTGACTTGGAAATGCTTCATAACTTCAAGAGGGATGTAGAGGTGCTGGAGTGTGTCCAGAGAAGGAGCAATGGAGCCAGGGAAGGGGCTGGAGCACAACTCTCACGAAGAGCAGCTGAGGGAACTGAGGGTGTTGAATCTGGAGGAGACTGGGGGGGACCTTACTGCACTCTACAACTACCTGGAAGGCTGTAGGCAGGTGGGGGTCGGTCTCTTCTCCCAGGTAACAAGTGACAGGACAAGAGGAAATAGCCTCAAGCTGCGCCAGGGGAGGTTTAGATTGGATATTGGGAGAAATTCCTTCACTGAAGGGTTGGTCAAGCCCTGGCACAGGCTGCCTGGGGAGGTGGTGGAGTCACCGGCCCTGGAGGGGTTTAAAAACTGCGTCGCCGTGGTGCTTGGGGACGTGGTTTAGGGATGGACTTGGCAGCCCTGGGTTAACAGATGGACTTGATGATCTCAGAGGTCTTTTCCAACCTCAATGATTCTGTGATATCTTGTTCTCTGTTGTGCAGTTCTTCGTTTGAAAAAGAAAACCAACTTTTCTATTATCTATTGTAGTAAAAGAATCTCTGATATAATAATATAGGAAAGAACACCAATGCAGACAACAGACAAGTGATTCAAAACAGATGTGAAATTCCCTCTATGTAGAAAATTATAGGCACTGGTGATGACATTAGATGCATATGACTAATCACAGTTAATGCTTGCTGTTGCCAATTAGCTTTATTAGCACAAGCAATTTGAGCACAGGATGACATTACTTTAATTACTGTAAGCAGCTTGTTCATTTATTGAGTAGTATGCATTTAGAAAAGGGTTATTCTATCTGCAAATTAATCATAACCCTCTTTTATCATTAGAATTCAGGAACACTGAGGAAAAAAGACTTTACCATGCAAATAGAAAAAAAATGGGTGATGAAAGTCTGGCAGTAATTTTAGTATTTTACTATTTTATTTTTTGATAAAAAGACAAAAGCTATTGTATGATTTTTGTCTGAAAGCTGTACATGAGTGAGACAAAATTGCTACCATTAGAGTTCAGGCAAGACATTATGACCATTAGGTGGTAGCAATGTAAAATAAAAAAAAAAAGTTGTGAAGGTGTACAGTAAAAATAAGGCTAAAGGTATCTAGAAAAATAAAACAACCCACACTCCGAGCTGCACAGGAAACAGAACTTACTTTTCCTTTTTTATCATATGAAGATATGTTTGTTGGTCTGTGCCACAGGTATCAATTTTTCATACAAATTCGCATATGAGAATACAGTCTTCAAAGGGTGGAATATGCATAATTTCATTAGCAATATGCAGAAAGAGTCATTGTGCCAGTATGTTTACTCAGAATGCTATAGCAAATGAAACAGAGCTGCAACTGTGAGCTTATTTCATTTGCACCACCAGGCTGGCTCACAAAACTATTGCTGCAGAAATGTCAGATTCATGTTGATGTTTTGGAAACAAGAATTCAAAATAAGGTTTTCTTTTCTTTATGGGCTTCTCCTAAGTCTTTGTTACATACCAGAAATTTCTAATTCATAATTCAAAAGATCAAACTTACCTTTTCTGTATTTTAAGTCTGTAGATAATTTGAGCTTGAATCAGGAATCATATTCTCCTGATATATTTTACAACAGCTATTTGCAATTTTTCTTTTCAGCCATCTGTTGCAAATTGTTTTTAACAAGATATCCGCTGTTCAAAACTGAATTTTTGTCTTTATAAAAAAGCGACAGAGTCTTTAGCAGTTGTTGACTTCTGCGCTATTGTTACTCTTCTCTTTTGTTCATCCAGAATTCTGTAGAAGCCACACTGCTAGAAAAAGTAGCCCATCTGTGGCTTGTCTTAGGTGGGCTCCTGTGGCAAGGCTGTGGACTCTGCTATACACAGGCTTCTAGGGAGTGTGAATCCCTGCTGTGGGGTAAAAATAGTTAGTAAAGGCCAGCAAGGCTGGTAACGCTGGCTTGCCCTTGGCAGCACAACCAGCTAAGGCTGCTGAGATGCTGCACAAAGTTGCACAGAGACGTGGAAGTGTCAGGTTGGACAGAGGAAGGTGGCCCTGCCCATGGTGGAGGGGTTGGAGCTAGGTGATCTTGAAAGGTCCTTTCCAACCCAAACCACTCTGTGATTCAATGAATCAAAGGTTCATCGCTATCTCCTTTCGCATGTAAGCTGTTTCTGGAAGTCTCCTTCTCCTCAAGGTAATACATGTGCCTTGCAGGCATCTAAGTAACTTCAATGTTAAATGATTTTACTGAGCACAGTGTTGGCTAAGGCAGGTTTGGTGACTTAACGCTTTGGTTTCCCTGTTGCCTGTGGCCACGAACGTTCTGTGAACTGTCCTTAAAATGAAAGCATACGCTCAGGTCACACCACCATTGTTCGCTGCATCAGCTGTGTTCGGTGTCCTGTCTCCATCTTTCAGTCCCAGGACATCTGCAGCTGGCTTCTGACAAAACTGGGTTTGCCAGCCTAAGTTTCTTTCCAGTAGCGTAGACGGCTTTCTTATACTGGGATGAGATTTTAACTCTCCTGATGTACCTCTGTCCACAGAAGAAGAATTTTGCTGGTAGAGCATCCTGATACTGTATACTGCTGCCCTTTGCTATAAGCTGTTACACTAAGCAGGCTGATCAATCATCGCCCGAAGGATCTAGCCTTCAAGCCTACCTTTGACAACAGTCATCAGTGATAGAACATGAATTGTTTAAAATACACTCCATTTTTTTCAAACTTACCGTAGTTAAAAAATATCTTCTTTCTCCATAATCTTAATATCATTTTCCATGTGTGATTCGATTCAAGTCTGCAGCTTGCACGAACTCCTATAAAGTATCTCCATGAAAAACAACAAGCCTTTAATTCTCTTCTAGCTTTACATCCGTTTTCTACGTCCCTGGATGCATTCAGCATTCAAAAGCTTTGAAATACAGAGGTTGCATCTAAGTTCTTTGGGCAGCATGCTCTGCCCTTCCAGAATGCCAAAGGTGTCGATACTGAGACTGCTGAAGGCAGGGAACAGTAGGTTTTAAGCGTGCAGGCTTCGCAGCAAGCACCTTAGTAGCCCCAGCATCTGAATCAACCGAAGAAGATACAATTCAAGTATAATTCAGATATGCTGCCCAAAAATAAACACAATAAAATAATTTAAATTATTAAATGGCTGTATGAATGTTCAGTTTTGTGATGTTTTTGATCTCATACTGTATTTCGTTTGTTGTCTTCTTGACATGGAATGAACTTTTTTTTCTTCTTTCTGGAGCAACAGTTGTCCATGGCAGACTGTTGCAGCTTATTCCCCGGATGACGACGGTTCTGTTCAGAACAGAGCTCCTTTCTGACTCCTGTACTGAAGATGATGCTGTGGAGCTCTCTAGCAATATATACACATGTATGAAAGGGCAGAGGTATGTATATACGCAGCAATGGTCCAAGGGAAATCTTAGGACTTCAGAAAATGAGAGCATTTGGCAACTTGTGTCTGGCTTGTGTGGTGCTTCCTGATTTTTTTAGGTTTGTTTTAGGGGGAAGGATTTTTTTGGCTGTTGTTCATTAAGGTTACAATTTGAAAGTTTCTTTCCTCTGGGTGCAACATTGGCCGAAAAGTTATGGTGCTTGTCAAAGACTGGGATTACAGCATCATTCTATAAGAACATCATTAAAATAGTTGGGAGACAGGGATGAGGTTATCCCTTTAGCATGCATATATCTACGTTTTCATTCAACAAAAAAAATTCCTATCAGTAATACTTTTCACATTTCCATCTTTGTGATACAACCACTATAGAAGTAATATATGTTGATGTGCAATTGACACGTAATATTTCTTTATTATTATGATATACTAATTTGCCAGGCATTGTTATGGAGAGTACCCTGCTGTAATTAATATTTACCTACATCCTAGGAATAACTATAGTTTATGAAGATAAACCCACAGAGTGGAAGGAATTGCCAGAAGTTTTAAGTACTCTATCCCTTTTTCTAGAAGCTATGTTTCTGGGGAGTAGGAAGTATTTCTGAGGGCTGAGGACCAGGCAGCAGGCCTAGTTCTTCAACATCCATCCTGCATTCAGGACGTAACAAAAATTAACATTCTTGTTAATTAAATTATTGGCCACTTTTTTTTTATTGCATCTATACATACTGTGTAACTTTGAGTAGAAGTGTAGCCATAAATAAAAAATCTCTGGGAAACTTGGCATCATTCATTGAAATGTCTGTAATTCTTTAGGACATTTCAATGAATAAAAGGAAAATTTACAGCTATGGCAGAGCAGGAAATATGGTATCCAGAGCAGGTATGTCACAGATGACAGCTAAATAAAAAGGCAGGCTAGGTCAGGATATGACCTGCAGTCTGGAAAGTGCTGGAATCAGCTGAGGAAAAGGAAGGCAGGAAGGAAAGAGGGAAGGGAGGAAGAGAAGAATGCAGGAAGCCACTTGTATGATCTTAAAGTCAAGGATGGCAATCCGCCAGATTCTGGCAATCGCTTTAAAGAGTACCACTAGGATCCCTTTTTTTTTCCTTTTTCTTCTTAAGAATTATCTGAGCCCAGGATACTGTAATTTCATCCTTAAGCCAGGTGATCGAAGTACATTCATTTGATAAACTATTTAAAGAAATACATATTTAGTATTTACTGAAAGGCAACATACACAACACAACCCATTTACCAGTTTTACAGAACTTGAACAGAGGTAGCCAGGCCCTTTGGTCTTTAAGCGATCATCACCCTTCCAGTACCTAAAGGGGCTGACAAGGCTGGAGAGGGACCTTTTACAAGGGCAGGTAGTGACAGGACAAGGGGTAACAGTTTTAAATTCAAAGAGGGCAGATTTATATCAGGTATTGGGAAGAAATTCTTTGCTGTGAGGACGCCAAGGCGCTGGCCCAGGCTGCCCAGAGCAGCTGTGGGTGCCCCATCCCTGGCAGTGTCCCAGGCCAGGCTGGACGGGGCTGGGAGCAGCCTGGACTGGTGGGGGGGGTCCCTGCCTGTGGCAGCAGGGTGGAACTGGGTGATCTTTAAGGTCCCTTCCACCCCAAACTGTTCTGTGATTCTGTGATCACACACAGAAGAATCGTTGTTTGGTTCTGTGGACGCAGTTCTGCTAAAAGAGGTGAATTGTAAATGCTAGCAAAAAGCTGTAGCAGCAGTTGGGTTGCTAAGCATTTAAGAACTGTCCTGGGGGGGTGGGGTGGTACTGAAAATCAGATATACATCACATAGGGTCACCAACTGGAGTAAAGAGTCTTACCAGCCTTCTAAAAAAAAAATAAATCAGTTTTGAAGGGGCAATAATGACCAACTAGCAGCCATCAATAGCACAGAAGCGGTCACTGGGCAACTGCTCATCATGAGCTGCAAGAAGTAGCTCAGGATCAGAGCCGCAACATTTTCTCTAATTGCATAAGCCGTCCAACAGGCATGCCATGAAATGGAGGATACTGAGACTGGAATAATTGCATTTCCAGATTTCTGCGTGAACAGATCTGGGACTAGGCACAACAGTGTTGGGGACTGGCGTTAGCAGAGCTGAGCCTTAAAGCTGTCGTCTGTCACTTTTTCTGTACTTGAATGGCAGACATACGTCATGGAACAGTACCAACACTGTAGATTTTTCTCTCTGCTGAAGCTTACTCATGGAAAACGGAGATCAAGATAAGCCATCACCTTGGTCAGTAGTATTTCTTACAGGCTAATGTGGATGGACAATATTGCCTCTTAGAACTGACAGCACTGAGGAGTCAGCCCGCTTTTGTGTTACAAATCGCAGGAATTCAGATAAAGACAAAGGAGAGTTCAGTACTGGTGCCAAGGATTGTCCACTTTTACATCCCAAGATATTTCTCAAAAATGTATTGCTGGTTGTATACCAAAGACATTTTAATTTCCTGGGATTTACAGCACCTGAAGGGCATCTGAATCCAAATCCTTACTTATACAACACAGAGTGAAAATGAACCTCTGTGATAGGAATGTGCCCATAACAGAATGGGCAAAGCTTGAAGACATATATAGGAAATGGAAAAGTCAAGCAAAAGACAAAATTAAAAATTAAAAGAAAAACTGGAAAAGAAATTGCATCTAGTATACAGAGTAGGAGAAAACTGGCATGGAAGATTAGAGGCTTGCTGTCAATTTTGTAGGAGAAAAGACGGTAAAACCAAAAGGTGTAGGGTGAAGGCAGTTTTAAGGGAAAGTCTGGAATGCAGCCGAACGACTGACGGGAACTCAGGACCCTACAGCCTGCACAATGGCTGTATTCAGAGTACATGGAGAGGCACAGCTTCATACCTAACCCCCACTGCGAAGGTAAAAAAGCTACTGCTTTGCCTGCTGGAGGGTGGGTACGCATCCAGCAGGCACGTAAAGAGGTGCAGCTCATGCAGGTGTGTTCCTGAGCGAGCTGTTCTGTGTGCCTGCACTCATCGCACAAATACACCATCCATTTCTGTGTTGTGCTCAAGGGCCAGCCTGGGTAATTATCGTTTATCCCACTTTTCCTGCATGGTTTCTACTCGGATATAGTTGTTGATACCATAACTAAGATAGAGTATGAAACGATGTGCATTTATGCACGTGCTGCATCAAAGTGAAGGGCATGGTTGAAAAAGTGAATACAATTTATAACATGGGGAACTGAATCCCCACCGGGTTTGCCACCTTAAAAAGCTCTGCAGGTGGGGAAAGTGAGAAAGAACGGGAGGATCTCACCATGGCTTTCCTTCCAAAGCCCTACTTAGGGAAGGAACAGCAATCACTTGGTTTTGCTTAGACCTGACTGTAATAGTTTTAAATTATGTGAACTATAAATGCTGATCAGTGCTACAAAGTAAAACTGCTTGGAAAGGTTTCCTAATAAGGTTGGATATATGTTAAAGGTTTCGGGTTTTTTTAGTCTCATCCTGACTAAATACAGAACCACAAACAATAAGCACCACAAATTTATGTAGACATAATAGTACAGGCAAATGGATACAGAAGAGGCTAATTAAAATTTACACATAATCACATATTAAGGTATCCAAATACAGAGTTAGAACCTGAAATTTAGGGTGTGGCTTTGTGTT
Organism: Microhierax caerulescens; assembly: GCA_035590215.1. NCBI lineage: Eukaryota > Metazoa > Chordata > Aves > Falconiformes > Falconidae > Microhierax > Microhierax caerulescens. Next base: position 33,364,589 of record JAVJGJ010000002.1, on the reverse strand, counting down.
TTGTTTTGGGTTTGGTTTTGGTTTTTTTTTTAATTAAAAAAATATTTAAACACTGCTTAATAAGGAAGCTTGGTGGTTAACACCTCCACATACTGCATTTTGTATAAGGGTGATGCTTATTTAAAAAGAATTGCTGTATGACTGGGACAACGGTTCCACACCCCCTGCCCCTAACCAGCATTAACACAGTCTAAAGCCAAGTCCTGCTAAATTCCCTCAAGCTTTACGAACAGTTTCATTGGCAGGGTGGGGTTGAGGGGTGGAAAGGGAAAAGTTCAAAACAAATACAAGAGGGGGAAAAAAAAAGCATGAAGAACTGGAACTATTTCAGCAAAATTCAGTATGGAGAATATCCAAGGAACCAGACTAAGCAACAAAACAGTGTCTGAAAAACAGAACAATAAGGATGTGTGGAAGTGCGCACAAACAAATGTAATTCACATTGCTTACGGTGGAATTATTTTGCTGATGAGAGGACTATCCTACTATTTAATATTTTCTGAATAGTCTATGAATTAGTATTTTGTTTTAAAAATGCTATCTTGAGAAAAGATGAGTCTGCTTCTTAATAGCCCAGAATGACTCACAAGGCTTCATGGTTGACACCAATTGCATTTTAAAGGTCTTCGTTTACAGAAGCTAATAAAAAATACTTTGGACACCTCTAAATATTGAAATGGCTTTCAAAGCATTAAAATTTCCCTAAATATCACATACATTATTCAAATATGAGTTAATGCAGAAATAAAATGCAAATAAAATAAGCAAGCTAACCATAAATATACACAAAATAAGTAAATTTCATTTATATAAACTATGAATGTCATTTCTAACTGTAGGCCATACAGTGATAGCTGACAGAAAAAATGTGATGCTCTTTAAAGATATGGTAACAATTTCTGAAACCAAGAGCAAGATCTCAGTGGTGACAGAAAGCATGGAAAAGAAAATTATCTAGCTATGTCTAATTCTTGAGGTTCAGATCAGAAAAAAGCAGATCTGCCACTTCAAAGGTTTTTTTTTCTCAGTCTTCAAAAACTGCAGTCGTTACTAGTACTATGCACACAGGAAATTTGAAACCAAGTTCATAAACTGAAACAATTAATTGAAACCTTAGGACAACACAAAATTAGGTTTTTCTACTTCATGGTTAGTTTATTTTGTTAACAAGCCAGTTTTGTTCATGTTGAAAAATTAGGATTTAATCAAGAGTGACATTCTTCAGAATTAGTTTGCAAAAGTGTTACTTATTGTTGCAGTTTCAGTTAACATGCATGGTAAATGAATAAAATAAGGAAAAAATGATCACTTATAATGTCAAATCAAAGACATACAAGCCATTCAACAGACAGGACTGATCATTCTTTCCTTCTGTTCCTCTTCTTGAGGTGTTTCGATTTTTCCCCCCGAAAACCTGGCATGATCTAATTCCAAACTGAGGCACGTCAGTTTATCTGAAGAGGTGCAAACGAAAAGCATGGCTCATTTTTACTTTGCAGCAAGGTCAAAGAAAGTTCTCTGACACATTCAGATGTCTGCTGCTAAAGAAGGCAGCAAAAGCATTTGAATTGTTTCCCCACATTATACAATGAAATCTTCCAACCACTTACGCTCCAAGTTCAGCTCTTAAAATGCCAAGGATTTCAGCAAGCCTTTACCCACCGTTTGCCAGTGGCACTCTAGATACTGTTTTAATGTTAATACATAAAACTTGAAAGATCATAACCTGAACTGTGAAAATACCCTTTTCAGATTTCTTATTTTATCGTTTCATCCATCATCTTTTTCCACATTAAGCTGAGGTCCAATTTCACCTCAGTCTTGAATTCATCAATGAGAACAAATGCCTACTTACAAAACATATACAGTCTACTTCCTACAGCAGTTGACTGCTGTACTAATTGTTATTTACATATATTTATAAAACTATATGTATTACCAACGGGGTAATATAGAGGACCAGAATGTCAATTCCCAGCAGAAATTTTTGAAAGCAGGCCACATTTACGTGAACTAAACAAACTTTCTGACAAAGTCATTTCGGAAGCCTGTGCAGACAGTCTGCTGCACCAGTCAGATATTAAGAATAAATGAACGTATTGAAAATATATTGAAGCTGGGGACAGCTGTCCCTGCTGTGTCCCCTCACAACTTCTTGTACACCCCCATGGGTCACCGTGAGAAATAAAGCCTTGATGCTGTGCAAATACTGTTTAGCAATAGCTAAAAATTGGTGTGTTACCAAACCTATGAACTGCTGCAAAGAAAATTAAATCTATCCCAGCCAAAACCAGGACACTGATAAAGGTGAAATAAGTCACAGCAGGCTACTGAACACTGGTGGAGCACTGAAGTCCTCCCCTTATAAACAAGCACTGTATTCTCATTTTCTTCAAGTAACAAGATTTGGCATGTTGGAAGACAGAATTTTGACCACTTGGTAAATAACTTTCCATGCCCACAGTGCAGGTGTTTAAACACAACTAGTTGTTCCAAGCTGCCATTATAGTTGGACAGCTCACCAATGGAGTCCAGAAAGCGACCTATCTCATCTTAAAATCAGCTACAAGTAGCTGTAGTTGCACTTTTTAAGTTCTAACAGCCCACATTGAAGAGGTCTCTTGACTCTAACAGCGCCAATATAACTGACTAGCTCACCTGCAGCTGCCTAAAAGTAAGGAAGCAAAATAAATCCTACCCCCATTTTTTTCCACATATTTTGACAAAGGAAATTTTAAAATGTCTTCTGCTTTAGCCTAGAGAGAAGTTTACAAGTAAAATGAGATTTTTTTTTCATTTTGCCCCGCATGAATCCACCTTTCTCAGTTGGCTGTTGTTTCTAATGAAAATACTCGATAAAATCTTTTAAATCCTCCATCATTTAAAACATCCTTTTGGAAGAACACTCCCCTTCCCACAGAATATCATCTTTGAACTCAGACATCTGTCAAAATGCGTAGTTTTTCAGTATTGTACTGGGGCTTTGATTATGAAACACTTCCTTTTAACCTTCACCAGGGTCTGCATTTACTACTTTCAAGGACTAGAATAAGGTAAGACATTTTGATTAGCACATGCCAGACGGGAAAGCGAGGCTCTATTTTTATGCATGTGTGCGTATCTTCACCCAGCAGTGGAGGCAGTCCTTTTGGCTACCCATGCTATTTCATTTATTTGTTAAATTGTAACACGAGGGTCATGCCAGATTCTTCAGCTACTGAGATCAATTCTTTTTACAAAGATTTATTCATGATACCTGGGACATATAGAGAAAAATAAACTGGAAATAGTGTAATTATTCCTATTGTCATCATGCTAGCAAAATCTACCTTAACACAAGTGTTTAATACAGAAACGTTTATGAAATTGCTTGTTTTCTCCCTGAAGTGCTAAATGCACACAGTTTACTTTTCCAAGACAGTAGATATCTAATGAAAAACAGGCATAAGCATTTTAACAGTCTATAATGTTTCTTGGTTTTTTCAGTATACACAAAGCTTATTTGATAAATATTATTCAATTATATAAGAAAACTAGTAAGCTAGCTGTCTGCCAGGCATATTTCTGCTTTTTTTCTGGCTTATTTAATTTGCTTTATTCAATTATTTAGGGAAAATGGAGCCTGTAAATTTTCAGTAATAATTGAACTGCTGTGGTGTAAGAAAGAAAGAAAGAGAAATAAAGAATAAACACACAGAGAAGTATCTCACCACTGAATTAATCTGAAGGAAAACCACCAATTTGTTTTACCTCAGCATTTGTTCATTTAGAGAATTAAAATTTCAGATGAAGAAAGATTTTTTTGTATTCTATGTAAAAAGAAAAAAGTACAATTAGGTACTAGTTAAAAAGTACAAGCAGAAGTCAAAAGAAAGTAAGAGAACACTTACATGAACAGGAAATTCAGTCTGGACTGATCTACAGACTTAATGCAAGTATTACAGAAATTTAATGCTGAAGATTTTGCAAGTAGATTAGAAAAAAAGGTAACATTAGCAATTGCATTTTGTATGATACCTATAGTTTTCAACCACACATGAGAAAATACACATACTTAAGTGTATCATAATAGATCTAAAAAATGTAAATGCAGGAAACGTTTGCAACATGCAGCTATTAAAAACAAAGAAGGACATAATAAGGATTTCCTTTGGTTTCTTGTATGCCTCTGAATTATCCATACTGTCAGTTGGTTTGATAACTAAGCTGATAATGTTAAAAGCTGAGCAAATAGTCACCGTATAATCTGACTGGGTCAGTAGGACTTAATTGCTGCCTCTAAGTGACAGCAGTGACCACCCTTCCCGAAGAAGGAAATGGGGTTGCTCTCATTAAAAATATCCCTTAAAACAACCTGAGTCTGCTTCCTTGGGTTTTTCTTTGTGGAATCTTCTCATACTGAAGCGAGGATTGATTGGCAAGCAAACATTTCTCAGAACAAAATACTACATAGGAAATCTTTTTGTCTTAAACAATTAGTTGGATTAGCGTTCTAAGTACAAGAAACTGTAAATACTCTGTGTTAAAAGAGAAGGACAGATGGACTCCAGTGAGGAAAGTTTAGAAAACAGACTGGGGAAGAGCTAGAAACATAACTTCTTCCCATTAAATATATCATTAGCAAACGTTTAAACTACACTTCCTGCAATTTTATTAGTAATGATAAGCAAACTAAATTAATGATAGAAACTAACAGATCTAAAATAGAGAGATCATGTGGTTGAAAGTGCTACTCTTCTGGAGTATTAAGTGTACTTGCATTATTCCTGGCACGTTCACTGAACCCATTCTCTAGAGAAGCCGCCACATTAATCCTCTACATAATATTTCTTATTACATTCTTTTTCTAACCATATAGTTAGAAAGTTTTTCCAAACGACTAACCTCAACACATTTTCTTCCATATTAATCCAGCTCTATCTTCTTCTACCCCATTAGGTATAGGTAACAACTGATCACCATTTTCTAACTTTTTTTATTGTTTGACAAATTGTCATCGCAGCTGGAATTATGTGCCAGTAATGTAGGTCCCTACAGGTGAGCTACATGTTAAAGGTTCTGTAACAATCAGTGGATAGGAGTCACTGGAATCTAGAGCGCTGGTCAACTAACAACATGTAGGTACCTGAATTACTGAAGTGGAGTTATTCTTGACCATATTGATTCCCTCTCCACCGACTATCACGGGAGCTTGACACCTTACACGTAACTTGCTAGAGCTAAGCAGCTGAATCCCACCCCACGTGTCCCTCTTCTTCATTCCCAAGCTTTTTCTTGGGCGGTGGGGATTACCTCAACCCTGTATTTATTTTCTGTAAATAGGGAACCTGGGGGCCAAGGAGCACTGCTAAGGAACCGAAGTGAGTTTGGTGGGAAGTAACACCCCTGCACAGCCACGCACAACAGCCAGAGAAAATGCTGTTCTCTGCCCGCCCCGATTTATTTCCATTTTGCCAGGACTATTGAGGGATTCTTGGGGATTTTTTTTTCATTTGCTTGTTTTTAAAGTTAGTATTTCAGCAGACTGTGTGAGCCATCTCTACACCCTAATAGCCTTTCATTTGTGGTTTTAGCTTGCCAAGAAACCTGCAGCCTTCTCTTATTGCCCCAAAATGCAAATAATCTGGCTACTTGCATATTCTAAATCCCAGTCTAAATTAAGAGCATGAACTCCCTCTGTAGACAGTGGAAACAACAGGCAGTTTACAGGGCACAAAATCTGCACACAAACAGCATGTATTTGTTATACTGAATACATAAATACTCGTTTTCCAGCAATACACCACCATTGCACAGGCATCTTATTTAGCCTATCTCGTGCATGACATCATTGGCATTTTTATTCTGCAAAGCTGTGGAAAAGGTCAGATACAGCACAGACATACTGACTTTTCTCCCCCTTATTCCAATGAAAATACTAAAACGCATTAATGAAAGATTTTCAAATAAAAAAAATGCCAATACGTCCACATTTGTATGTCAGAAAATATTGATGGAAAGTAGGATCTTGAGAGACGCTAAGCACTTCTAATTCCACTGAGAATCAGAAATGTTGTTAATGTTCAGCACACATCAGGATCTCGCTATATATCCTTCCGAATACAACAGAAGTTTTGCCTCCATGTGAATCACAGGTGTGAACAAAGATAATTTTAATTTTTAGCTTCTCACAATCTCTTTTGAACTGTATGTCTCAACACGTCATAACATTCTCGTTTTCTATCAGAGCTGAAATTCCACATTGGAAAGCTGGACCACTGAGAGTTGTTTTTAGCCTGAGATCAAATTATTTTGGTTTTGGAGGGGGTTTTTTGCTTGTTTTGGTTTTTGGAATGTTTTTTTTTCTTGGGGAGAACAACTTCTGCCTCATAGTTACTACTATTTTTATCACCAGGTGTATTCTTATCACCAGGGCATCAGGTGAAAAGACTTCTAGAGGAGAACAAAAGAAAGGTTTTTCCCTATTTATTCTTCCATTGGGAAGATGTGGGGGAAAGTCTGTTCAGCCAGCACTGCCCATCTGCCTTGCAAGAGATCAAATGTGCTCAAGCCCTTCCATTTCTGGAATACAGTGCAAAACACCACATTGAAAACCTGTTTTCAAATTACAGTGAGCCTGTAAGATGGAATGGGTTATTTCTTATCAAAGCAGAAAAAGACTAATTGGGTGCATTTACAGTAGGATAATGAAGGCTGTGTAATATCATCCTCTTAATTCCATTTTGTGTTTTAACAAAATAAAAACCAGTAACAGCAAAGATACAAAATTGTATTTTGTAACAGAGTATCTATCTTTTAACATTTTGCCTAATTGTCTTATACTTAAATAAACTTAATATAAAAATATTTTTTGAAAGTATTTGATGAAAGTATTATTCTGTAGCTCCTTTCTGCATTACTACGGATGTATTTTATGTCTGAAATGCCTACTTGTGAGGCTTTTTGTATTACAATATTGCAACATACTTGTTAATGAAGCAATTGGCATTGTGTCCTGTTAAAAAATAAAAGCCATGAAAACACTGACCTGTTTTCCTACAGGTCCTTACTTTAGTACACATAATTTGATGACTCACTTATTGTAATTTAGAAATAAGATTTTAAGTGGATAATAGAATATAGAACAGCCCAGGTTGGAAGGGACCTTGAAAAATCATCTGGTTCAACCTGTTACCCAGCACCCCGTCCACTCGAGACTTTAAAACAGGGGTCCTCAAACTATGGCCCGTGGGCCAGATACCGCCCCCCAGGGTCCTCAATC
>JAVJGJ010000002.1:33337142-33350324 GCA_035590215.1 Microhierax caerulescens | reverse complement strand
GCAGCGCGGTAACGGAGGCCGTTTTCCGTCTCTTTGCAGATGCAGAGGTGCGCCGGTTTCCTCTTGCTGTGTGCCGTCTGCTGCGCCGCCCTGTCAGAAACGCTGGGGCTGGTTCTCCCGGTGAGTACCGGGCTGGCCCCCCGCGGCGAACCCCGGCCAGTGAGCGGGGGTTAGTTACAAACCCGGGGGGCTGTCACAGGCTGCCTGGTCACAAATAACGTGGCCGAGGGGGGAAGAAGAGCTTCTCGCTCATAGACCAAAGCTGACGCGGGAAAGGGACGTGTGGGCTCTCGTAGAGAGGCGGTTAGGTAAGTCCAAGCAATTAAAAGCAAACACCGCTCTTTAATAAGGTGCTGGTCAGGTGGTAATAGTAACGTGGAGTGTAAAGCCAACATCCCTGCCTCCAACGTGCGATTTGCAGTTTCCCTTATATAGGAACCCTTCAGATGTAAGGGATGTCAGCAGCGGAACTACTGGCTTAGGCAGAGAGAATGCCCCATTAACATTTGCTTCAATATTACCGGCTTTCATTTTTTACAATATTGCTTGATTTCAAGCCTTTAGAAGATGCTTTCTGCTAAGAGAATGTAAGTTTGGGTGCTGTTAGCTTTGGCTTCAGAAAGCACGGTGTAGTTTGTGCAATAACACACTTGAATTATTTTCTTTAAGGCAAAAGAAAAAAGGGGCTGGACTTTGAACAGTGCTGGTTACCTACTTGGGCCACGTAAGTCAAGCACTCTTAATTTTTTCATTATTTCAAAATGCAGAAAGCTTTTTTTTTTTTTCTCTTGCAAACCAGTCTGCTGTAGCGTGCTAGGCACTTCTCTAATGCAATTTTGTCTAAACCTGCAAGACTGAAGAAACTCATCTGGGAGAATACTTGTTTAGCTATTTGTTACATGCCTACTATATAATTGAGTTGTCTTAGACTGTAACTGTTATTTTCTAAAGCAGAATCATGCTGAGGCTTTATATCCACAAGCACATCTGGTCACATTCTGCTTTCGAACTTTAACTTTCATATGACAAATACTTTTCTCCTCTCTGGTAGTGTTACAAAATCTTATAGTGCCTTAGATATCAAGGAAACACTAACGTAATGTGACATTTTGGCACTTCTCAATGTATTTCAGGTTACACCTTTAAATCTTTTTCAAAATGGCTTTGCTCCCTGGCTTTATTATGGCACTATTTTTTTTTCCCCATTAAAACAAAACCAATTGAAACAATAACATACAAACTAATGACTGTAAACATTAACAGTTCACTGTGTGAAAAGTATTTGATGTACAAGGTGTTCCAAGTATAGGAACACACTGGTTTACAAAGTGGAAAATCACAAATGTAGATTATAAGAAAAGTGAAATGCAGTGCTAAGCTGTCTGGGTTATCTGTACTCTTACCACTACTTCTTGTTAACATAATAATACTCATTGCCAATGTTTCTTTGTTTTCAGTCTTGGTAATAGATGACAAATACTACAGATGCTTACTGTAATTCTATTTAACCTTAAGGATACCTAAATAAAAAATAATGTATCTTAAATCTATTAACTGGTTCTGTAAATGTCTGGAAGTATATTTACCCTGAAGCATAGCGAACTAAATTGGTGAAGATACTGTGGGGAAATGTACTTGTGCCATTTTATCTAAGACTGGATAATAGGAATCATCCTTTGCTGCAGGCTGTATTGATCAGCTTTTACTGATAAAGGAAAAGCCCTTTGCAAGGGGGACAGAAGAGGCACCAGGGGCACGTAAGATAGTTTGTTTACAATAATAGTTTTTGGAGGCTGTTTGCAGTTTTCCTTTAAGCAAACTAATTGGCAACATTTTCTAAAACCGGCAAAAAGTAGTAAAAACAGCTTCCCAAATCATAAGCGAATGTACAAACTTACATTTTCTTTGACTTCCTCTGAATTCAGTAAAAGTTTCAGCAAGTATGTAGTATGGGACTGGGTCTGTAAATGCTATAAATCCTAAGTGCAAATTCAGAAGAAAAGTTATTTTATTTAGCAACACATTAACTGCTTCTCTGTCATTTTGTATATCAAAAGTGCCCTTCATGGTCTTGTCTTTGAAATCTGAAAAGCAAGCAATATAGCAAAGGTGTTAAGTCAATTAACTCCTCTGATTTTTAATTTATTTATCAGATGCAGTAGATAACCACAGATCTTTTAATGAGAAACATGGTTTCACTGGTAAACGTGAAATACAGCCTGATGAGGATATTAAAGCAGGTAATGAAATTCTGAAAGCTGTTGTTGTTGACCTGAGTTTTTTTTTCTGTTTAGCAATTTATTTTCTGTTACTGAGTTAACCACCTAGATACAAGGCTATTCCTGTACTTCAACAGAAATCCTAGTAAACATATGAAAAGAATAATAATTAAATTTGGCCATTCAGTGTACTCTATATGCATGGTCATAAAGTTTAAAACATCTTGGTGCCTAGGTAAGAGTACCATAATTATGGTGTTTTAAAAGTATAATAGCTCATATTGCTTTGAATAAACCTAGCTTTTTCTTTCCATAGGGCAAATATGTATTTCAAATGTAACCCTAGACAATCAAGAGTTCCTTCTTTCCAGCAAAGAAATGAGCCCATAAAGGAATCTTTCAGTAGGGAAAGCTATAAAAATTGGCAAATATTTTTTTTCCTATTCTGATACTCCAGAGCTGAAACTAGACCTCAGAAGTGTATGGCACTGTTTGTAAGAGTCTTTAGTATTAAAAAAACCAATATGAAATTCCATGTTAAGTCTTGCAGTATTTCCCATATTTAAGAAAGACAGATTATCCTCATTAAAAGTCTCAGCCCCAGAGCTCTCGCAGGCTATTTTAAATCCACCCAGCACAATGCAAATGTAACTAACGCTAAATAAGTTCATAAATAAAGGAAATGTGCTTAATTACAATTTCATGGACATAATTACTTTGTAAATAGAACAGTAATGTTAATATATTTCTTAATTGTTACATTCTCAGAAAGACTGTGGGTTTAGTTCTGATTGTGTAGTTACATAGCGAGGGTTTGTGTGGGTTGTTTTCTTGGGGGCTTGTTGGGTTTTTGTTTGTGGGGGTTTTTGTGGTTGGTGTGGTGGTCCCCCTGCCCCTTTCTTGAAAAGAACCTACCTCCTCAAACAGTGGCGTAGAAATAGTATTTTGCCAGTTAGAAAAAATGTGAAATTAAGACTTTTGTAATCTAACAATAAGGCTCACATTGTATCAAACGTGTTGCTGTTTGTGGATATACTACCAGGTCAACCACAGGAATATGATTTTTAAGAGTTACGGAACTCTTTTGCCTGGTAATGCTGCACCTTCACCATTGCAAGTAAACCCAACCAAACCCCTCTGGATGGGGTCTGAAAATTATGTAACTGCCTCTGTTACGAACCTCATCTTAGAAGATCTTCTTTCATCAAAAGTTATTTATAGAGTTTATAATAAATAAAAGTTATTTATAAACTTATTATAAAGTTCCTATCAAAAGGAGATCTGATTACAGAAAATAAAGAAGGTAGTCAGAATTCTTATATTAATTGAAAATGAAGGATTTTTTTAGTTAAGTTCTGATAATTTACAGAAGTATCTTAAAATGGCAATATACTCACATATTGTGAAAATCCATGCAAAGGACTGCTTTCTCTCATTGAAGGAATGCTGCAAAATTCACAAGCTCTCTAGGTAACTAGAAGAACATGTAAGCTGTATTAGTTACTTAACACTGGGTCCAGGAGGAAAAAACTACCCAACCCATGAGCATAATTAGGAAAATCTTTAGAGTCTGCAAGTAATTGGCTATACAGATTTAAGGTCAACATATCAGAGTATATAGGAATATACATGTACGGTATGCTCAGGTCACTAAAGAAGAATATTTATCTAATAAATATAACATTTGTAATAAAATCTGGATCAATAAACTACTAATATAATAATGATTAATCATAAGAAATCCATAACAGGTTAGGTGGGAATAAAATTTGATGTTTTTCTTAATTGAATTAACACAAGTATTACTAATGTAAGTAATAACAGCATCTTTGCTGCAAGACAGGATTTTTAGATGCAAATTTCTTAAATGCCAACACTATATACCAGAAACCTCTGTGTTCCTTACAACTCCTCATCAATATTTTTTTTTTTAAATTCATGCTACAGAGCTCAGTCTGCTGCCTTACCTGTATGCCACTAGAGGCCTAAATATTCTCTTCCATCATGGAAGAAACCCCCCAAACACCTGCTGCAAAGTCAGTCTTCCAGGCTGTTTTCTGAGATTAAATGCATCCCCTAAGATAACATTAAAGGACAGTGTTTTCAATGATGTAATAACAGGTTGCTAGTCTGTTCTGGATGCAGAGAACTGAAAATCTTAGGGAAATTGCCTACCATTCTCCATCCTGTTGATAAAAAGCAAGATATGTCTGTGAGGTTTTTGTTCTTTTTTTTTATTTTATTTATTATTTTCAATAAAAAGACAAAGTGTACTTCTCAGCCTCCTAAAGTGCAATAATAAGCTCCCAGGGAGCCTGATAAATTGGACCATTTAAAAAGCATCAAAAGGCCTACTTTCACAAGATCAGATCAGTATGTTTTATTAGATATATGTGCAAAAACATACCTTTCTGAGCTTTTAGTGAAGTCCCAGGCCTAGCTTTTGGGCTACAAATCACTTCTGTATCGCTTGAGTGCCTTATTTGGAACAAAGTCAGGCTACCTGAAGAACTTTTAACTGTTTTGCAAAGCTGTTGAACTTATTTGCTAAATTTGCCTTTGCCTTCAACCTCAGGCTAGTGGATACAAAGCAGAGAGTTGAGAACAGAGGATAACTCTCTTCTGTAGCAGAGCAATGACCATTAAGGTGTCAAAGCAGCTCCTATGCAGCAATAGCAATGCAGCTGGGCCATTTTTATCCTGAGAACTGGACTTGTCTACTTTACATTGGCTTTGCTCTTCCATGAAAAAAGATTTTCCATTAATGATTTTAAAGAAAAAGTTCAAATAGCTTTATTTGAGTACTCATAAACCTAGCCACAATGCTACATGCAATAGATCTTTATACCTTGTTAATGTTAAGTAACAACCAACTTGTTTTATAGGGGATCTTGGAAGACCGTTGGCTGATGAGAACATTGTGCGCACAGTAATTGAATTTTTGACTTACTTGCATCTTAAAGGTTAGTGAACACTTTTTTCATCTGTCACACTTTCTGGTGTGAAATTTACTGAGAAGAGGACTATCCTTGAATGTACAAGTCAGCTACAGATTTGAGCATGCAAGACTTTGAACAACATCTCTGGTCGGGGGGAGGAACTGTCAATTCCATTGTAGTGCCCTTGGGGAATCGGCCTGATTTAGAGACTGCAGGTAGTCCTGCCAAACTGCAGGTCAATGGATGTCCAGCATAGCAGGGTTCTAATACTATTGGATTACACTGGGCACTGTGAAAATAATAACAGCTGCTACTAAAATTGTATGGACCTGGCTTTTAGAAGAATTGAAAACAAACTAAATACAGTCTGATTACATAGGAGTTAGTTTAAACCAATTCAATAACAAATTAAATAAGACCTCAGTTTAATGACAAGAACAGTTGGTTGAAATTCCGAGATGCTTGTTAGCGCCAAAGAACTAAATCTCCCTTTCTGCAACCTTCAGCAATAAAGTCACATCATAAATTGCAACAACACTAAGCTGAATGTTGGCAAATAGCTCAAAACGCTGCTAGTAAAAACTCTGCGGAGTCTCAAAATTGTGACAAGAACTGCAAAACTGAGCTTACAGCTGATTCTTTAAGAATGGTAGTTTTATTATAGCATTAGGTAAAGAAGAAATCTGGCTGCTTCTGAGTTTGGCTTTTTAAAAAGAATGACCACCACCACAATTCCAAGTTTTTATAAACCTCTTCAGCCTTTCTAAACTGTCTACAAAATGGTCAAAAACATAATATATACCTGAGAAGAAAACAACAGAAAGAAAAAAGTTATTTTTACTGCAAATGCTTGAGGAATCCTCTGTCTCAGAAAGCAGACAACTCAATAAATCTGTAACTTCTATATTCATACCTTTGTATCCAACAAATTATAAGCAATTTTCTGGCCAGTGTATGCTGTGGAATAATAACAAAGAACTGTGTGTTACATTTGTATTTTTATTTAATTAATAAAAGAGACTTTCAAGAGATCTGTTCATTTTCTGCATATCTAGGAAACAAAATTCAAGACCTCTTTGGCATCATTTTCTGAATGATTTGTATACACCCAAGCAAAATAATTCTCACTACTGAAAATAGCAACCCAGGTCTTCTTGAGTCAACTTTGCATTTGAAACATTCTTTATGGTTAATACTAAGGTGCTAAGATGAATATATATTTAAAGTAGATTATTATTAGCATGTGTATTTACTCTGGACAAAGTAGTAGCTTGCTTGTTGTGCCACTGTGAAGGAGCCCTGAACACTCCTTTACCCTAGGAACCAATAACTGGATGCAATAGAAAGGGTGTGAAACACGCTGAGCTCAAGCATGATGAGTAGACTAAGAGCTGCTAAGTTAGGCAAGAAAATTAAAATGCATCTCGTAGAAATATAAATTACTGCTTCCCTGTGACAAATGAGCAAAAAAGGCTGTATTGTAACAACTCCTTGTTTAGGACTGTGATGGTATCATTTGTTCTCATATCTCTAGATATGATATATATATATAGATATAGATATGAGAATCTCTAGATCATATAAAATGTTTTTTTCCTGAGATAGTTCTACTTCCAGGTTTCAAAAGACACATAGATCATATTATTCCTTAACAATATTTATTGGCAAGACCTAATACAAACTCTTAGACAAAATCAGAGCTGTAGATTTAGATGGGGAAAAACATACTTTATGGTAGGAATGTTTTAACATTTTAGCTACATTAAATATATTGGTTTAGTTACGTTCCTTTGGGGGGAGGGGAAGACTTCTGCTCATCGGATTCAGATTCAGGGAATGGTTATTCAGATTAGACGTACATGTCAATCAACCAGATAAAGTGAATATTTTAACTGTTCAGTAATATCTTGGCAATAACTAAAAGTGGCCTTCAGTTCTTTCTTTTGAGAAGTGTTCCCTCCAGCTTTAAAGGCTTTCCATATAGAGCAGGCTGTAGGGTGGCAGCCATAATTGCATAATATTAAAATTTTTGAGATGCTGGGATCTAGTAAAATTAATTTACATAATAGAATTGTTATAATTTCACTGTCATTCGGTCACTGCTGTTTCTGAAGTGGTGAAATTATAGCAGGATGGTATTAACATTCACAAGAAAAAAAAACAATAGTTCATAAAAGAGAATATGAAAAGTTCAAGGACTTGATCTTGCAGTTGAGAGAAGAAAAACATGAAAATGTATACTACTGAAATTGCATTTCATTATTTGCTATGATTAATATGCATAATGACATATGCATTAATTCTCTTGGGTTTTTACCTTTTTTGCAGAGGTGGGAGCACTTGACAAACTACCTTCACCAGAGGAAATGAACCAGTCTTGAAGAAGAATGCATTTTTATTTGGTTGTAGTGTAGATTTAGATTGAATTCTAAACAAAGATCCAAATGGGCTGAAGATGAGAAGGATTGTTTGCATTAATCTGATAAATGGTAAACAGCATTCTTCCCTCTGTTGGTTGTTTTTTGTTTGTTTGTTTGGGGTTTTTTTGTTTGCTTTTTTTTTTTCCCCCCCTCTCCTGTGATGTTACAGTGTAAAATTTTGCCTTGGTAAAACTTTTCTGTAGGCATATGATAAAATAAAAATAAAGAGCAACTACATTGTTTCATTTTAAAATTAAATGCATACCAGCACACAATACATCATATACAAACCCAGGTTAAATTGTAAGATTTCACTGTATCTGTACTCTGCACAATTGCAGTAAAATAAAACATAAATGCTACGTATTAGGTACTTCAGCTAACTGAGAAAAAGAACAGTGACTTCAAACTTCTGCCATTCTTTTTAGGACAGATCTGTCTGTACTGCTGCACTTCATGAAAGCCTTACCTCCTGTTCATATTTTCACAGACATGAAATAAACTCATGTTCATTTTAAATTTTGTATGATTTGCCTGTAATACAGCAGCCCATTAAGCGAAGCATACCTTCATGCAATACAGATTTAACTGTTCTGTGCAAGTGATAGGTTTACACAAATCTTCTGTGCAGAATTCCTACTCCTATGTCATCAAGAATATTGGATATGTATTCTTTAATGAAGAAACTCTCCTGTCAACTCTAAGATTTATAAAGTATTTTATGAGATGCTTTAATGTGAGTCTGGCAAAATGCTTGGATATATGTTTAATCCCTAGGGAAAAGCTTTAATGCATTGGGACCAGAATCAGGAAAGGTTTGAGCCTTTCCTTTTGGAAAGGCTTCTCATATTCACTTTCACTCTCTGCATAGTGCAATGAACTACCATCCTTTCAAAATGATGCTGTGCACTAGTGTGCACAGACTGACAGGTTATTACACAGCCTGTTTCTCACTTCTAGCATAGCAGTGTACATGCTAGGTGCAAAGCCACTAGTGTCTGGTTTGAACCCCCAAGGCTATCTCACCTTGTCAATCAACCTGTGCTCTTCCTCTGGTAATAACTCAGTCTCTGATCTAATAATGTCTGATGTGCACTTTCCAAAGCATACAGAACACACTTTTTGTCAGATCCGATGAGCTTTTGAGCAAGCCTTTCAGATAATGTTTTATCGTTTGGGGTTTTTTTAGTAATAAAAAAAGTATACGCTGCTAATATACATGCTGCTAGTTCATTGTTATTTTGTAAATTTATCAGCTTCCAAAAGTGTAAAATAAAAAAAAAAAGACTGAAATTTAACTTCTGTACACTAGTATAGTTCAGTAATTCCAAACTTTCATTTTCACTAGTAATGCCTGTATTTCCCATCACAAACTTGAAGCAGAGCTCTAAAATTAAGAGACATTCTTTCACTGAATTCCATGGGCTTTGGTTCCTTGACTGCTAAGAATCACTATCCATCTGCAGAGCTCAGTAACAAGCCATTTGCCTATGGCAAAACAGCTGAATTATGATCAAATAAAAAGATTGTAATCTTAGTATTGATTTTTTTTCTTTTGAAATAGGATAAGAAATTGACTTCAAAATTAGAAAACAGTTATTACTTAAATCAAATTAGCACATTGTCAGCTCATTAAAGTTGAAATGGCCTTGCTAGACTGTTTATTTGAAATTCTGAAATTTGAGATTATTTGAAATATCGAAAACCTCACAGGATCAAGTTCCCTGGAAGATTCCTATCACTTTCTAAGCAGGGAGGCCCACAAGTTTTTATCGTGCTGCACTTACATATGTATTCATATATTATAAAAAACACAAGAGATCATTATAATCTCATTACCAAAAGCAGTCCACATACTTTCACTTAATAATTACTGCATTCAAACACATACTGGTAATATTTCAAAATAAAGAGAGGTAAAATTTTTGGACTGTTTCTTCACCCTCTACAGCTCTTACCTTTGCAAAAACAAAGGGGCAAAACACAATAAAGGGGCATTCTCCTGGATCATTTTCAGTAATGTTCTTACTTTATGTAAAGCATGTGTGACATCTCAGACATAAATTCTGCAAATATTTGGAATGACATCTCCATAATCAGCCCCTCAGACAAATACCTGATAAAAAATGGCCTTTAAGCCACAATTTGAAAGCAATCAGTTTCAACAGGGCAAAGAGACAATAAAAAGATGTGACAAGTTTCAGTAGAAAAATTTTTTAAATCCCTATTTCCTCCTCATAATTTCGTTTGTTAATTTGCATACATTGTATCCCACTTTTGTGTAAGATTAGATCAAACATATATCTGCACTAAAGACAAAATCCAAAGTCTATTAAAAAAAACTTTTTTGCAAAGTTTGCCAGTGATATGAAATTGCCCAGCATACAAGTTTAATTCTGACAATGAACAGAACGCTTGCATGATGCTGAGTGACTGGACAATAAAATGGCAGATGAAATTAAATGCTGATGCAAGCAAAGTAATACACACAGCAAAAAATAACTCTAATTTTGTGTACACATAATGATGGTCTTAAATTATCTATGGAAAAATAGCTTAGACTCATTGCACATGGTCCTCTAAAAACCGTCATTTTAAACCTCAGCAGCAGTTAGAAAGGCAAATGTAGTGTTAGGAATTATAATAAAAGTAGCCAAAACCAAACCAGAAAATAGCTTTATGCCACCATACACCTAACTTTGACACCAGCTGCAGTCCTGGTCAGCTCATTGTAAAAATAAAGCACTGTAGAACCAGAAAAGCTATAGAGAAAAGTGACAAATACCTTCAGCACCAGGGAACAACTTACACGGAGACTAAGCAGATTGTGACTTAGCTAGGGAAAGAGACTAGGAAGGAGAGAGATGACAGTCTTAAATGTCATGGCAAAAGTGCTTAGCGAATTCACTTCTTGTAACCCAGGATTTAATGATTACCCAATAAAATGATCAAGTAATATATTTAATCCCCACCCCCAGAAAAATAAGTCCTTTTCCATACATCTCATGATGAAATTGTGGCACTGACAGGCACAGGACATAGGTTCCAAAGGGGAACAGTTACATTCACAGAAGAAAAGTCCTTCAAGGTCCAGATGAAACCAATACCTCAGAAAGTCCAGTTAATTTTTTTCTTATAACAGATTATGGACATGCATGCACAGAGCTACAAAGCAACCCTTACAACCTGATTCATAATTCAGCGATTAATTAAGACAGGGCTTCCTTACCTGCACAGCATCTGATGCCAGTTTACAAAAGAAACTTGGAAATTACACATTTTTGGCTAAAAATTCTGCAGCAATTAATACTACCCACAACTAAAAAGGTATAATTTTATACAGTGCTTCACCTGTCAAGTAATGTCACTAAGACTTTTTAAAATGCAGACCAGTTCAGCACAGAAGAGGGAATTTCTGGTGTCACAGCTGACATAAAGCAGTCTATTCAAATTAGGAAGTCATTAGCCAGCTGCCAGGATACAAGTAGCTTCCCACCTGTCTACTTACATAAAGGTCAACCTCCAAAATTAACATAAAATAATTAGATACAACTCAGAATACTGATGACATTTGAGGGGGCTTGATATAATTCTGCTTTCAAATTTAATGTTATCATAGCTAAAACCACTACAGCCCTTTTTGCTGAACTAGTACACTCCCTAAGGTAACAGAGGAGCTTGGTGTGAGTTAGTTTACAAAGGTTTCTGACAATTTTTTAGCTTTTCAAGAGATATGACATGAGATAGTATATGAAGCAACACATAACTCACAGAAAATGTGATGAAAATTTTTTACATTATTTCAGAATACATGATTAAAAAAAAAGCAACAAGTTAGAAATGGATACCAGAAATACTTTGTAATTGGTCCAGGATACAAATTACCTCAGAAGATTTCTAAAGCATATACAGGGTTAAAAAAAAGTTCAGAGCTGAGTTTTATTAGCAGAACAAAATTTTTTTTTCACCTATTAACAAAGTACATTAACAATGCAGTACTTCTGCTACTACTTTGTGTTCTATAATTTATTTTTAAATAAACACAAATAATAATTCTGATCCTTAATTTTGTGAGGACTGAGCATGACATGGGCCAGCCATAGAAAACTGCAACTCACAGATCACTCTAGTACTTAAATTCGGTAGTTGGGTGTATACAAATGCCAGTTGCTAAGATTTTTAATACCTGAGAGCACAGGGTGTTTGTCAATTCACGTGCCAACAGTATCTCCCAGAAACAAGCTTTAAAAAGCCAGAGTTGAGCTGTAAATGAGAATTATCTCCTTGCTTCTAAGGCACTACATTATTCCCAAACACTTGATCAAATTCCCTTGACGTCCCACTCCCATATGTTCCATTATCTGTGGTATTTCTAATTGAATTGATCTCCACAGATTTTTCCACTAATTAAGTACATATAAAACATACAGACTTTCTGTGTGCTGGGAGTCGAGTCTCATATGGAATGGCTGGCCAAGGGGAAATTCTAAAATACCAAAATACAATCTCTCTCAAACCAGGATAAAATGTTACCATTCAGTTTGCAAATTTTTTTTCCTTTGATACATTTTCTAATATAAATTTTGACTATTTGTGACTTTAAAATGCTTAAATAACTCATATATATATATATATATATATATATATATAAAAAAACTTAATTAATTCAGAATGGATTGCTTCCATAATTTCCCCTTCAGAATGTTTATGATGTCATATATTTCCTTGAAATCATTTATGACATTAAAAGTCACTCTATCAGAAGATAATTGATCTGATCTGATTAACGTTATGGCCATTATTTACATTTATCAATATTAAAGGTGGTATTTCTTGACAAGATTTAAAACTGAGTCTCTGATTATTTCCATCAATATAAGTTCCTATGTCATATTTGTAGAATGAGTATTCTTTGCTTACTATTTATTCAGATGTCAGTGTAGGGAAATCACACCCCGCTTCCCCAAGCCCTTTCTGCAGTTTCATAAGGTTGTCCTATCCTTCTTGAACTCCTAATCTAAAAGATCATAGATTTAGGAATCATTAGCTTTCTGGTGGTTTTCACATCTACTGTTCTCTGCAGCTATTAAAACCCTACTCAAAGTAGCCTGCAAAGATTGGTGGGAGAATTTGAAGCGCCTCTTCAAATCAGTGTTTGGGGACACTTCTGTTGGGTAACTTCTTTTAGGAGTCTTCACAGGAGCTTTAGGCACTTGAACTAAAGAGGGCAGCTCTCCAAGTGAAGGTCTGAATCATCTTCTGCTCTCTCCTAGCTAGAGAGCAAGCCCCGGCTCTGAATCCAGAGTAACCTTCCAAATTAGGTATTTTGGTTTGCTGCTTCAAATCAAGCAGAATGAACGCAGGCCCTAAGACTTAAGAGAACCAGTGGGAGCAGACAGGAAAAATAACCATGTTTTTTCAACTGTTACATTTTTGCACCACTTCTCAAATCACAGTTTTGCAAATAGTGCCTGCTTGGCTTTCATGCTGGTTACATATTTAGTCACTGTTTAGAAATACAGGTCTTCAAAGACAACATGAGGGCCAAATCCTGATCTATGAAACACAGTATAGTGGTACCGATGACCTTGAAAGTAAGTTTCT
>JAVJGJ010000002.1:33295704-33324853 GCA_035590215.1 Microhierax caerulescens | reverse complement strand
CTGGTGACACAGACCAGGGCACGGGTGGCTTTCTGGGCCACGAGCGCATGAGCCATGTTGAGCTTCTCATCTACCAGCACCCCCGAGTCCTTCTCCTCAGGGCTGCTCTCAACCCACGCTCTGCCTAGTTTGTATGGATAACAGGGGTTGCCCCATCCCAGGTGCAGGACCTTGCACTTGGCCTTGTTGAATTTCACCACGTTTGCACAGGCCCACCTCTCAAGCCTGTCAAGGTCCCTCTGGATGGCATCCCTTCCCTCCAGTGGGGGATCAACTTCAAATGTTTGCTCTTTGTTTGAAGGGGTAAGTTAAAAGTTCCATACTTGTTGGGTTTTTTTTCCTTGCACAGTTTTCCATAAATACCTGCAACTAGCCATTGTAAAACACATCCTGTGTGCAAGATGACTCAGAATTGCTGTCCTGAGAACACAAGTTTTGTATGAAATATAAAAGCAGCTCTGATTTAAGTTCAGCAATTTGCATATGTTTAAGGTAGTACTTGTAGTTTCAAAGAAAACACCTTAATCTACATATCTTTAGAATTTTAAGGTAAGAGGTGAAGCCACAGAGCAATCAGATATTTTCAAATTAAATCATTGGTTTGAAGCAGTAAATAGTTGTACATTTGTTGTAGAACTCTACACATTTGTCTCGGTACAATTTCAGTAAGTTATTTATCACACAGTGGATAATAACTCTCTGAGACTATAACTGAGCACATGTAATAAAGAAAATGATTTGGTTAAAGGCTAAAAAGCACTATAATTGCTGGAACACAAAAATAACATCAGCTATAATTTGCTAAAATACTACCAGTTTGGGAATGAAAGAACACATATATTGATACATTTAGTCTTTGAACAGATACAGATTTGAAAATAACACTCCCCTGCCTCACAAGAAATTATATTTAAATCATGTTTCTGCTGCATAGGAACATATCTGCTCGTATTTTCTGGACCTGGAGAACAGATGAGGAAGCCAGCAAAAGAAAAGGAACAGACAGCTAGCTCAAGTCCACATTTCAAGAGTCTGTGTGGAAGTTCAAGAAACCTGTTGGTTGCTAAACACAAACTCTGGGGCAGTTCACTGAGTTCTCTCCAGGTCATGTGGACACAAAAGCCACTGACTCAGCCGCAGAGTAGGGGCACAGGTGCTACTGAAGTTTCTGGGTTGGCACACCTCTGCGTGCAACCACAGTGAACTCCACTTGCTGAACATGCTTACCTCATCTCTCTCTCTTTCATTGTCCTGAACAATGGGATCCAATACAGGCAAAAGACAGTGCTGAGCAGAGAAATGCCTAAATACCAAGCACATAGAGACTTCATGTAGTTTCTCTATCTGTATCTAGTTACAAATACACTGAATCTCTAAGTTCATTGGTTGATGAGCCACTGCTTGATAACACAGCTTCTGAGATCCTAGGGCTCTATCTCAGCATTGGTTTCCCAAAGGCACAAAATGAGTTACTTCAACACTGTGCAACTTAAAATATATACCAAAAATTGGCCTGTCTTCCCTTTAATCTTTCTGACCTTTCCTAAATTCCATTTAACTACAACAGGAACTTGCAACTGTGAAAAGGAAGACAAAATCAGATTCTATCTTCTTCTAATAAAAACAGGTCTTCAAATCATTTTGGCACCACAAAAAGTTAAAAAGAGGTAAATGAAACTTACATCCATCGGGAAGTCCTTTGTAAGGTCAGAAAGCACCCTTCCTGTAAATGAGGCATAGGCAACAGCGTTTAACATCTGGAGAACTGGAGAAAAAACATGTTCATGCAGTCATAACCAAACCTTATTCTTTCAGGCTGTGCTTCTAAATACACTGAACAGCAAAGCAGAAATCTTGGAGATACTATAACTTCCTTGTCCCTTAGTTGTATTTTACTCTGGACAAAATATTTTACTATGAACTTTAGCTTCATTTTCATATATGTGTGTATAAAAAAGCACATTTTAATTTTGGAGTGTTCTGTAAGAGTAAGATATTAAATAAAGTTTTGCCTTTTTTTCATCTCATCATTATTAAATCTAGAAATCATAACAATAACAGTGCAGTTGCCATTATTGATCCTATCTGATCAGTGGGGCCACTTTTAAAAGGAACAAGCTAATGAATCCTACCATCACAATAGTCACTGAAATATATACAGTCATTGCTTTTGCAATGAAATTATTAAAGGCCTGAAGCAGGAATATAAAGAAAGTGAACTAAGAATGTATTTTTATATAACAAGCCAGGGAGCAATATAAACATAAATAACGGCTGCAATGAATGCATGGAAAAATACTTGAAAGTAAAATAAATTCTTTACAGGTACATGAACACCATGACAGTACGTAACTTAAAGAAACTGAAAATAAGAACATGACAGAAAAACGCACACATAATAAATGGAGTCAGTTAAGAAAGGAGACTTTTTAAAAAAAAAATCTTCTTATAGTCTGTTGTTTCTTGTTGTAGAAGACAGGACTGAAGATGAAGATTATATGTGTGCACCACCTACTAAAAATGCCTGACATTTAGTCAACTTCTGTGTTGTGGGTTTTTTCTTTCAGGTACAGGTTGTTTCCAGATCTCCTGGGGCCAACTACCATTAACTACTCTGATATAAAAGAGCCTGACACATAATTTTCTAGCTTTAATCACAAAAGAAAGTAAATATACCTAATTTTCACAAACTAATCTGCATGCAAACACTGTTGCCTCTAAGACAGATGCCTGGAAAGGACCACGATCAACTGAACCAAGATTTGCATTATTTCGTGATCTTCAGCTACCTGAAACTCTTTTACCTGTAAAGAGCTGAAAGCAAATCTTTGACAGTATTTGGATGATAGATGGGAGTAACAGCAAATGTGACAGAATGGTAAGACTACAGTGTATGCATGCAGCTGTTTATCATATCACTGCTCCTTTTGCTAACTGTATCAGGAAAAAAAATAGAATTACTGTTTTTTTTCTTTCAGAAAACTAACATTACTGTCCTTTATGGCTGTGCCATCTTCATGGGGTTTATTATAGTTAAAACCAGGTGTGCTCCAAAGGTAAACATTGTGTTAGGAATGTCTTTATCATATGAGAGCGTTCATTTCTGGTGAAATAATACCTATTTTATGTCTGTAACTCACAGAGTAAAGCCATACTGAGAAGCTGGGGCCCACAATCAATGCTATACCTCAAAAGATGTTGTAAGTTATATTAAAAAACTTCTCCTGTGAACAAAGAAGATCTATAATTATTTGGACTAAGATGTTAAAAACATTGATAGATACTTAAACTACACAGAAAAACAAAGCATGTTAATAAAATTGTTTATGATATGACAGCTGTGCTAAATGAAATAATGCAAATCAATAAATGATATCAGGAAATAGCCATAAGAAAGTTCTGTTAAGCATATTTGTGTTATGTATAAAATTTTTTTAGCAGATTTTTTTTTATGTTTATGCCATAATACTTTATTCAGGTATGTACTTATTTCACATGTGCCTCTCACAGAGAAACTGTCCAGCAATATTTGCACGATTACAGGTTTCTTAATTCATATGGTAGTTTGATGGCACATGGTTAAAACATACCTTTTATCTTATATTTTTGCTTGTATTACAGCTTTCAAAAATCAACAGACATAATGACCTGTCCTTCTACCTGCAAACTGAACTATGCATTTTATTGCAGGGCTTTAAACTCCAGTTCTGATGATTTTTAGGGCTAGCTAGTAAGTAGGTGGTTTACTTTTTGCTGATACTTAGAGGAATCTACATGGTATGCAACCACCTTATTATATTAAATAACTGGAAAAAGACAAGCGCTTGTGAGCAATGATTGTGCAATGTGAAGTTTGTTTCTGTTTAACAACAGAATGTCACTGAGTGGGCAGCCCCTCTACAAGTATCTTTGAAAACAAGACATTTGAATTAATAAGGTACTTAACAGAGAAGGGTACACCTACTCAGTGTCTTCAGATATTTTTTAGGTGGCATTTGCTCTAGAGGTTGTGGAGTACGTCTGGCCTACTCCTGCCTTGAAGATTTAAGTACAATATCTCTGGAACAATTTAAAAGAGTGATCGATGAGCCAGGAGTCATTGCTATAATACTATATGCCCTCTGGTATCTAATTTCTGAAGTCAGTCTTGCCCAAGAAGTTTTATTGTAGGTTGAGACATTACCAGAATGATCGTGGAGGGGTTCAACTTGAAACCAAAATATTCTGGAGGTGCATACATAATAGGCCTGAGGTGGATTTAACCAGGATTTTTTTTAACAGGATTATTCTTCAAAATAGGATAAACTTTGGCTAGTACTGAGTTGTCATTATTGCCGTATTTCAGTTGCCCCTTTCTCATTGAAACAGTGAAAGGCAAGATGAGTAGCAAATGATTCTTCCACCGTTATTCCAGGCCTCAAAGTAGCTTTAGGGAATTGCAGCAAGTTATGTCTTCTTCACACTTTTGAATCTATGCTGGCAGAAAACTAGTGGAGGCCAACAGCAGGGAGTCCATACTCAAAGGAATAAGAAGATGGATTAAAAACTACTTTTGCTATCTAGTTTGCATTAGATTTGCTGCTGAACCCCAGCATTGGGCCCACTGAAACAAAACAGTGAAGACTCTGATGTAAAACCTTGTCACACTCATGTCTTGGAATAAAACGGCCATGCTTGAAGAAGTACAACCATATAGACTTCTCCAGCAATATTAATACTTTTTTCCTAGTGTAAGTAGTTCTAACTCCATGGGATTATTTAAACTACAGAGGATCCATTCCTTAGTTTGGTACACCAACTGAAATCTAATAGAAAACAGGTGGAGGACAGGACTTTTCTCTCTCTCTTGAGGACTGCCTGTTACTGCTTTTGACAGTATGTACATCTTAATAGGCTTCTTAACAAGACACAAGAAAAAAGATATGCAATGAAATGAGGCTGGATTAATTATATGAAAATGTGAAAAAAATACAAATTTGGACAGCTTCCTACTGAAGTTGCTTTCCATTGTCTCCAGTCCTGTTGGTATGTTACAAAAAAATATAGTATTTTCTTCCATAATTTCTCTTCTTGCAAAATAGATATTTTTAAAGTTGATACTCTGATCCCATAAGATTTCTCATTTCTAGACATTTTAAAGGAGCTGCTTTGCTCACCATAAATATTGTTAACAAATGGAAGCTATATACAACATTTATTTAGGCCCTTGCATCAAAGGGATTTAGCTTAACCTGACACTTGACTTTCTCATATTCTGCTATGTTAATTGAACAATCCATACTCAGTTGCTGGGCTTTGCCTTTGTAATCAAAGCAATTTGGAGCACCATATTATCCTTATCAGTTTTATATAGCATCTATTGCAAGAAATATACAAGTGAACATTTCTTTCCTACTCCAGGGCTATCAGCTTGCACTCAGCAATTCAAACACGGCACATTAATGCAACACATTTTCATCAGCCCACAGTCGAACACTAACTGCCACTCTGAAATGACCTATTGGCACTCTCTGGCTATGAATTTTGAAAAACCATAATACCTGTGAAGACACTGGCTTTTCAGTATCCCTTCTAGACTATCTAGTATTGAACTACTTGCTGAGTTTACAGCCTGTCTGTTCTTCCTCAGGTGTTATATTAAACATCTAATATTGTATTAAAGAAAATGAAATGTCAATTTTCCCTCAAAGACACAACAAAAGGTGAAAATCTGAACACAAATTAAATTATATATCATGCAGACTAATTAGAAGCCAACCTTGGTATTTACTTCAGTATAAAAATAAATCCATACCAGCTTCTCCAGACAATTCAATTCAAAGAAAGTGCACCTTCTGTATAATAATTCTACTTCAAAGACAAACATCTACTACTTTCAAAACACAGAACACAATCTCATTCACCTATTTCAAAAACATTTCCTCTATACTTGTTAAGGGAACTAAATGCAAAAGACCTTTTTTCCCCTTTATGGACTAGGAATTTGTACCTTCAAACTATGATTTTGTTTCCATGCTCCTTTTTTCAGATATGGAAACTTCTATGCCATACAGAATCATAGAATAGTTTGGGTTGGAAAGGACCTTCAAGATCACCCAGTTCCACCCTGCTGCCACAGGCAGGGACCCCCCCCACCAGCCCAGGTTGCTCCCAGCCCTGTCCAGCCTGGCCTTGGACACTGCCAGGGATGGGGCACCCACAGCTGCTCTGGGCAGCCTGTGCCAGCGCCTCACCACCCTCACAGGAAAAAATTTATTCCTAATATCTAATGCAAATCTTCCCTCTTTCAGTTTAAAGCCATTCCCATCACTACATGCCCTTCTAAAAAGCCCCTCTCCAGCTTTCCTGTCCACCCCTTTAGGTGCTGGAAGGTGGCTGTAAGGTCTTCCTGGAGCCTTCTCTTCTCCAGGCTGAGCAACCCCAGCTCTCTCAGCCTGCCCTCACAGCAGAGGTGCTCCAGCCCTCTGACCATCTTCATGGCCTCCTGGACTTGCTCCAACAACTCCATGTCCTTCCTATGTTCAATAATATAATTATACCTTAATGTTTCTCTTGTTACAAAGAATTGAGGCATTACATTGCCTTTTACCAGCTTTCTTGCTAGGATAGAATACAGAGGGATGTGTTTCTAGCTACAGTAATTACCTTAATTTCGTAGGAACATAAGATTGCTGTGTAATCGGCTATTACTAATGCAATTACTCTGAAGAAATGGCTCACAAAGAGACGTGTCAGGGGTGCTTCTACATCAGCACAGATTGAAGTAATTTAATAATGAGTCATATTTGGTCTCTGAAGTGGGTAATACTGAATGCCAACTATCCACACTATAATGAAGATTTATGAAAGCATTATTTTGGGATATTCCTACAGGATAGCTACTGGGTTGTGCAAATTTACCATATACCTCTTCTTTTCCCAAGCATGTTAGCAGTATTTCTGTAATTTATGTTATAGTAGAGGCCCCAGCTGGGATCAGAGCCCCGTTCTATTAGGTACCTGCTCAGGGTCTGATATTCCTTATGCTTTCTTTCTAAAGGCCTGACTCAGAGCTTGCTGAAGTAAATGGAGAGACTTTGGATGGGTTATGGTCTGAGCACTAAATAACTGGCAGACTAAAGGAAAACAAGGGAGAGGGAGGTGCCTGTCATCCCACTTCCAGGAGTCCTAATACAAGAAGGTCCTTGACAATATGCATACTTTATTATACAGTATTCACTCAAATATTTTCCTGAATCATGACCATGGAAATTCAGTGAATCTTTCAGCCAGGAAGCATGTAGCAGAGCTAAGATATGAACTCAGGCCTCTGAAGTCACCCTTTAGGTCCTTAGCTACAAACTACATAATTTCTGTAAACAGGGCATTGACTATGACTATAATGAACTATAATGAACAAGCAACGTAAAGTATGCCACAGCAGGCTGCCATACTGCATCAGTTGGAATGAAGACCATTTGTCTACAGTTGCCTAAGCACTCTGTTAATTGATCACAGGTGGCTCTACCAAATGAGCTGACTTACCATTGCTTTACACCAGAAGCAGAAATACCAACATGCCTAAAGCACCAAACATACATAGATCTGTCACTACACCAGGTATAGTCATTTATTTTCTATTCTATTTTTTATCACTGCAACTGAAAAACGTAAACCAAAATCACCTAAACACAGGGTTTAAATTATGACAGTAGAGTTTTCTCATCCAATAAGAAATGACTGCTACCACTATCAATCAGTGCAGTAAAACAGAACACAATGGAAATAATAATTTTATGTCAGTACAAAGTTCATCACTTTCAGTAATACTCATTAATTGTTAAGGTATGCATACAGAAGGCCAGACCTGGCTAGGGTTAACCCAACCCAATGGAAAGGGAAAAATCAGCTGGCCAAACTTAATCTGGGGCTAAATTA
Organism: Microhierax caerulescens; assembly: GCA_035590215.1. Taxonomy (NCBI): domain Eukaryota; kingdom Metazoa; phylum Chordata; class Aves; order Falconiformes; family Falconidae; genus Microhierax; species Microhierax caerulescens. The sequence continues at coordinate 33,316,936 of JAVJGJ010000002.1, read as the reverse complement.
ATATGATAGTAACAGGTGAAATTTCTAGAGAAAAAATACTGAAAAGGCAGTACCCAGAACTCCCTTTGGCTGAAGACTGTAAAGACAGCGAAAAAGGCATGTGTTGACTTACTGGGGTCACTGACAAAGGCTGAAACTGCCAAACAAGGATGCACCTCCCTACTCCTCAAACAAAAAAACAAAACTCAAAACCCGAAGTCTAACAGAACTGGGAACGATGGTAAAAGTGTAAAATGGGGATGAGTTGTTTATTTAAGAGGGAGAAAAAGGGGTAGCTGCTTTACAGGTCTCTGCCTAATCGACAGAACCTGGAGCAGCCCAATAAACCTGTTGTTCTGACCCTACGCTCAGGACCCCAAGGCACCAACAGATCCTGCAGCCTCTTCCTCTGCCTGTAGGGGTTTGGCTGCCTGTGCTGGAGGCCAGCTCTGATACAGCACAGCTGCAGCCTTGGATCAGACTTGCATGAGAAAGAGCTGCAAGAAGCCTTGTTGAGGACCTCCCCCCTTTGCTCATGAGCTGCATTTAAGCTTAGGTCTTGCTCCCTGCTGAGCTACTTCCTAGGTATATCTGTGCCTGGTTATATACCCTGCTGATCCTCACTTACTGATTTCAATTCTTGGTTTGACGTTGCATTTACCTTGTCATTATGGACTTGTCTGGCAACAAGCAGACTGTAGGCTGATTTCATTACAATCAGCCGAGCTCTTCTGTTCTTCTTGCTCAGGTACCATGCACTTCATTGATGTGGAATTTAGGCACACAGGGTCAGATCTTCAAACCCAGTCCCTTGTTGATGATAAGCAACATCTGTGTCCAGTTTAGAAGGGACCACAGAACATCTACTTCACACGGCCCAAACACTTCCCACCACTTTCTTGTATATTTCACACATGACTCAAGATACTGGAAATAACACTGTGCTACAGAAAGAATCAGAAACTAAGAGCATCAACATCAAGGAAATCTTTGAGTTGTCAGAACATTAAAACCCATAGATGATGCTTATAGAGGATCCTAAAAAAATTCCCTGCCTCATGCAGTTGAAAATTCTTTCATGATCCCAGAATAAGTTTGATTAGTTCACACCTGAACATTGAAACAGGGCAATTGAATATCTCTGGGAAGAGACACACACTGCCTGCATTTTGCCTCAGCATCTGTTAGTGTTCAGTACTTGGGGGTTCTCAGAATGACATATCAAGGAGAAGAAATATTTTTCTGGGTACCAATAGGTGACTAGCAAAAGCCCTGAAGTATGAGATTCATGAAAGGAAAATATGGTATAATCTACTGTCTTTCCTTTCAAAATCCCTTGAATATGCCAATATATAGGCACCCAAAGCCTTGTACCACAGACCTTGTACCTTGATGTCTCCAGGAAATCTGTTTTATTTACGTAATTTTTGAAGTTCCATTTTTAAATAGGTTCCTTGCTCACACTATCCTATCTGGAAGACCATTTCAGAACCTTACTCTTTGGTTATGAAAACTTACTTTTCATTCCAGATTTAAGTGATATGTATACTTTAACAGCTTCTATCCCTATTCTATATATATTCTCTGAATTTATTTAATAAAGAGAAAATTTATTTCCTTTTAGCCTAGACTAAATCAAACTCCTTTGTTCTCTCCATCTGAAGACATTCCATTCTCTCATTCATCCCAGGAGCCTTTCTGAGAACTGCATCTGTTCCAAATTAAGGTTATCTTTCTTGAACACAGATGACCAGAACTGTACACAATATTTCAAATGAAGATTTAGCAGCATTGTATGAAATAATACAAATATTTTCCTCTCTCTACTAAAAATATCTTTTCCAATATTCACTAGAACAGCATTAACCTTTTTCATAGCTATATGAAATGAATAAATACTGGTAGCTTAAAGTCATCTTTTGATTCACCATATAATTCTCATCTTTCTTTTTTCCTCCCCTTGCCTCAAACTGATGCAAAACAAACGGAGAATTAGAAGCTATTTCTTACACCTTGCTACTTTGCTCCAGTTGACATTCTTTCAAAGGTGTGTCATACCTCCATTTGCTTTCGTGTTCCTCTGCGTCCTGCTCTCTAGTAAAATTGGGGTTCTTTTGACATTTACCCTTTTCTTGTTCTGTCCTTATATGTCAGCTTCTCAAATGGACCAGGTAGTCTAAAAAAGAGAAGTGGTATCCAGTCATAATGTTTTACAAATTTTAAAATCTGTACATTGAAAGGGAAACATTTAATCCCCAAGAACAGTGGACTAAATTTGATGACATCTGCTTTAATCAAACAGGGACAGACTCCAAATCTAACTAACAGGGAAGGCATCGGATAGCAACTTTTTATGTAAATTTTTATGTAAAGATTCCATGGAGTAGATTGTGTTTTGCTTCTCTCATCCAACATGTGAGAAACTGAATTTCTCATTCATATATATATATATATAAAACCAAAAAAATATTCTGTACCAATCCATACCTCTAAATAAGATCTCACACACTACATTACAATATCCTTCAGCTGAACAACATGATTATGAGCCAAGTGAGTCCTCTTAGAAGTGTCTGGACTTCTAAATTTCAGAGACCTTTCTGAAATATTTTAACCTGGTCCCTGGGCTGAAGATGTTGACAGTTTACCAAGCCTTCAGAGTACTGTCTGATATACCCATAGGTAAAAAATGAAATAATAAAAAAAAGATATTTGATGAGAAAGTTTGCTTTAAGTCACTTTGCAATTATACCCATCAAAATAATCTCTATCTTTACCTATTTTTAAAAGATGACTGTTGTTATTTTCAGATGAGACTGACACACTGTCATTTCAAAAAGGTCTTCATGTTTTATCTGCAAAGTTAAAATTTAAATAGTTCACGCAGTTATGAATTCATGGGTTTGCTTGTTTTTTAATTCCTGCTTGTTTCGTCAGAAACATGTATATTGTGCATTTCTGATATGTAAGTTAATATTTAGAAATCGAACAAATTATAAAATACTATAAAAAAAAGAGATACATTACCAAGAACATGACAATAGGTGATACAAGAACTATCCATGCTTCATCTCTTTAGCTATCTCTTCCTTTTTATTCATTTATTTGCTGGGGCTAAAGTTTCTTTTGTTAGATGAAGCAGCAGTGACTGAAGGCAAATCAACTTAGTTCTTCTTGTTCATGTAAAGCCATTTGAAGAAGTTTCATGCATTACTATCTAATTTCCAAGATCCTTATATGAAACAAAAAGGCAAATTATCAACTTATTTGAAAAGCTGTTTTCCCTCTAATATAGTACCCACATGTTCTGATTCTGTTCAGTTAAATTTTTTCTTCCCGATCTTTCCTGTACAGCTGTGAACCCCGTGACCTACTCAGGACTGGATTTCTGGTGCCCCTTTCCCCCAAACAGTTTTCACCTTTGCTATGAAACCAAACTTTTCTCTGGTACAAAAAGGACTACTTAGTTAAGAAAACTAATATGTATTTCCTACTTAACTGTTTCAGGAAGACATCTGTGTCTGTGTCAATGTTGTTCTCAAATAATTCCATCACTGACTGCAAAAAGCATTACTTGTAAGAGCACAAAGCTAGTTTTAGCTTTCTTTATTGAATACATAACCCTCTTTGTCAGTTTTTCTGTTTGTTAACAATTATAGAAATTGCTTCTGCTAGGCTTGTCTATTACATTACATATTACCAGCTACTGCTTTGTATTTATTTTTTGTTTTCAGAATATAATTACAATCCTACTCACCACAGAGGCTAGGAGTGTTTTTACAGACTGATTTTATAGCATCTGTAATATAAAAAAATATTAACTCAAACCAGATTTACCTCTCTATAATAAAAAAGATAATTATATTTCAGCTCTTTGCATCTAGTGATTGTTTTTTTGTTGGTTCTGTGTAAACTCTTACAGATTCTAGTGCTTTGTATTTTTTTTCAATTGATATTAATCTCATTCATTCCCATCTCATTTATGTGGCGACTTTAAAATTTTATGCAGAACAAGCAGAAACCTTCCCTCAAGGTTTCTTAGCTAGCAACCTGGGTGAAAGTCTTAGCATTATATACATCATGTTTACCAGAGGCGAAAGCCTGGGCACGTTACTCAAAGCTGTAGTTCACATCTTCATTTATTTCCCTTATTATGCTATTTGCATCTCTCCCGTGTACTCCTACCCTTTACTTTTGGTGGTAGAATTTTCTTATCTTTCCCACTCTAATTCCATTTTAATTCTCTGTATTATTTCTTTTAAATTTTCCCTGTTAATTTTTTCCTCTTTATTATTTTCCAACCTCTTGACTAGTCAAAATGTTATGATTTTTCCTCCTGATGGTTTTTTCCTCATCATTTGAGCTCATCCCTCTTTTGAGCTTAATAACTTGTCATTTTACATTATGGTATTGCCTCCTGCTGTGTATATTTGAATCAAGATGCATCTGAAGATATGACTGTAATACACTACATTAAGTTTTTCAAGGATTCTAATAGTTCCTCTTAAAATGTATTTATTTTTTTCTACTCCTCTCAATAATTTTTAATTTTATTTTGCATTTCTATTCCTAATTGCTATTTTTAATCTATACTTTCACCACTGGTCCTAACCCAAGTTTCTTGTTTATTAGGGTTAATCATACTGAACCTCACTTCCACTGGGAATTTCAGTGAGTTGATATCTGAGATCTGATTTCAAGGCATGATTTAGCCACAAAGACTGGTTTCTTATTTTCTTCATGCTTTGCTTCCTTATGGAGCATCTACTCACTCTGCAGCCCTTGTGTGCTCTTCTGATTTATGACCTCACAGTAACTCTATCTGGGGACAAATACTTTTTAAGATAATGCCTTTATGTTTATATTAATTCCAAAACCAAGAGAAATCATCTTAGCAATTAAAGGGCCCAGAAAGGGGTGAAGCATACCAATAGTGCCATTATCACTTACAAGGCACTTTGAGAATCCATTTTCTCCTGTGACCTTCAGCAGTCTCCAGCAGCAGTTGTTAAAAACAAAGATATAAAATGCAATACTTTCACAGATCAACCACCACTAAGAAAAAAGCCCTCCCTCTTATTAAAGAAGATTTTAAAATAGCATGCAGTCTTACCTCTGTTCTGGCAAGAATTTTTCATGAATCAACAGGACATGGAGAATATTTTTTTAAAGTATAAATGCCAAAACCATCTAAGCCTATATTATTAACTTAGCATAATTTTTTTCCAGAATCAACATGACATGGAGAATATCTTTATTTTTTTTAAGCATAAGCGCCAAAAATATCTAAGCATGTATTATTAACTTGGCACAAAATGTCTAAAAACAAAGACCATTTTGATATAAACTGTCAATTCATTTAGATGACAATTAAAAAAAAAGTTTTTCTTTTCCAGAAACATGGCAGCAAATAGGTTACTTCTGTTATAGGAAAATATCTACTATCCCAACAGTGAGAATGAAAAGAGGAAAAAATGTCACAGAGAAAATGTCCACATAAGAAAAATGAATAATTAAACAAATGCTACAACAGGCTTTAAAGGAAACTGGATTGCAAATGTAGGATTCAGCAAATTTCAATCCTAAATCCTACATACATAAAAGATTTTCCCATCACAAACTCTTGCACTTTACAATAGGAGTAAAAAGGAGGTAATCTTCCTCCTATTCTTTATGAGGCTCATCTGCCTAACAAATCCTAACAAAGTTGAACAAAGTCTGGTGTGGTTTTTTTTCCCAAAACTAAATACCAAACCTACTGACAACACTGCTCTGTTTTCCAAAAATGGTAGACCTGTAGACACAAAAAATAAATTACCAAAACAGAAACGAATCAAAGCTAAACTTACTTTGCCTACTACCACTGGAAATAGAACTGTTTCACAATTCATAAAACAAACAAACTAAGATAGCAAATTCTTACTCAGTTCTTACTGCATCTCCACTCACATAAATATCCAATAAAGTAATTTTAAGTTAAATTTATTTTTTATAAGAGTGTAGGTAAAGACTGAGAACCAGCTCAGAAAGCCCTAACTACAGAGAAAACCTGCTCTAGTAGAAAAGTTACTTAGCAGCTTACTACAGTATTAAATTACTTGGAAAAATGCTGGATGTGGCGCTAGTTTCATTTACATCAGCATAATTCAGAAGGAATTAAGCTGAATTGAATGAAATTATTCCTATGAAAGATCAAAGAAAGATCATTAAGCAGCAAAATTGTAGAGACTATGGCAACATCAATATGAATAGTTATTGGCTTTATATTACATTGAATATAATTTAAATTTCAGTCCTTTAGATTGTAATTATGTACGTAGGAGCTGGGATAAGCATCTCCCAAATTCCTCCATGATCACACGCTCAGCTAGACAGACAGAATAACTTCTTTTTTCTGCCTCTTCAGCTTGCGCCAGGAGATAAGAACATACTGTTTTCACTTCTTCCCAAGATATACATACAGCTGGTTGCCTGATCGAGAGAAAAGAAAGGAAATACCTCCATTTTAAATACACAAAATAATTTAAAAGACAAATTGCGCAACTCAGTTAAGAGCTGGAATGCACAAAGCTGAATCCAAGTAGCTGTACTGTTACTGTAAGATACATCCTTGTAGGAATTTCATTCTTCTACACTGAACAGCTTGTGCTTGTAACAGATTGCTTCCGAGTTTTTCTATTTTATCCCACAGGAGACTGTTCACACAACGTAATTGATCTATGAAAATGCTGCCCAACAGGTGCAGACAGAGAAAGGTTATACAACAAGTCTCTTCCTTCCTCAAATACAAGGAAACATGTTAAAAAGGCTTAGCCAAGATCTAGGAAGTACGAAATGCACATTCAGCTTACTGCTGTTGAAGGAAACAGCACCAAGCCTCTCAAGGATCCCTGAATGGCACCTGAGCAGCTTTGCATTGAACAAACTCTTGAAACTACTAGTTTTTAACATCAGAACTCATTCTACTATATTAGTAATGTAACTCATCCTCCTGTGTGATTCAAGCAAAAGCAACTTGGCATGATCTACCCCATCAATAACACTACCAAGACCAGAGATTACTAAAATATTTTTTAAACAGATCATCAGAAAGGATTTTAAAAATTAAATTAAGAATGTTAAGGTTGATGCAAAAAAACAAAGAAATGATGTTTGCAAACTCTTAAGTTTTAGAGCCTAGAGTAAAGCTCCCTAAAATCAACTAAGAGGTGGTTTAGTGAATTTTAATTGTTATTAACAGCTGTTTCTATTTTGTAGGCAAATGACTATAAATCAACCAAAACCAAAGGTTAGGCTACTACTATATTAGAAATTTTAACAACATCAGGATAGTACAACCACCTTAGACTATTTCACAATCCAAATTGCTACCACAAATAAAATTGAGAGGAGGTGGACCAAAGGAAGAAGAGATGGGAAAGAAACAGTGATACAAACATGCTTATTAATTGAATATCACAAACATATCAACAACATTATTTTCTTAGCACTTCTTTGGTCAAGGTTTTATTAGAAATGAATGCTTGAACATAGAAAAATTTAAGAACAGAGAAACTGAAGGAAAAAGATAAAGTAGCTAAGGGGAAAAATGTTGAGAGAATGAAATATATGATCGATACATAAATAACTGCTGTTTTGTAAGTAGAACTAATACATATATCCTTGAACTCTGTACACTACATTCTTAATGGATAGTTATAGCCTATCTTTTGGATATTTTTTCATTTATAGAAACAAGATGGCAAATGCTATATGAAGTGATTCCTTGTATACAAGCCATCTGTCATTTTAGTCACTATTTCTTAAATAACTATGATAATGGTAACATGAAAAATGAATGAAGTCAGACCAATGGATTATGCATGCTATTTCCAAATATTCACCTCTCTGTTTTCAATTTTGGTAACATTTTGAATGTCGATGTTAAAACTGGGCTGTTTCCTTCATTGTATCCAATGTCCACGTAGTTTAGTATATTCAGCTGGGGTTTCTCATCTGGACTTTCTTCATAATTTTTGCAACCAATGCATTTGCAAATAGAGGAACACATAATTTTAGCCTGGCAAATATAGAATACTTAGAATAAAAATTGTATAAATCTTAAATTAAACATGCATATGAGCAACCATTCCAACTTAATCACCAGGGACTTATTCTAGCTGTGCTGATCTTGACAAGTTCCCGAGTAAGACCATCAGTATGAAAACAGTAAGGAAGCAGGAGGCTGATGTTCTGTACATAGACAAATCACTTCTCCCCTCAATTTGTGGATAATTTGGCAAGATAAAAAAATACCACAGATGCAAAGAAACTATCAGGATTAGAAGAAAACCATTCCCCATTTCTTGTGGAGCAAGACACTGAAATTTATCTGACCAACTTCAGACAGATTCAGTTCTTTAAAGACATTACAACAAAGAGACTGCTCCTATGCTGAAAATTTATGGGGAAAAATGCAAAGAAAAAGTGATTATTTTTAGAAACTACCAGCTGCAGAATATAGTCAACGTTAAGATACTAACTGTTAAGAAGAAAGTTCAAAGTTCACCTGACTCACCTCAAAGCACTCACAATAATTCTTGAGGCATCCTGAGCGTTTGCAATTACATCCTCTGTTATGGTGAAGTTTCATTTTTCCTAGTTTACTTTTCCCAATCTTTGGTAAGAAAGCTTCTGGGTTTCTATCAAGACAGGCCTAAACCAAGAATTGCTAGATTATCAGAAGTTCGAAGAAGTGTTTTTAAACACCTGAATGACGGTGACCCAATGTTTAACAAAGAAGTTCTTACTTTCCACTCTCATTGGTGGTATGAAGCCCAAGGATAAAGGAATCTTTCATGGCATATGAGAGCAGGAATTCAAAGATTCCAGAACATTAAGCTGACTTGGCTCTACCACAGAAAGCAATTTACATTGTTTCTATGGAATAACATAAATAACCCATCAGCTATTCTCTTGGGGCTTATTTTCTTTCACTGCTGATGCTACTTTCACTAATAAATAAATAAGAAATAAAAAAATAATCAGTGAAGAAAGGGCGCTCGCATACGTAGTTACATACATCTCAGAATTTTGAAACTTGAACTTGTTTTATTAATGGCCCAATAGAAAGTCCATCACTGAAATCAGCATTGGATTGCAACAGCAGATTTTAATTAGGTCCCAAGGCCTCACAATGTCACAGACTACTAAAAGGCAGGTTAAAGAGGTTATATGCCCTTTATGTACAATATTTATGGATAGCATAGGTATGCTTTCATCAGTGACAAGCAAGATCTATCATGCTCTACAAGGTGCCATCTACAGCAGTGAAAGGAGTGCTTAGACACCAACAACCCCATCAGCTGAACTACAGACAAGCATCTGATTTTAAAACTGGTTGTTGCATATTGACAGCAAAAACTGCTGTGGCTTGACCAGTTGGATGTGGCAAAGCTCTAACTTTAATTAGATCACTGTCTTGTACAACCCCAAAATTATGTGAATGATACAAAAAGAGTTCTGGAGGGTTGCATACAAGCAGCAGAAAGCCATTAATATATCCTTAAAGCATCAGCAGTAGAATAAGACTTTTCATTAGCACTTTAAAACTTAAATAACATACATATGAGATTAAATTATTGCTCAGATTGTGCAGTTTGATATACACACAAAAATTAGGCCACATATTATTCTCTATTCTACTAATAAAATCAGTCCTCAAATGTAGAAGCAACCTGCTTCTCACTAGTGCAGGGTTCAGTGTCGCTGTCATGACAGCCAACTTGGCATCGCTGCATGGGTCAGCCAGAAAGACTAACACAGACAACTGCAGAAGATCTGTCAATGAGAGTAATAATTTAGATAGTAATAATTTGGTTTCCTTTAACTACTATCTGACTTTGGGATACAATAATTTTTCCTTCAAGTAAAAAAATCTTCTGAAATTAAATTCAGGTTTGAAATCTTCTTTCTAAGAATAAGAGTTATCATTCAGTTAACACATCACTAGTTTTAATCCAAAGTATCAGAAGTTCTATAAAAGGAAGGAAAGAAATCAGTAGATTTCTTTATAGAAGAATAATACAGAGGCAACACTTAGCTTTATGTAGATTAAAAATAACACATTCCAAATACTATAACTAGTGGAAAAAACCCATACTGCTGTATTTTCATACATAAAGCTGATACTAATGTGTACTATACTTTTTTTCTTTTTTTCTTTTTTTTACCTTAATGGCTTTCAATCGCTCAGTTTCATGAAGCTGATTGTTGTAACAATTATTGCAGTTGCAGTTGTTGCAAAAATCACTATTGGCAAAGCAATCACAATATCTATGATTAACATGTAAAATAACATAAGAAATGAAAAGAGTAACTGGTTTAAGAGTAAATCTTTTAATTTAAAATCTACTTCTAGGCAGAATTTCCAGTTTCTACTCATAAAAAATGTTTCCTCCTCTGTAATTTAATCACATCCTAACCTAGACAAATTGCTTCTCTCTCTTTCTTACATTTTGTAAAATACACCCAGTCCATCACTGACTCAAATCAAAGATGTGTATACATCTCTTTGAATATTGATTATGCATGGAAGCAGCAGCAAGACAAATTATATTTTAGTATACAGCATTTGCATTCTGCATAGGATTTTCCAGATAGGATCTGAACAGTTCTTCTAGTTTCTCTTTTTATTTTTCATACTTTGGATTATATTCAGTCATCTACACCTCTGCATCAAAATTCGAGCTTGTGTGACACTAGTTTACAACAATTGTGATTCTTTTTAACTCCATAACAGAATAGCAATTTTTGACACATATACTGTTCATTTTAAAGCATAAATTTCTTGTACGTTTGTCTTTTCATCTTACACTGTTATTAGCATTTTATTAAATATTGATAAATGATTACTTGATTACTTACAATTTAAGACACTGAGATTTTGCGCAGTTACATGGTTTCTTAGACTTTGTAATCCCTGAACCAAAAGGCAAGCTACACGGGTTGAAAAAGGAAAAAAAAATCAGAAGAAAATATGTAAATACAACTACAATGAAAACTAATTATTCTATAGTTTTGAAACAATAAATACTGATTTAAATTTTTTGCACCATTATTGGTGCTACTTAATAAATGTTGCCTTACAGCATGCATGAGAAAAAGAATAAGCAATGTGTAATCTCCCTCTACCCACCAGCTGTCACCTACTTGGGACAGGTCTGCCCTTAGTCATAAAACCTAGTAAGGGCTGTGCAGCTACAAAGCACTCTCACCTTTCACACCTGGGTTGCAGCTGCCTCTTCCTTAAAAATGATCTGCAATTAAATATAATTTAAATAATTCTATTAGTGTTAGAAATACAGGCTAAACACCTACTAATTTGATTTGAAAATATATCAATTAACTCAGAAAATTAAATGTGTTTCAGGCAAACTGACAGCATAGTTGCACTGATCCTAAGAAAACCTGAAACCACACTACCTAGTTTTGACTACCAGCAACTGGCATCGTGACTACCAAGATACATACACAATGTGTTCTTACCAAACAGCATTTTTGTAACAAGAGAGAAGCAGCTATGCAACATGAAAAAACGTAGGAGTCATTGCCCGTTTAAAATTCAGAAGTCATCATGGATGTAAGATATTCCATTCATCTTACCCCTCCGAGGTTGTTCTCACTGGCCTGTGCAGATCTGATCCTAGATGGAACGTGGCAGTGCTAGCTGCTGGTTCTAAGGGTCCATTTTCACACTGTCCAAGACAAAATGGATATGTCCTGTTTATATTGACTTCTAAAAAATACTTTTGTAAGTTAACAGATAAAAAGTAACAAAGAAAATGCTTCAGGATAATTTAATTACTAAAGATACTGATAAAAACTCATGGAAGTAGAAAGTCATGAAAATGGCATGCATCTTTTCTCGGAAACTGTTCAGTATGTCAGGAATCTCATTTCTCCCAGTACAAAGAACCAAGAACAGCTTTCAGTGCTGCAGTGTTGGCACACTATTTTCAATTTACTGATCATTCCAGATTCAGTTGCTTTTAATTCCAGTAGTCAGTTGAAATTGGTTAGTGACTTCATGATTTAAATTATATTAATCTGCAATATCACATCTAATTTGTTGAAGTCTAAGAAAAAATTTAGAAAAAGAATCAGCCCACAGGCCAAGAAAACACATTGCAGATCTGTTGTCTCTTCAGACACATGATTAATAAGGGCCCGGTTATGGAGAGAGACAAAGGAAGAACAATTAGGATTACACTGATATTACCAGTAATGGAAGGACAGTGAATAATTGTAAACCACTGTTACTGTAACAGGTGATTAATCTAGGTGACCATAAAGAAGAGGAAAATGAATATATTTAAATCAAGAGAAGAAATCTAGGAAACAACTAATTTGGGATAAAGTTAGAGAAGAATTACAAGCCTGTCTACCTCACTGCTCCAGAATGTTTAGGCACCAATTTGCAGATACACTGCCTCTAAAGATGAAAGACTCCCTAGGTCGTTGTTTGATCTCACCTTTGGGTGTTTTTTTATCACAGTGGCTGTCCACAGACCATTTGCTGTGTTTGCACCCACATGACATACTCACTTCACACAAATCAAAAGTTAACTATACAAATTTTGCAGTGACTTTTACTACCAGCTCTGTTGGAAGTAACACATAAGACAACAAGCATCTACAGATTTTTAGTCTTCTGTTCAATTTTCATCCAAAAAGGAAAAAAAAAATCAACAAAATTTATAAAAACTTAATTACTGTTAAATCCTAATCAAGAGAAAAGGGAGAAAAAACAAAGCCTACTGGAGGAAAATATACCACTTCTTATGGTAAAAATTAGTGTGCTCTCCTTCACCCCAGAAAAATCTTAAAATGGTTCTCCACAATAACATAATCTATATATTACCAAATTCAAGGTTTCAAAACTGGAATCTATTTTTCTTATGCAAATCTGTATCTTTAATTCTGGTATTACTTCTAGAAGATGTTGAAATCAGAAACCTTTATATGCATGAAGTATACTAAGTGCAGAACTAATCTGTCCAAACTAGCTATATTGTTACTTCCCTGCATAGAATTAACAACCCATTTTAAGAAAAGGAAAAAGAGCATATATTGTACTTAACAACTTTAAAGGCTAAAGCTTCTTTACCTCTTGTTCATTCAGAACCAGTTCACCTGGAACAGGCAAAAACTGCTCCAGTACAGCTGTTACAGGGTTGTCCACATCTGAAAAAGGCAACATTTACCTGAAGACAGCAGAAGTACTCACAATGTATAAAGTTTAATTTATGCATAATTATTTATTGAATTAAGCATACTGGCAAACTGGTATCTTCATTTGTTAATAAAAAAAATCACCTGGGGCTTGCTGTCCTCTGTCAGCACTTTCTCCTACAATTCAGTTTTTAATTCAGGTTTACTCTGCAGTAAATAGTGTCAATGAAGGACCTAGAAGTTTTCTCTCTAGAAATGTTTTTCTCATTGCAAAATAAAATTAAAAAAAAGAATAAAAATCTGAATGCACAAAAATACCCCTGAGAGAAGAACCCACCACCAATTTGTCAGCTAGGAATTTGAACATAGATTGTTTAAAACATCAAGGACATTCAAATTCAAATGCCATAGACTTAAAATATTTTGCTAAAATAAGAAAACTGTGAGAAACAACTAAATCTATTTGTCCTGAGTTCTTAGATTACAAAATTCCAGAGTTCTGAGAGCACATTTGGAACAGAAGTCTTTAGCTTATGAAAAAAGTTACTAAAAACCATGGAGAAAACAATAGGTGTAAGAGTAAGTGGTAAGTCCTGGTGAAGAACTGCATGTAAATACATGAGCATCCTAGTCTAGGCAGAAAAAAGTAAACATCAATCACAGTGAGATTACAAGATAAATCTTATACCTGTACTTACTTACTTCACATGTAAAAAAAAGGAAAAAAAAAAAAAGGAAGCAAACAGACAGCTTAATTAAAAAGTTGAAGATATTAGTCCCTACAAATTTTTAGATGTAATTTCTGTACTTAATTCTTTTACCTGCTATGAAAGACAAGTAAAACAGAAAAAAGCTCAAGCAAATAACTAAAAAACGATGTCAGCCCACTTTTCCTCAGCCTTTTTTCCCCTGCCATTACAGTAAAGGGATGAGAGTTTGAATTTTTTAAAGGAACTTGGCCTTCAACTTGAATGTGCCTGATTTACTCTTCTGATGGCTTCTGACAAATACAAGTAAACAGGCTCCATACCTAAAGCACCTGCTGAGAGATGCTCGCACTCAGCACCTATTGGTATTGAGAGCAATACCTGTGTTTGCATGGTGCCTAATATTAAAAGGCTTTGCTTTCACATTGCTATCAGAATGAACCACTGCAATAAAATTATAATAATAAATAACAAAAAAAAAGTTAATAATGTTTTTGAGGAAGCTATAGTTAGGTAAAGTTTTATTTAAATTAAACTACACTTGAATGCTTTGTTGTTGCTCAGATGAAAATGTTTTACTTCATCTAAATAGCATTAACTTCAGGGCCTCAGAATCCACTTTAACAACTGATGACATTTCAAGTTCACATAATTAAGTATTAGTGAGGCAATCTGAATCCCAGGGCCAAGACACACAGATAACCCGCACGGCTGCTCTTCATTTCTAGAGAAACAGTGACACCTGGAGGCAAGATGGGGTAAATGCAAATGTATGCAGGCGCTTAAGCTAAATGTGCTTTAAATGTATGGAAATTAATCTGTGTATAGAGTTTCAATAAATTCATCATATCCATTACATCATTCTTATTATACCGAAGCGTCTAGCAATTTTTCAGTTATAAAATAAAGTAAAATGACAACTGGTATTAGCTACATCAGCTTTGGCTCATCTCCCCGTGTTGCTGCTTAAGAACATAAGCACATCCAGTTGCACGTTAACAATCTGTGATACATGATCTGACAGGCTAGAGACAATTTTCATTTTTATTGTACCTGATTGAAGATAATTACGTTGGTCATGATGATGAACAGGTTTTAGTTCTTGTGTGCCACAACTATTTACACAGAGTATTTTAGTATCTCCTTCCAACTGACAGATAACCTGGAATGAATAACTAAAGATTAGCTTTCATGTAAGAAACTGTAATTCTAAGCACACAGATATAAAGGTTTTCATAAGAGTACCACCTGTCTTATAAAGCTTTATAATCACAGACGGGAATCTCTCAAACAAAAGGCTCATTACGCATTAAGATTTTTGCTTTTTGACCCTTAATTTTAATTAATTTTGGAAGCAGCTATTGAAAACTAAAAAAGTAGCTCCTCAGCCTAGGTGATAGGGATTCCTGATTCTCTAAATTGTTCCATGGGGCTTTGTAGAGCATACACTATCTATTTACTAGTGTTCTGGCTTCAGATTCAGTTCCCTAACCAGAATATGTCATTGTACATGTTTCATTTTATTTATTTAGCTGTGATTTTAAATCAAGACTTCTCTTCTGGATGAAGAAAGGGACTGCCTTGTTATTCTTGATACAGCACTTACTAAGTGGGACTTCCTGCTGCTAGTGTGGTACAAATAATTTAATTTTCTCTAGCATATAATTTTGCTGTCAATTACAGGATATAATTACCATAGGATTGGAATCATTTCTCTGTGAACATCTGGATTCCTCTGCTACATTGTGCAATGCCACTGCCTTGCAGCCAGACTCATCAACATTTGGACTCTGAAAAATTGCTCTGTCTTGGTGATTCTCGGTAACATTACTAACTGCCTCTCTTACCTCAGCCTGAAATTTAAGTTTTAAATCTTAACAGGCACTTTAAAATCTACTTTAAATTCTAAGCAAATGCAACTAATTAAAATATTCATCTACAGAAATCATATATTCTAAAGCAAGCATTGTTTTCAAATGTAATACTAAGAATAGTTAATTTACTTGACAATGGCAGAAAGATTTTTGCTTATGTATCAAGCAAAAATGTTCCTGAAGAATAACAATGAACTGTAACATACTTCACAGTAACAATGGTGTTCAGTGTCTCCAACATCATGAAGCATCAATTCATTTCTAAATTGCCTTGGAGAAGTTAGGCAACAGTCACAGCAAATTATGCAAAACAAGAATTAATCCTGAAATATATAAATTGGCTGGGGATCACTGGGATTTAGTCTAAGTAAGGAGTAGTCATCTGAGACCAGACTGCAAATCCAGTTATAACTATAAATCAGATTGTTTCAAAGTAAATTTTTGTTATGGTGATCAACTAGTGTGTGTCATGGCACTCCATCACAGATATGGTGCCAGTTGCATTTGTTGAAAACCAATTTACCACCTGTCTTGCTGATCCTTTAACTTATTACGGTGTCATCCTCGCATAAGTCACACTTCCAGATGAAGCCTTGTCCTCTCAGTACACACTTTAAAACACCGAATGGATAACCTTGAAAAACTGGCTACAAAATCCCAGTAATTTTCAGACATCTCCCTTTCATGAAATACCTGAATTTCTATAGTTAGTCTAGTACATACCTAGGAAATTATATTTGAAAATTGAAGCATTTTAAGAGAATCATTAAGTTGCAAAAACCATCTCTCCATAGGCAGGGAAGGCTAATGTTAAAAGCCAGATTTTCAGCCTCAGCTCTGTTCCTTTATATACGCTGCACGTGGGTAACAGCTAAAATGCCTATCTGCTGTTCGAGGGTATGTGGCAGAGTCCCACTGGGCAGTTTGTGTTCAGGTGGCCTTAGGAGAAGCTCCCTCCCTAACTGGCCTGAAACGGAACCAGAATGTGCAGGTGGCAAACAGGAGCCACCTAGACTTGAGCCAATAGGAACAGAAACAGAAGAAAAATCCAGATGCTAATCTTCCTTCCTCCACAATGTAGCAGTGTAGGAAATCTACAGAGCAACGCTTTTCTTTCCCTCTTTTTTGGAGCAGATCAGATAGGACAGTGTTTGAAAGAACCTTTCACCCTCTAGCACTTAGAATAAATCTCATTTCAGACATTCAACACTCACACAGATTCTTCCAATAATAATAAAATCTTGTATGCATACTTACTATTTTGTCATAGACAGAAGCACTAGTCTGAGGTAGGACACAGGTACCACTGGAAGATTCTAGTACATAAAATAAAGCATGTTTTGTTCACAAAAGATCAAGTGTTCTATACCAAGAACTCCTTTACAGAATCATTAAAAGAGATTTTGACGTCACTAAAGCATTACATTCTTGAGAAAAAAATGCTTCATACTCTTTTCTAACAAGACTTGCTGGGAATAACAAACTTCATTTTGCGTCTTTTTGATATCTTTAAAAGGTTTATTGTGCCCATTTGGTAAAATTCATTTAGCTTCAGAATAAACTACCTTGTAAAATCAAATCCAGCTGTCAGGGTAACCCTGAGCAGGACTGTGAACAGGTTATGGGCAGAACACATTAAACAACTGTTCATGTGCTTACTGTCATCAGCAGTACCAGTGCAAACCACCTAACTTTCATAACCTGTGGTCAAACTTCGAAGTGAAATAAAAACACTGTTAAACTAAAAAAAAAAAAATAAAAAATAAATTGTGCTGCAACCTGAAGGAATCTGGAGATGGTAGGAGAAGAACGGAAACTCAAAAGTAAGACTGAACTATGTGGCTGAAGCAACATGAACAGAGGCCCATTCTCCTTTCAAACATTCTTAGTGACATTAACATTATCAAAAAAGGCTCACACTGCAATTTGCCAAATCCAGATATTTTTTTTTTAGCTATTTAACACCTTCCCTTATAAGAGGAGACAAAAAAAATAATCCCCCTCAATTACTTGGGGCACTTACATTTAAGCAATTTGTCACGTTTTGTAACTGTATAGTACTGTTTTGGATTCCTTTAAATTGATCATAACAAATAGATTCATTCTCACCTGCAACTGGAAGTTTGAATGACCTGAACACCTGAAGAAAGAATATTTTATTTACAACTATTTTATGCATTAAACTATTCACTTTTAAAAAGCCAAATAAATAAACAAAAAAACTGACCTAAACTAACCTTGAAAATTAGGTTATTTACATTTTCATTACATAATTAAGCACAAAAATGCTGCAGCCTATTTAGCATTTCCAGACACTGTTATATACCTTGAACAATATTTCTGCTTTTTCTGCTCAACATGTACCTGTTGTTCAGATCTAATACATTTACAACTATAACAGCATCACATTTAATACCTACATTTATATTTTCAAAACCAAACCAAATGAATGGAAAATGGAGCAAAGGCAGAAACCAATGAATTTGTAGTTTCAAATGAGAATTAAGACTGATTTAGCTAGACAACCTGCTCTCACTGTGCACTGTTCTTCCTCTTAATATAGACAGCAGTTTAGAAGGGTAAACAACAATCAGCTTTACTTCAATATAACCTGATTGGAATTTTGTTCTAATACGTTCAAGAAACAGGGTAGATTAAAGAAACATGCAAATTCAGTGCGATAAACTGTAAGGACACTAGGAAGAGAGCTGGTCAGAAATATTTTTTTCTAAATCTCATTTTTAGCTCCCTGTACAGAGACTAACAAATCTTCATAATCTTCAACTGCACTTTGAATAAAGCAACTGTTACACCTTAATCACATCTTTATCTTCTAGAGTCTTTTGCATCTTATTAATGGTTCAAAAGACTGCAAGTTCAATTCTTAAAATTAAATTCTTAATTCTAAATTAAAAAATTCTTAAAATATAACTACTGTTATATTGATTACGTGTGTAAACAACCTTCCAAGCCAGAGATACTTTTAAACTATAACTGTAACCTGAAATCAGAAAGAAAACCAAAACACCTAAGGTAATTGTCACAGTAGACCTCAAGCATTTCAGGATGAGATACCAGTGGGAAACACACTAACTGAGCTGAATAGTGTCAGCAGTGATTTCTGTGACAGGAGGTTTCCTGCACAGACAGCCCCGCAATCTGCCCCTTGGCTTCAGCCTGGCACCTCAGTGGGATACCGCAAAGGAAAATCAGACCTTGTTTTCAACCAAGCAATTTTTTGTGAGTTTTGTTTTTTTAAAAAAAAATTATTTAAATTTTTTAATCTGAGAACAGCATGGTTTATAAAAAAATTCAACTGTTATGCTTTATAACTTCAACATAGGTTCTCAAAGGAAACCTCAGTGCCCCTCTAGAAACAGCCACAGTGCAAACTTAAAATTTCGAGATTTCTTCCCCGATATTCTAGAGCCATAAACAAAGATGCAAGGACACATAAGTATTCTACATAGAATAGTCTGCATTAAGTAGATGGATTTGGTCCTGTGAGCATCACAAGAAATTTTATGCTGTGTACCTTTCTAGATAGTAATTGAACCAACACAGAAAACTTAGCTTCAAACTGTACAGAAAAAACTGCCAAACGCACTAAGCAATGGGAAACCCTTCTCTCTTACACAACTACTTTTGCCATGGAGATTTAACAATACAGGCTACGGTTTACTGCTGTGAATAAATAACTTGTTTAACTCCTTTTGACTAAAAAAATTGTGATTACAAGTATGTTACCTGTGGAACTAAAGGATAAAAGTTAATATCCTATTTGTATGTACTTTGCACAATTATCTAATAGTTGCTAATACAAATGGTAATATTTTAAAACATAGTGGGTATATTTTTGACATGGTAAGATTTTTTTTGATGATCAAAATAACTACCCAGCCATTTATAAATATGGCTCATAACATGGACAAAAAAGAACAGCAGTCAGAACTGTATGTTCACACTGCATGCTATTTCTGGCAATGTACAACATTTATTTCTCTGTTTGCTACTAAGTTTTTTCTAGTATATAATTTACGACATAACTTTAAACGTTACGTGAATCCCATGGAAATGTTATGTGGCAATTCCCCACATTTAAGTCACAATATGTAAAAAAATTTATTTCACTTAATCTTACTGGTACTGTTCTGACATTTTGATTGACTGTTCCTTCTGGAGAGAAAACGCTTGACATTGGACCACTGCAATTTTTAAGCTGCATTGCTACAGAAGAAAGGAAGTGGACACCATCTGAAGGCAGATAAGGTGAATGCATGTGATAAGCTTCTTCTGGAAAACCTAATTCCCTGTATTTTTCAAAATCTTCACCATTGCAGCTGTTGTTTCCATGTGGGTGTGGTTCCAGTTTTACTATGGTATTTTGGTTGTCAATGGTAAGTGGATACTTGAAGTGATCTAACGAAGACTCTTCTGCTTTAACAGTGCATAAACGATTGTGTTGACTAGATAGCAATCCTCCTTCATTTGGATTATTAATTACTGCAGTTTTCAGATTGAAGCTTTCAGAACAAACAGGTCTATTTTGACTAAATATTTCAGTTACAAGACCACTATCTATTACTGATCCTATATCAAGCAATATCTGATTTTCCATAGTCGCGGATTATCAACTGCTTTGTATTTACTTTTTTCATTGAAGATAAATACTGTTTCACTGTTCTTCTGAATAGTTTCTTTATCTAGAAGTGAATGAAATAATCTTAGCCAAACACATATAATACTGAAGTTTAACCCAACTAACATATAACTATGAAACTTAAAAACATGATGCTGAAAGAGGTTGGTGGGGTTCTGAATCTAGCTTATAGAAAACACAGGCCACCATGCCAACACCATGTCAACAAAACTAGGTGCTTTTTTTACCTTAAGAACACATTATTTGTAATTCTTAACAATGTTAACAGCATCCAGACTTCCAAAGTTTTGCTACGTGGCCTTAGTAGTCAAAAAAAGCAATCAAATTTGATGCAGTACGCTTATTAGACAGCTATAATTACACTGTTTGAAGTTTGTGTTGGCAAGTAGCACGTTAAAGACTGAACCTTATCTGTACTTTCCATGTCTCTGTTGCCAGTTACCAACCTCACAAGCCAAAGCACCTCTACCCACATTATCGCCAGGCCAGCGCTGAAAAGACATAGGCCAAGATGCACCCTCGCTGCCATCACTATTATTTCTGCACTTAAGAGTAAGGCAATGTGGAGAGGGCCAAGCAACCAGCGTCCCCCTGACGAGATAGGGAACCATCAAGGGCCAAATGCCCCGCACCCCCCTGACTGGACTGGGAACCATCAAGGGCCAAGCGAACCACATCCCCCTGACTGGACTGGGAACCATTGAGGACTGATCGACCCGCACGCCCCTGACTGGGCTGGGAACTATCAAGGACCAAGCGACCCGCACCCCCTGACTGGGCTGGGAACTATCAAGGACCAA